>WOXC01001307.1:0-565345 GCA_011680675.1 Gymnobelideus leadbeateri | reverse complement strand
AATCAAACCAAAATGATACTAAAGTTTTATAAAAACAAAAATAAACCACAGATTTTCTTTCCTCAAAAAATTAAAAAAACAAAAACAAAAACAAAAACAGATCATTGGTGACTTTGGAGAAAGCAGTTCCCTGAGAGGCTGCAACATGTAAAGGTTGTTACAATATGTCAAGGTGATCTGAAGTTGGTTCTCAGATAAAGTCCAACTCTAAGACAAATAACTGGTTAGCATCCAGTGAAATTTCTCCAGATCACATATAAATGTAGTAAATTATCCAAACTATGGGTATTCTTTTTTTTTAGTGGGTATTCATTAGGTCTCTGTCCTAAGCTCTCTCTTTTTTCCCTCTACTCTTTTTTTATATCATCAAATCTCATAGATTCAACTATTATCTCTAAGCAGATGACTCTCAAATCCTCATGCTGTTTTATTTATCCACCTATAAATCATACTGACTGAAACCTTGGGATTGGAAGGCTTTTTCTCCCATTGGGCAATTCTCATGAAGTCTCTCTTAGGTATAGTCTTCTGCTAGGCTCTGATGATTGATACTTTTCTATATTTATTAACTAAAGGGTCAAAATTGCTAAAGCCTCCAGTTGTGTCTGGCTTCTTCCAGCTGCCTGCAGTGGCTTCCTCTGTCACTGGTCATTACCACTCCAGCAACAACTACTACTAACTCCAGGGAACTCTGCTACCAACTCAGATTGTGGATGGAACCTCTGATAACTTCAATAGACCTATTGAACTCCCTTGGGCACTCCCTTCAGAATACTGTAAGAGTTATGGGATTTAAAGATCTTCCATGACCTATAGGACTTGCTGATATAGCAGGAAGGGGTGGGACAGGAGGAAGAGGAAGCAAGGCTAGAATTCCAGTGGGGACTGGTGGTGGCGGCAGTGGCAGCAGCAAGGTAGAGGTGGAGGCGCAAACCCCTTTTTGAGCCAGCCAGAATTTCTGCTAAGGACTCTAGTTGGGGACTGCCAGGGACCGGAACTGGGGGGGGGGGGGAGGAAGAGAAGTGTAGCTGTTGGGAGCACGCTTCCTGGACCCTGAGCAGTTGCTGTGAGTGGGGAGAGAAGGACCTTTGCCTGAGGTAGCCTGTTCTGTTTTGAAGGCTTAAGAATGTGGTTGGTTACTACATTAACTACTTGTGCCAATTTCTTAACTACTCTGATAGCTTTGACTTTATGGTTTTGGGATTCAGTTATTTGGTATTTTAATAAATGTTCTAGCTTTATCCTCCATATAGAAAGCCTGGTATATTTTGTGATTAATAACCACATAAGTCCATTTATAATTGCCATAGGCATTGTGAATATTGCATTAATAATACAAATACTCATTCAAACAGAATCAGGAAAGAATAAACACAAAATAAACAGAAACATTATGTGCTCCTTAGACACATAATGGTGGGGTGGTCAGTGGAGTAGACACTCCTAATCTCATAGGAGAGGAAAAGTGAGAAATTGCAATCATTATCCCTTTTAGAGTCAAACATCAGTCCTGGCTCTCCAGCCAGTAAAAAGATTGTTTTTGTCATCGCACAATACCAAGTCCTGAGTCATACATGCCTAAAAAGAGGATCACCCAACCTTCCTCACAGTCTGGAACTTTCCAAGCAGGCAAGGAACATCAATGTATGTCCCCTGCAATGCACCAGAAAGGGTAGATCTAAGTTTGTTTTAAGGGCTGGGCTTTCATTGGCAAGTCTACTTCATTACACTCTCTTTCACCACACCAGTTTAACACAAAATTTAATATACATCTTATTAAACATGTCAGCTCTTAGTTTCTTCTAGTTCAAAATCCTAGTTTGAAAGCTAGGAAATATCAAACTCCAGTTCAAACTCCAATACCAGTGTCCTTGTTGCTTTTTAGGAGCATAGCTAGAAGAGTGAAAATCTGCTAACTACTGTTTTGAATCCACCTTATATGGTACAGGGTACAATATGACCAAGAAACTAGCTTGACTATGTCACTGAAAGTACAATCCATTTACCAAAATGTTCATCTCCAACCAGCTGTCAGTTTCCTCTGAAACCAATGGGTAGCCAAGAGTGACGGAAGACTTATACAACATTGCATTTTCATGTAAACCAGATAACAAGCTTTCATCTCATTATTCTTTACTGGTCTAAGTGCTTTCAAATGGAAAGGAAAAAAATTTCAAATTGCTAGTGTTATATAAAAATTTTTGAATGGATTCAAGTGACATTATAAAACCTTGAAACTGTCAATAATAATCAACTCATCTTTTGTGCCTTAACATGTAATTTATCAAAGACAAGTGACACCCTAATTCACTTACTATCCATATAAGGTTAGTATCACTTAATAGTACCATCTTACTTTGTATAGTATTTTTTAAAGTGTTTTTTTCTTATTTTATTCTCATGGGAAGTTTTATTATCAAAAGCCATTTACCTATTTTAGGGGCAGCTAGGTGTTATAGTAGATAGAGTGCCCACCCAGGAGTCAGAAGGACCTGAGTTCAATATGACCCTGACACTAGCTGTGTGACTTTGGGCAAGTCACTTAACCCTATTTGCCTCAGTTTCCTCATCTGTAAGATGAACTGGAGAAAAAAATGGCAAACCACTCCATTATCTTTGCCAAGAAAGCCTCAAATGGGATCCACAAAGAGTTGGACAAGACAAATCAACTAAACAAGAAATTTACCTATGCTAGGGGCATCTAGGTGGTGCAATGAATAGAACACTGGGCTTGGAGTCAGGAAGATGGCTCTGTCTGAGTTCAAGTCTGACCTCAAACTTTTACTAGTTGTGTGACCCTGGGAAAGTTACTTAACCCTATTTGCCTCAGTTTCCTTATCTGTAAAATAAGCTAGAGTAGGAAATGGCAAAACACTCCAGTATCTGCCAAGGAAAATCCAAATGGGATCATAGTCCAGGCTGAACTGAAAATGACTAAAGAGCAACAATTTACCTATTTTACAATTCTTTTTTTTTTTCTGTCCTTACCTGTAATTTCATTGGGAGTTGGGGTAGATGGTCCTTTCCAGTATTAGAATGTGATCCTATGATCTTATGTTATTGATATGGGAATCCCCAGTGCAGATTTCCCTGATGAATGAAGATTGGCTATTGCTTTATAATGTATAATCTAGCTGTCTGGTAGCACTGAGGGGTTAAGATGCCTGTCCAGTCACACAGGCAGTGTATGTCAGAAGAAGGAGCTGAATCCACATCTTCCTGACTGAAGACAGCTCTCTAACCACTCTGCCACAGATAACTGGGAAAGAATTCCGGTACCATCTAGTTAATCCCCTCTTTTAACCGTAGAAGAAACTGAGGCTTAGGGAGGGTCCTGTAGATAACAAACGGAAATTTGCACCTAAATCCTCTGACTCCAGAGGCAAAATTGATTCCACTGTGGCCCTCCATTCAACCTCTTTTCTTAGGGGGAAAAATTCCACAGAGATTGCATTTTAATTACTTAAATAAAAAAAATCATTGAATTCATCTTTTTCAGTTGTTCTCCCTCTGTCTGGTTCATACTCTTTTCTATAGTATTTATGATCCTCAAACTAGCTCTCTTTTTTTGACATACCTACAGGCTTCAGCTTTTCTGTCTCAAATCTGACATCGGTTAGATTAAGATTCGTCTTCTTTGACGTTTTCCATTTAATAAAACAGTTCTAGCCTCAGATACTTTCTAGCTGTGCAACCCTGAGCAAGTTACATAACCTGTGTCTTCCTCAGTTTCCCTGACTATAACTGTAGCAGCACCTACCCTACCTCCCAGCATTGTTTCGTGGATGAATTTTGTAAAGTGCTTAACACAGTGCCTGGCACGTGGTAGGTGCTTTTTCTCCACTTCTTCCCCTCCCACTGCCTATTTAAAAAACCAACAACTTTTGCTATGGCACATTTGAAGAATGTTACCTCTTCTCCCCATACACTTCTCTGGGACAGGTGGCAGTGGGCTGAGCCTGACACAGTGTGGACCTTTGGTAGCTTAGGTATGCTATTTGGAATGAAATAAAATTAAATACTTCTAGGCAATTCAATAATTAACGAAAGGAGGGTTACTTTAGCCACAACATAGGGAGGATAATCAACAAAGGACATAGCATTCATCTTGGTGGACGTGACCCCTCCATCCTGAACCTCCTTTCTATTCCATATGAAAAATGGTCTGGTCTGCAGGATGTGGTATATCCCTTGGACCTGGGCTATCTGTCATGTAAGAAGAGCCCTGAGGGGCAGCTAGGTGGCATAGTGAATAGAGCACTGGCCCTGGAGTCAGAAGGACCCAAGTTCAAATTCAGCCTCAGACACTTAACACAAAACTAGCTGCGAGACCTTGGGCAAGTCACTTAACCTCAATTGCCCTACCTTTCCCCTCCAAAAAGCAAAAAAAAAAATAAAATTAAATTAAAAATTAAAAAAAATTCATTAAAAAAAGAAAGAGAGAGAGAGAAGAGCCCTGACTTCATGTATATAGACCTCTAGTCACTTAGGTGACCATGAAGCGTCGACAGGGCCTGAGGTCACCAAGAAGCTGCCTCACCAGCTAGGCAAGCCAAGACTGGCTAACCAAATTTGGGGACGGATTCCCTGGCGTTTAGGAAAAGAACTAACCTAACAAACGTGGGCCAAAGGATGGGAGAAGGGGAACCATGGCCCCAAACTGTATAATAAGTTTCACTAGTACTCTGTTCCATAAAATATGTCACAGGTATTCTATTCATATTCTACCTTATGTATTTCCTATGGCTTCTCAAAGACCTGTTTAATGTCTTCAATCTTAGGTTCATCTATTTTCACTGTAGAAGGATAGGCCTTTGACATTTCTTTATGTTATGTGCTCTTGGTTTTCCTTTATACCTCCTCTGACTTGAACTTACACTCTGCCATCCTCATCACATCCTTTTCATACATTTCTCTTTTCTGTTTTCAAAAACCTTTTCAGCAGAGCACATTCTCTTCCCACAAGACTTTCAAGAAGGGAAAGCAGAATTGGAAGCTTACTCCACAAGCTATTGTTTTCTTAAATATTCTTAGAGTTCAAGCAGAAAATGTTAAACTATAAATTCTGCATTTATTTATCTCTAGCCTTTTTTCCTGTGACAGATACATAAGCTAATAGGTTTGCCCTTTTGTTCCACAGGGCCATCTGGAGCAGGGCGAAAGGGAGAGGGGGGCAGAATGGGTGGGTCTCCATCAGGGACTAAACATACTATTTGTTGATTAAAGCAATGCATAAATAACATTCAAGAAAGTGTTTGATCCATTTTTTACCCTATTTTCTAAGACCTTCCCAGCTCTTAGCATGAGGATAGCAGCAATTGAGTTACAATCAAGAAAATAAGATAAAGGTCCCCAGCTCTACCAAATTCTCTTCAAACTTGATCTGAGAGTGACATTTACATTGCTAACCAATTGGCATGAGAGCACAGAATGGAGTTGGGAGGAATCTTCAAATCCCAAATTAGATCATAGACTCCAGTCAATGAGTGACAGGTGAGAGATGGAAAAGTCCATTCAAAAGACAAGCTTAATACCTTTTCTTTTAAAGGCTTTTCTAGGTAGCAGGCTGGATACCAAAGGTCAGCATCAATATCACAAAAGAGTTGAAATAGCCTTGGGAGCCATGGAATGACAAATGATGGCAGGTGGAGGTATATGGTGTGAATAACAGAAGGAAAAAAGCCACATAGCACCTGAAAACCAGCAGATGGCAGCAGAGGGCAGTGGTGGGTATTTGAAGGTGGTCAGAAATGAGCAGAAAGCAATTCCATAATGAGCAGATCCGCAAAGGACAGCATCTCAGTAAAGAAATCAGCTAATGACTCTCATTCACTGGATGGAAAAGTATTCTCCTTAGCCCATCTTCTATTTTTATATCATCAGTCCCTTTCATTCCATTTTTAGGGTTTTGCCCTTTTGAAGACTGACACACTAAAATCTCTGTACTCTTGTGATTATTTTTGCAAAACCTGGACATTATTATAATAACTGGGCTCAATTCTCAGTCCTGTTTTCAACTTAATCTCCATTTTTCTCAAATTTGATATATTTTCTGATTATAAGGCCTACAGGTCACACCTGAAGGGACTATTTGAGCAACTTCCACTCTCTCAACCCTATTACTTTATTTTTCAACCTATCGATTGAATGAAGGGATGCCAGCACATAGTATCCTCATTTTTCAGAAACTAATCTAGATAGCATGCTTCTGTTCTTTAAAAGGGAATCAAATTTTGTCAACTGAAAAGCTCTTTCGTGATCGAAAGGATAATAAATATCCTTTCCACTTCCTTTATCACATTCTGCAATTTCTCTGTTCTTCATTCCAGCTTTTGTAGAAAGGATCCTATAAAAAGTTTGCCATTGGTGTTCAGTAATTTTGTGGGTTCTCATTCCTAATATTATTTAATATTTCTTCTCTCAAAAATACTACTGGTAATACTTATTTCATAGTGCTGATTTGTCCATGAAAAAAGCCAACAAATATTCTCAGGAAATCCCCCCAAGTCTTGGTTATCTCAGGCATCAGACCCAGGAGTACTTGAAACACTACAAAGACTCCTCAGTAGGATCTAAACACTTTGAAAAACTTAAAGTTTCCTCAATCTTAAGTATTATTATCATCATTCACAATCAGTGTAATGACATTGGGAAAAGGATTTGTTCTGTGTAGTCTGGATTCTGTCAAAGGACCTAGAGGGCCACATGTGACCTGGAGGCTACAGGCCCCCCCACCCCTGGTTTGGTCCATTCACGCACAAAGCAGAAGAGCCAGGGGAAGAAAGAAAGCCTATTGTCCAGGTGATAATGTATGGTTGAAAGCATAGCTCATTGGTTAGATCCATCTACATCACTTCTATCCCAGTACCATACACAACGAATGAGCAAGACTACAATTCAACAACTGACTAAGAAAAGGAAATTTGGTTGAATGGAATTGGGGAAATCATAGTGTTCACCATGGTCAGAAGCTGCCAGTTGCTACAAAGCCCATCCTTTGTATCCCCAATATTCTCACTATAATACTATGTGGCTTCATGGAAAAGAAGTCACCCAAACAACAATGGCATAAGTAGGATGAAGCATGTTACCAATAATGCTTGTAGAAAGTGAAGAAAAAGACATCATTAGGAATATGTAGCACTGGGAAAAGGGCTTGGGACAGCCATGTAGTTTGAGTAAGTGATAACAGACTACCCACATGTTGGACTTGTGTACAGAAAACTTTTCTATTTTTCTTGAGTAGAGCCTCATGAGAGTTTTGTGGAAAAACTTGGATCAGAGTTGTAAAAGATGAGCTGAGTGGGTTGCAGTCTGGAAGGAGTAAACACAGCAGTAAAATCCATTGAAATATTGAAGCATACATTTATAATCTGCAAAATACCTTTTGCATTAAAAAACCCCTCTATCTTTACTTCATTCCTTAAGAGTTTTGTCCAAATCATCTTATAAAATCTTACTATTTTCTGGCACCTAGGGAAAAGAAAAGAAATTTATTTATCCTCAGATTTTAACATTCTTCTCTGTTTTATAATAATTAGTATTATAATAGCAATTAGTAATGTAATGTGGAGGAGTCTTCAACTTGCATGGGGAGGGAGAGTTCTCTAGACAAAGAGATGGCACTATCTATATAGGGAGTAGCAAGTAGTAATTTGGCTAGAAGGCAGAGTATAGGATGGTCAGATGGTGTGCCATAAGCTTGGAAAGGGGTTGCTGTGGCAGTGGTTGCTGTTCATGCTTTATTTTTGAAGAGGACCAATTGATGTCTTGACTTGCACATGAATTGGATTTAAGTGAGGCAGAGTTGCAAAAGTCATCACTCATTCTCCTTTCCTGCCATCAAAGTCCAGAGGCAAGACAAAAGTCAAAACAACTGAAGATAGCAGTGAAGACCTTGGCATCTTCAATGTCTGACCAAGTTTTAAGTGCTCCATTGCACCTGCCCCAGCTGCCTTCATATCCAATGGAACAAATTCGTCTCATCTTCCCATTCCACGGGAGAAATCTTCATATGCATGAGGTAGCTATCCCCCAAATTCATGGACACCTCAACCTGGTTAGCCAGTCTGCTGAGACAGATGCTACATCTTCTTGGAACCACAGGTAAGAGCTGATTCATCCAGCTTGGAAAGGTAGGCAGTATCTAAATCATGAAGAACTTTACATGCTGAGCTGAAGAGTTTGCATTTTTAACTTACAGACAACAGGAAACCACTGGAGCTTCTGGAGTGAGAATGACATGAGAGTGAATTGGACAGGGGAGACACTTTAGGCAGCTCTCCCAACCTGATAGGGAGGAGAGCTAAGCACCCCATCTACTGATTCTTGGGTCCCCAGTGGATGAATGAAGGAGGATTTTCCATTGCTTTGCATTCTTTATCTCATTGGATTCTCACAACAAATTAGTGAGTTAGGTGCTATTATTATCCCTATTTTACAGTTGAGGAAATGGAGGCAGATAGAGGTTAAGTGACTGGCTCAGAGTCACACAACTAGTTTCTGATGTCATATCTGTATTCAAATCTTCCTGATTCCAGTGCTCTATTCACTGAACCACCTAAACTGCCTTTCATCTTATATGCCACAACATATATTCGTTCTTATACATCTATTGACCTTCATTTGTATTCCAGACTGGTAATATATAAAACAAAATAAGCCTCCTTCAAGTCTCTCTAGAATAGGGGTGTGGAACCTGCCACCTCAAGGCCTCACTTGAAACACTACAAACACATGACCAGGCCACCTGTGGCCTCGGGTTCCCCACCTCTGCTCTAGAACTTGGAGCAGTTGGGATCAGAGGTAATTGACACCAGAGGCAAACCAGTTACTCCTTCTTTAGCTAGTCCCCAAGTTCAAGATGCAGTTAGAGCCACTTGGCCCCAGCTCCTCCCTAAGCTACCCTGGGGCATGACTTTCCTTCAGTTAAATATTTACTAAATCCCTTAGTGACGGGCATTTGGAGAGAACCATGAAAGGAGTTAATTCACCTGAGGTGCCTGCCTCTGAGGGAAGCTTTGTTAACTTTTTCTGCCACTTAAATCCAGTTCCCAAGGCAGATTCTTTTTGTCCAGGGGTCAGGGATAGGGATCCTGGATTCCATTTTACTTAGCTTCAGAATATTGACCAAATATGAAGAAGTGAAAAATCCTTGAGATTCTTTCTCATCTGGGGCAAACCCCCAGTTATGATAAATAAAGCCTTGAACTCACGATTCTAACTTGTGTCCCCATCTCTCTCTCTCTCTCTTTAAATTTCTATTTATCATAGGTCATTCACTGCCGCTGTTCTCCCTCTTTCTCTTTGACCAAAAACAGAGGGGTTCTTCACCCTTTCTCCCCCAGTCATGGACACTTTGGCAGGCGGATGAAATTTATGGACCCTTTTCAGAATAATGTTTCAAAACATATAAAATATATGAGTATAAAGGAAACCACTTATATTGAAAATACAACTATCAATTTAAAAAAAAAGTTCACGGACCCCATGTTAGGAATCCCTACAATAATCATACAAGCAGGGAGAGTTAGCATTGATCCCATTTTTATGTAGATTAAAACATCTCTGAAGTACTGATTAAAACATAAAGGGTGAGCATAGCTTTGAAGAACAGACTCTAAGCCCCTAGTGGCATCTCATGCCTCAGTTTCCTTCATCAAGATAACAGCAACATGCAGTGCCGAACACTGAAGCTCAGAAATTAAAAAAAAAAAAACAACACCTTAATTTGTGCCTACTTCGCTGCTCTCTCACCCTTCTTCAAATCCCCAAGCTGGGTGTATTTTCTCTACATATAGGCTTTCATGCCCATCCTCAAGATAGCAAACCAGGAAATCTTTTTCTGCCACAGACCCCATTCCTCATCTTGACTTTCTCTTTGTCTAAGAGGCAACAAGGATTATGACAGTATTCTAAAGACTTGCCTTTAAGGATCACATTGTATTTTATAGACTTGACTTTATAGGTTACATTGTATTCTTTTTAGGGCAATTAAGTTTAAGTGACTTGCCCAAGGTCACACAGCTAGTTTTGTGTTAAGTGTCTGAGGCTGAATTTGAACTCTGGTCCTTCTGACTCCAGGGCCAGTGCTCTATTCACTGCACCACCTAGCCACCCCCAGATTACACTGTATTCTAAAGACTTGACTTTATGGGTTACATTTTGATTTTTTCTAAAGCTATTGCCAAATTGTAGCAAAGAAAGTATGATTGAACTCTTCTTACTCAATTCTGGAAAAGTACTATATTCTTAATATTTTTCCCTTTTCTATTTCTTTTGAAAGACACACACATTTCCATATGGGATGAGGGAGTTGTGACTAGGTGAGGAGAACATACCCTATGGTCCAGAGCAATCCGGTATTATTTATTTTTATATTTACTGACCACCTTTCCCCCCAGTGTACTCCAAGGGATTTGTGCTAGATTTTCTCTTTAATATTATATTTTAATATACTCTATAAACTTTGCTGAGACCTACAATAGCTTTGTGACAGATACCTCCTTGTACAAGGCACCAGATGGGGACATCCCCATTGTAATGAATACCGGTGCTCTTGGGTGGGGTGTGAATAAGTAGCCTGGTAAACTTGTTAAGTTCAAAGGATGAGAACTTCATTCTGATTCTGAAGACATTATCCTATGGGAGTGCAGAAATGTCAATAATTGGTCGAATTTTAGTCACTGAGGATCTGAACTTCTCCACTGGACTCGGGCATAGGAAAAAGAGAATAGTGGATGAGAGGAGCAAAGCAAAGCTGAACAAAGTTGAGTATCCACATAAACACACACATGCATGCACACACATACAGAGAAGGCTCTAGTCCTTTGTGGATAGATCTTGTGCATCTGTTCATATTCCCCAGGTCACCTTTCAGCTTCAGACTGGAGATATGGAAAATCTATGGCAAAGCAGTGAAGACAATCCTGGAGGGCAAGAACATGTGACTTCAGAGAAGAAGGAGACTATTTAGCTTAAGAGATGGTTGTTGTTGTTTGTCCTTCATTCTCAAAGAGGACAATAACATCAGGTAAGTGATGCCATGCTGTGCAAGTGGGTGGGATTTAAGTGAGGGAAATCTGTGCAAAATCACCAGCCTCACTTTCTCCTCCAGAGTCATCTGGGTCCAGTGGCAAGGTATAGATCAAGATGAAGAGATGGCAATAGCAGGGAGAAGCCATAATAGCATGGCAAGAGTTCCTGTATCCAAAAGAGGAAGGATTTCCTAGTCAATGCCAAGGTCTTAGACTAATCCCTTAAAAAGAAGAAAAACAATGATGTGGCTTGGGAAGGTGAGCAGTCATCCTATTATAAGCCTAAAATGAGATTCCATTCCAAAGGAGGGAATCTCAATCATATTGTGGTACTATGAACTTGCAGGATTGATTAGGTGAGAGTGAGAAACCAAGAGTTGGGATTGTGGGACTTGGGGAAAGTGAAGCATCTTTTCTCTTCGTACATTTTTAAGTGAATTCTTTGTGGTGTTTTGCATGCCTCTTTAGAATGAAATAAAGGCCACTCTATATTATTAACCTGAATTCTTGCATAGAAGTTGAGGTCCCTGTTGCACACATCTGTAGAGACCTAGTCACGAGCTATCTTTTATGGTACCCAGGGGAGACCCAGGGTAGGGGTAAAATGAGACAAATGCTGGTGATTGTAGAAGAAAATTCTGGGTAAAGGTACATGCTAATGAGTGACTAGATTTGAACCCAATTTGTGTAAACCCAGAGACTGGGGTTCTAGGACACAGGTTACATAGGGAAATAGAAAATTTCAACAATTTTCAGTATAGTACATAGCCTAATTACCTGCTGGAAAAGAAGGTATGAACATGGGCTACAGATATCTGTGGTAATGACATTGGGATGGGGCTGGTCACAACATGGGACATTTGGGACTTTTTAAGTCAACTTGTAAGTAGGCTAATGGAAATGAGAGACTCAACTGCATACGTCTCTCCCCAGTACCTACACCCAAGGAAAAAGAAAATCATGGACTTTCTGTGAGATCTGGGCAAAGATTTTATCAGGTGACACGAGTCAGCTAGATTGGAAACTCAGATGCTATCAAAGAAGAAAGTTCTTCCCTGAGGCCAAAGGGTTCTAGTAGACAAAGTTTCTATTTCTTCCCATACTTTGGAGACTAGAGAAAGTCAAGAGAATTAATAAGAAAAGACAGCAACCCCAAGGGAAAAGAATTGAGAAGAAGCAAGAAACTTGAAAGAAGTGAAATTGGAAGAATTTGAGTATTTAATATAATAACTTGGGCCCAAGCAATTGAGTAATATGAAAACATGTCTGTAAATAATGTTTCCCAAGACTTCCTCATACTACAATAAAACTAGTTGTTCACTTCAATAGAATGTGTACATATACTGACCGCTATAGACAGAGGAAAAGTAAAAGGTTGGAGGGATGAAGATCAGCCAGTGAATACCAGAAGCATGTGTCTTTATCTCAGTCACACTTCGTATCTAGTCAGGTCCCTAGTTTTACCAATTCTATTTCTCCAGCATCTATCATATCCTTCCTTTTCACTCACATGACAAATAGGCCTTTATTTCCCTTCCTGGATTATTACAATAGTCTCTTAATTTCTTTTCCTCAAATCTATATCCTCCATAAACCTGCAAAGTAATTTTCTTAAAGTACTGGTCTGACCGGACCACTCCCCTGCTCAACCAACTCTGGTGGCTCCCTATTTCCTCTTCCTTCAAATCTAAACACCTCTGATTGGCATTTAAAGAGCCATCTTCCAAACTTACCTTTCCAGTCCTAGCACACACTACTCCCTTTCATGAATTCTACACTCTTAAGTCAAATTGTCCTTTTTGCTTTTCTTCCTCATTCATAACACTCCATTTTTTTGCCTTTGACCAAGCAATCTTCCATCCCCAGAATGCATTCCTTTTTCACCTCTGCCTCTGAAAATTGGTAATTGGCTTCAAAGATCAATTAAAGTACCTTTTATGATTCCCCTAGTTGCTAATATCTCCCCACTGAAATAACCAAATTTACCTTTCTTATATGCATAAGGATATATGTTGTCTCCCCAGATAGAATGGGAGCTCTTTGAGGGGAGGGACCTGCTTTACTTTTGTCTTTGCATCTCCTACACTTACTACGGTGCCTCCACTGCTCCCCTGTAGATAATTGGGTAGTAGGAGTGGAAAGTTACCCAAAGACATCACCAGAATCCTGACTAGTTATGAAAGTCTTCTTATTAGGGCTTTTGAGTCAAATCAATAAATCAACAAGTTTTTATTATTCATGTGCCAGGAACTAGGATAAGCTGGCTGTCCAGACAATACTCCATTTTCTTATTTTATTGTGACTCGATTTCTTTCTCTATGGGTTCAAACATAATGATAATCATTCGTGTTCATAGAAGGCTTTTTTTTAACACTGTATTCACACACATTATCTCCTCTGATTCTCCCAACTTCTCTGTGTAGTGTTATGAAACCCTTGTATAAGATACTCTCCTGATCAAATGGCTTACTTTGTACTTTGGTGAATTTTTGCTCCCTCTTGGCTCATAGCTCTGACACAGGAAATGTGGGATAACAGATTCATGGTACCACTGAAAAGGGTTCCCTGCTCATGGTACCAGAAGGGAATATTGTATCAATAATTAATAATATTAATGATGCCATTAATATTATTAATTCATGACATAGTTATTAGTTATATCTAATTAATATAATCAATTACATATAATTATTCTCTATAATTAATATAACTAATTAATATAATTAATAATGTTGTATTAATAAGAAAACAGAACAAAATGGAGCTTTTGGTAAATAAAGACACCTTTCACCAACTAACCCTTTCCTAGAAATTTGTAGAGATTCAGGGACCCCACAGGCTTTCTGGTCCAAATTCCTCATTTTACATATGAAGGAACTGAGGCTCAAGGAAAACAGGTTAATGGTTCACAATAGCAAGAGTAGTTAAGCTATAGGCAATATTTGAAGCTATACCCTCTGACTCCAGAGTCAGTACCACACTGTCTCACAAAAACTTGATCAGGGAACAAAGATACCATCATGCTTCTGTCTCCAGAAGAGTCCCACTACCTGCATGGTGATTATCAACCATGACATCCATTCTCCCTTAGTTAAGGGGAAGCTGTTTTCCTTCCAAGAGAGTATCCTCCAACCTGTTGAGAAACTGACAAAATATCCTAATTTCTCCCTTAAATAGTCCTTTTAAATTCCAAATAATCCCTAAAATAAAGTGGTTGGATGGGATTATTCAAATTAGACTATCAACCTAGCCTAATATTGAAGTGGGAAGGGGAGAATTAGCTTCTGTAGTCTCTCAGGAAACACTGTTCCTTGGGAAGCTGAGAAAGAAGTAATAATCTCTGCAATGGCTACATTATAATCCCATTTTACAGACGGGTTTTGGGCATGGGGAGAGATGTGTTCAGTAACTTACACAAGAATGTGTAACAAGAACTGAAACTAAAACTCAGGTTCAATGACTTCTAATCCAGATGTATAGATCTGTGAGGTGCATTTGGTCAACCATTCAGTTGATCAGGTTATTGGTATATGAGTTTACTGAATAGGAGCATGTTCCTAGTGCCAAGCCAGCTCTATCTCTATGAATCCTCTCAACATGGAGGTATGTCACAATATGGGCAGCTAGGTGGCAAAGTGGATCGATCTGGCCTGGAATCAGGAAGACTCATTTTGCTGAGTTAAAATCTGGCCTCACACACTTTCTGTTTGTGTGACCCTGGGCAAGTCACTTAACCCTGTTTGCCTCAGTTTCCTCATCTGTAAAATGAGTTGGAGCAAGAAATGGCAAACTACTCCATTGTCTTTGCCAAGAAAACCCCAAATGGGCTCATGAAGAGTCGACTGAAAATAACTGAACAACAACGTCACAATTAGGCATTTGCTTTGGATGGGAGTTTACAACCTTCCATAAAAAGAGTAAATAAATGACCAATATTGTTATAGCTTGTTATAGCCTGGACTCCATGCCTTTGTACTGGCTATCTGCCATACCTGAAATATTCTCCCTCCTCTCTCCATTTCTCAGAATCTTTGGTTTCCTTCAAGACTCAGCTCAAGGGCCACCTTCTTTATGAAACCTCTCCAGGTGGCCCCAAGTGCTAGGACACTCCCTCCCCAAATACCTTGTATTCAGTTTAGATCTATTCTGTATGTAGAGCACAGAATCCCTCAATCTCCAGTGCCCTCCTTCCCAAACGACCTTGCATTTGCTATATACTAACTGCTATTATTTAACAACTTTGTGAATATTGGTTATTTAAGTTTTCGCTGTATATACATTTTATATGTGCCAGCTACCTCTTCTTCCCCATCCATTAGAGTGTAGTAAACTTCTTGTAATATTTCATTCTTTGTACTTGCATCTCCAGAGACTAGCACAGTGCCTTGTTGTTGTTCAGTCCTTTTTAGTCATGTCTAACTGTTTGTACCCCCATTTGGCAGAGATATTAGAATGTCTTGCCATTTCCTTCTCCAGCTAATTTTACAGATGAGGAAACTGAGGTAAACAGTGTTAAGGGGCTTGCTCAAGGTCACACAGCTAGTAAGTGTCTGAGGCCAGATTTAAATTCAGGTCCTCCTGATTCCAGGCCTGGAACTCTATCCACTATGCCACCCAGCTGCCCTTTAAACATTAGCAAATGCTTATTAAATATTTAATTGGTTTATATATACTCATATGTGTAGATGTTGTTTTCCCATGAGAATATAAGCTCTTCTAAAGCAGGGACTATTTTTACTTTTTCTTTGTACCCCTAGTTCCTCCCAAGTGCAATGTGTGGCACATAGGAGGTGCTTAACAAATTCCTGTTGATTGATTGCTGGTCATCAGGATTTTCCCCTAGTCTCGACACATCATAGTCCAAAGTGACATTGCTACACAGGGTGGCCAAACATGCAGGCTTTTTTGTATCTTCTAGTAATAAGAGTTAGCAAAACTATAGTCCTGAAGCAATTAGCCTTTGACATGTCAAAGTAATGTAATCCTAAACAAAGCTTGATAGCAAGACGGGTGGTTGTTAAGTTACAAATATGCTAGTCAGAGAATAAAATACAGGCCAAGTGAAATGGACATTACATCAAAGCATCTTTTGCTTTGGGTTGGGCCCAAGGCATCTACATCTGGGCCAGATGCAGGATGCAAACACAGGAAGGGAGAAAGCTAGTCCAGGAATAGGCTGGGCAGGTACCCATGACTGGGAGTAGACCGAGTCAAGAAACAGATAGCTTTGAAAGCAAGGCCTTAGGCCTCTGAGGCCTGAGTTTGCTAGGGTCTCTGACCTGCTTCATCAGTGTTTGTAAACATTACACTGTTATAAATTTGGCGGTTCACTGAACTAAAACCTCCTAATATAAACAACTTTCCAGATAAGGAGCTTTCAGAAATCATGGGAAAATTGCTTAAGAGATTAAGTATGAAAAGCTGATATCTGGGAGTCAGGCTTTTTCCTTGGTCCTGGATGGGCCTTCAGTCATTCTGGGACTCTTGGCAAGCCACTGACATGAGTTTATGTCTCTGTTTCAAGATCTGTAAAATGTGGGGGATCCCTTAGCCTACCTCTTTCATAAGGTTGTTCTTATTTGATAGTTCTCATCTTCATGCCTTTGCAGGGGCTGTCCTCTGTGTCTAGAATGCAATTTCTTCTCACCTTTGCCTCTAGAAATGCCTACCTTCCTCTAACGTTCAGTCCAGCAGCCATTTTTTGTCTTTTTGGAGGGAGGAGGGCAGGGCAATTGACATTAAGTGACTTACCCAAGGTCACACAGCTAATAAGTGTTAAGTGTCTGAGGTTGGATTTGAACTCAGGTCTTCCTGACTCCAGGCTGGTGCTCTATTCACTTTGCCACCTAGCTTCCCCTAAGCAGTACTTTTCACATGAGACTCTGTTCCAATCTCCCTGAGCTGCTAGTACCTCCCACTTGGCAAGTAAACTGTCTTGTATTTATTTTACATATCCTTATTTAAAACCACATCTTTTACTGGAAGTCTTCCCCAACCCTCTTAATTCTATTACCTTCCCTCTGTTAATTATTTCCTATTTTTCCTCTATATAGCTTGTTAATATGTAGTTGTTTCTATATTGTCTCCTCCATTAGATCTGAACTGTGATTATTTCTCTCCAATATTAATAATCAGTTATTGAATTACATTGAACAGAAGGACATTGTTGATGGATGAGATAGAACAAATTTCTGAGGTAATGCCTTTTGATCCAGGGTGGAAGACCCCATCCAGCTAGAAAAACTTAGAAAGAATTTAATCAAATCTGGGTGAAATCTGGCCCTTTGTGTTCTAGTCAGGCAGGTCTGAGTGATCAAAGTCACATTCTTTAACCCCTCATTAGAATCAGACATCCTTTCTCTCATTACTTGTTAACAAATCAGAGTCCACCTATTCTTCAGTAACACCTATGCTTCCAACGGTTTATAAGCATGAAGTGGGTTCCATGAGAGGTCTTTGACATTCAAGAATGCTACTGACCCTTTTATTGACTATTGCTAGCATGATTAATAAAATTATTAATTACCCAGAAACTATGTCTCTTGAACTTTTTATATGTCACAGTTACTTGAAAGCAGGGACTGATTTTTGCTTCTTTTTGTATCCCCAGCATTTAGTATGGCACCTGGGACATAGTAGGAGCTTAATAAGTGTTGATTGATTGACAAGAATGCTATCTCCCCTGATTGAATGTAATCTTCTTGAGGATAGGGGCTATTTCATTCTTTTACTTGTATTCCCAGTAGTTGGCATGTAGTAGATCCTATATAAATGCTTATTGACTGATTCTGAAATACAACAAATATAACACACACTGTCATTCTGAGCATAAAATAATAGATGTGAACATGAGTGATCTTTGTTCATTGGTTCATGCCCTGCTGCCTCCACACATATCCAAGCCTCCCCCATCCTTAACACATCTACCACCCCCTCAAACTAGCATGTGGCATCTTCCTCCTCTTTGACAAACAAACTAGAAAAAGCCAAGAATACTTATTGAGTGTTTCTACTTCCTTATCTCCCATCCCTCACTCCCTTTGCAGTCTTGGGCTTCCAAATCCACCATTCCACTGAAACAGTTCTAGGCAAGGTTGTTAATGATCTCCTAACTACAGTCCAATGGCCCCTTCTCGCAGACCTCATCCTCCTTGATCTCTCTGTAGTTTTTTTTTTTTTGGAGGGTAATTGGGGTTAAGTAACTTGCCCAAAGTCACACAGCTAGTTGTGTGTGTGTGTGTGTGTGTGTGTGTGTGTGTGTGTGTGTGTGTGTGTGTGTGTTGCTCGCGTTGTCTGAGGTCAGATCTGAACTCAGGTCCTCCAGGGCGGGCGCTCTACTCACTGCGCCACCTAGCCACTCCCCCGCCTCTACAGCTTTTGACAGTGTTCACCACCACCACCTGCTGGAAGCTTTCTCTTTCCTTTTCTTTCATGACACTGCGCTCTTTTGGCTTCCCTTCTACTTTTTGGACCATTTCTTCTCGGCCTCCCATGATTGGTTTCAGTTGTGCTTCATCTCCTAAGTGTGGAAGTTCCATGCACTGGGTGCCCTTCTCTCATGAGCTCATAGATTTGGAGATGGATTTGAACTTGTCTTTCTGACTCCAGGCTACTCCACCTAGCTACCCTACATATGTGTGTGCACATGTGCATACAAACCTATTCACTACATCAAGGTGCCCCCAAAGGAATATATATTTCCCCATATTTCTTTGCACATTGCTTAAACTCAGGAGGAGTGCATTACAAGGCTCAAAGATTGAAGTTATCACCAAACTAGAGACCCAGTGACTGGAGAATGATGATGAGGAGGAGGAGGACGACAATTGACATTTGTATAGTGCTTTAAGCATCGCAAAATGCTTCATGTTCATTATCTCATGTGAACCTCACAATATCCTCTGCTGGCCTGTAAACTGGCCAGCAACCATTACTTTTGGTAATTGAAAGTTACCTGGGTTTCTGTGTCTTTTTCTTTCTTTCCCTTTCCTTCTTTCTTTTCTCTCTTTTCCCCTTTCTTTGTCTTCCTTTTTTTTTGTAAATAATATCGAAATTTTTCCTCTGTTCTCTTTTGAATTATTATTGCCCCCAGGAAATTTCTACTTTCTGAGAATTCTTTTTCCCATTAATTCTACTCTTTCCTCTACCCTGAGACCTGAATGATGGTAAGGAAACAAGAAGAATGATATAAGTGTTCTGAAGGTTGCCAATTCCTTTCACCTGGCTTCTGATAATCATTCAGTTTTGCCTCTCTATGAGCATGTGACCTGCAATCACTTTGGTACAGCTATGTCTAAATTTACTCTCCCAGAGGCCAAGGTGGTTTAGGGGACAGATTGCCCCAGAATGCTTTTGGGGAGGGGGAATATTTTATTTCTGCTCTTACTACATCTTTGACATAAAAATGGGAGGCTTCAGGGCTGTCCTTCCAGAGGCAGCTAAATGGCCCAGTTTATAGAGTGCTAGATCTACAGTCAGGAAGACCTGAGTTCAAATCCAACCTAATGACCTTGGGAAAGTCACTTAATTTGTATTTGCCTCAATTTCCTCAACTGTAAAATGAGGATAATAACAGGACATACCTCACAGGGTGGTTGTGAGGATCAAATGAGATAATATTTGTGAAGCACCCCAGTGCCTGGCACATAGTAGGTGCTATATAAATCTTTTCTTCCTTCTTTCCTTCCTTCCTGCACCTCAAAGAGAAAAGCTGGAATTTAGGAGGCAATTGGGAAGAGAACTCTGCTTAACAATTTTCCTTGCTTTTTCACCATTTTTAATAAATTATGGTAAATTAACTGTGTCCTATAAAATACAGGAAGAAAGGATCATTTGTTGTTTGGGGATGGAAAATTGAAATGAGGGGTGAGGGCAGTATAACCACATTTTCCATATTTAAATAATTACAGGCCTATTGAATATCATTCCCATTGCTTAAATTCAGAACCCATTAGCTCCACTCTGAGAAGCCACACAGTATGGTGGTAGGAAAGATATTAAGCTGGGTATTTGTAGGCTGCTGACCCTCTGGTGAGCTTTTAAGATACTGTAGCTTTTAAGGTGGTTATTTCCCAAAGTGGCCAGATCAACGAAGGCGGGATTATAGGATCAAAGACCAAGAGCTGGAAGGGACCATTTGATTGAATCCCTATGTTTTACAGGTGATGGAACTGAGGTCCAGTGGTTCAGTGACTTGCTCAAGTCACGTAGAGGTGATTGTTCAGTCATTTTGCTATTGTGTCTAACTCTTCATGACCCCATTTGGGATTTTCTTGGCAGCGATACTGGAGTGACTTGCCATTTCCTTCTCCAGTTCGTTTGACAGATGAGGAAACTGAGGCAAATCAGGTTAAGTGACTTGCCCAGAGTTACACAGCTAGCCATATCTAGTACAAGGTCACATTTGAACTAAGGTCTTCTGAGTCCAGGCCCAGCACTCTATCCACTGTGCCACCAACTGCCCTGAGTGGACACCTAGTGGAAAACTAAATTATTGCATTCTTTCTTTGACTACTTCAGTGACATCCTGACTTCATGGAAATGACGACTTCACACTAATGCAGTCCCTCTGTATCACATCCAGCCCACATGTCACAAACATAAAATAAACCATTGATTAGAAACTACAAGAGTCCTTGACTTTGTCCCTATAATGCCAACTCTGTATTCTACAGTGGGCAAAGCAGTGACTTTGGAGTCAGAAGATCTGGGATCAAAATGCCACTTACTGTATGACCTTAGACATATTACCTAGTTTCTTTAGGCCTCAGTTTCTTCACATATGAGATAAGTGAGTTTGAGTAGATAGCGGATAGCCTCTGAGTTCTCTTCTAGTTAAGATGTGTGATTTTATGTTTTATTAATGCTTTTAGAAAAATTACCACTTTATAATGAAATTATACCCCCATCCAGTAGTATCCTCCCTTGTAACACAGAAATAAAGCAAATAAAACAAATCAATATATTTCCAATTCTAAAAATGTATGTCCCATTCTTTAGTCAAATGTAAACTCCTAACAAATAATTTATGCTCAAATTATTTTCCCCAATGGAAAAGTGGTCAGTGAATATGAAAAATAAAATGCTATTCTCAAAAAGAAAATTCCAAACACCCACCACATATAAGATTGTTCTAAATCATTAATAATAAGAGAAATGAAAATCAAACCAACTTTGAGATTTTGCTTCATTCTTAGCCAATTAGCAAAGATGACAAAAGAGAGGAAAAGTCAATTTTGGAGGGCACATAGAATGACAAGTGTGCCAAGAGACTGTTGGTGGAGCTGCCAATTAACCCAGCCATTCTGGGGAGCAATTTGGAATTGGAGAACTAAAATATCTTTTTTTTTTTTTTGGTCGTGGCCAATGTGAGAATTTGTTTTGCTTATTTCCCCCAAGATTCATAAAGACTTCACTCAAAGGAATTCCCAGGTACCTAAGAGTTTACAAGTCAATGAAATTTTTAAAAAGACAGACAGTTGCTGTGTATTCACCAAAAATTAGTAGTGCAAGAAATCATCTATTTGTTCAGTCACCTAAGTGAGACTTAAAGCAGAAGCTAAGATCAAGACACATTCATCCATCTGGAGCTCCCAGCAACTCAAATACTGACAGGTGTAGGAACAAGGTTCATGGAGTTGTCATATCAGATGTTAGACTCACAATAAAGAATTTAGGTTGAAAAGCTTAGAGATTTCCTATCCCACCTGTATCACCACAGTTTGGAATTGAATCCCATGACTCAGTGTTAACTTCTTAGGCATCTCAAGATATCCTTCCCTAAGGTTAATCTCCTCTTGGGCCCTCCCCATGCTAATTACAGAGAATGATGATGACAATCCACACATTCACTCTCCTAGCTCATATGGTATATAGCTGCACATTTCTGATCTTGCAGTGAGCAGTCTGGATGCATAAATCCCTTTCTTCTTATGTCACTGAGCTTGTTTCAGGTTTTATCCTTTCCCCCCAAAAAAACATCTGCCTACCCTCACTACCTTTCATCCTGAGACAACATATTGGTGGGCTGTAGCTTATCAGCTTAGATGATTCTTAGTTGGGATTACCCAGCAAAACAGAATTTTTCTTGTCATTTATAGTTGTTGCAAAGGTTTTGTTTTTCTTTCTTTTTCAACATGAGGGGGAAAGAGAGAAAATGGATTTTTGTTTATGAAAAAAAAAAAGAATTATTCAAATAAAGTGATTAAAATATCTATTTTAGGGGCGGCTAGGTGGCGCAGTGAGTAGAGTGCCGGCCCTGGAGTCAGAAGGACCTGAGTTTGGATCCAGCCTCAGACACTTAACACACACAAACAAAAACCTAGCCATGTGACCTTGGGCAAGTTACTTAACCCCAATTGCCTTCCAAAAAGCAAAAAAAAAAAAATCTATTTTATTTTTGCCTCAGTAATTCCACTGGTGGGCAAATATCCCAAAGATGAAAAAGACAAAAAGAAAGCTCCCATATACACAAAAATATTTATAGTAGTCCTTTTTAGTAGTAAAGAATTAGAAACAGATTACATGCCCATTGATTAGAGAATGTGTAAACAAATAGGGGAACATTAATTAATGGAATATTACTGTGCTGCAAGAAACAACAACAAATATAAGGAATATGTAGACACATGGGAAGATAAATGAACTAATGCAAAGTAGAGTAAGCAGAATCAAGAAAACAACATAACCCCAATTACATACATATATACATACATATATACATGTATACACACATGTGTGCATGTTTGGGAATGATATGGTGATCAAAAATACATTTCTTAAAACCTGTATTATTCCTAATTTAGGCTAGATAGAGGCTTCTGAGGATATAATCTGATTTTTTTTTTACTTTAGCTCATGTAGTAGTATTTTCTATGATTTTTCATGGTGGTGAATAATCTTGGATGACTTGAATTGTGATAACTTGCTAAATGATGTTTTTCTTATTGTTATTGATGTTCTGTCATTTCTGACTCTTTGTGACCCTATTTGGAGTTTTCTTGGCAAAAACACTAGAGTAGTTTGCTATTTCCTTCTCCAGCTCATTTTATAGATGAGGAACTGAGGCAAACTGGGTTAAGTGACTTGCCTAGGGGTCCCATAGCTAAGTAAGTGTCTGAGGCTTATTTGAAATCAGGAAGAACAGTCTTCCCAACTCCAGGCCTAGCACCCTAACCAATAGGCTACCTAGTTGTTCCATGTAAATCAGGGAATTTTATAATGTAAAATGATCTATACACTGTCTTGGTCTTCCAAGTTGACATTTTCTTGTGCAATATCCTAAAAAATAAAGGTTAAAATCTTTCTATACATTTTAAGTAATTTAATGATTTTTAGGCTGTCTTTCCAAGTTTTGTCTTGTACTTTTATTACCTTTGCTTTTAAAGTTTTCAAACATTTTCAAATTGAGTTCTTTTTTTGGTAATCATTTGGCTCTTTCTCCTGCTGTTTCAGCTAATTGGTTGTCCAACCCAAGAATTCTATTTCCCATTCATTCTATTCTTTTATTCAAATTTACTACTGCTCTTCAAGGTTTTTAAACAACCTTGTTTTCTTTTTAACTGATTTTTAAAATTGTCTCTAATTACAAACACCACATTTTCCCTTACTAACACTAGATTTTAAAAAATATTTCCTGTAAAGTGCTTGTTTTTTAATTTAGTATATCTTATATTAGGCAGAGTCTTAATTCTTGGGCTGTTGTTGAAGTTAATTAAATATTTTGCTTTCTGGTGAATTTTCTTCTGAGACTTCTAATCTATATTTGTTCATCATGATGGAAATTGGTTTTTCTTTTCCTGCTTCTTATACATTTCTCTGTCTTTTACTTTTCTTTGTCTGAGAGGCTATTCTATTTTGAAATTCTTGTTAGTGCTCTCTTTTCCTCCTCTCTTCTTTATCTACTTATTAATTTGGGGCCATTTTTATCTCTTCTTTTGGCAAGGGGAGGAATTAAGCTGTCACCTTTATAGCCTTTCACTCTGTCACCTTGTTGGAATTCTCCATCAATTTTTATTTACTTATTTTCTTTTAAATATATTATGTAGGTATGTATGTGTGTATGTGTGTGTGTGTATATATATATATATATATATATATATATATATATACATATACATGTTAATCCCAAATCATATAGAAATAAATCATACACTTTCAGAGAAAACTAAGAAGACCTATATGAATTGATGCAGAATGAAGCCCTCTGAATCAGGAGAATAATTTATATAGTAACAATACAATATAAAGAAAAACAACATTAGAAGACTTTAGAACTCTGATCAATGCAATAGTAAAACATGATTCTAGAGGACTAAATATAAAATATGCTAGCTAACCCTTGATAAAGGTAAAAAGTAAAGGATAAAAAATGTATGAGATATACATTTTTGGACATGACCAATGAGGAAATTTGCTTGACAATGGCATTTTAACTTTCTTTCTTCCTTTGTTTCCTACTTTTTTCCTTTCTTTCTTCCTTTTTTTCCTTCTCTCCTCTCTCCCTTCCATTATTTTACTGTTCAATTGTAAAAAGGAAAAAGTAGGAGAGAGAGAAAATAAATATTAATTAAAATAAAATTAAAAGAAAAAAGGAAAAATCACAAATAGTTGAGGTTTCTTTCCTTGTTTCCTTGACACAGTTAACAAAAGAACTTTTTTCCCCTTATGAGTGAACCAAGTTACATAGATCTAAGTATTGAAAACAAGAATTGCCCCCACTTTAAACCAAGCAAAGAGGTCCAGAATCCCAGAATTCTAGAGATGGAAGGGACCTCAAAGACCAGCAAGTCAAACCCATATTTAAACAAGAATGCATTCACAACATACCCAACAAGTGATCTCCAGCTTTTGCTTGAAAACCTCCACTAGTAAGGAGGAACTCACTACTTCCTGAGGGAGCCCTTTCACTTTTGGATAGCTTAGATGAAGTGGTTCTTTGTCTCCCCAGGGCATTATGTTAGATGAACCAAGATCCTAATAAGTATTTGTTGTTTTTTCCTGCTTACAGAAGTAGCGATACATGTGGGGTTTTATTGGAGGCTTTATTTTTGCTCAAATCACAGTTACCTACCACTATCCATTCTATATAAAATTTAAACTATGAAACTCCCTCAATCACAAGCCATTTGAGAAAAACAGCTGCACACGGTCTATGGCAACAAGGAATTTGTTAAAAGCATCCCTTTGTATTATGTCTTGCCGGCGCAACCACAATGATTTAGAGGCTCCTTGAAATGCAACATGTGAAAATTGCAAGTTCCATCCGAACTTTATGCACTTTCCAAGTTCCCTTACAAAAGCAGGGAGTATTTTGTCTATCTAGCCTTGACCCACTTGAGTTGGAGTGTGGTACCAGTTCCTGTTCTGGACCCAGGTGGGTGGTTCCCGCTGTGTTTTATTGTGGGAATCTGGTTTCTGGTTAAGAGAAGGTTCCCTTCTTTCAAATCCACTGTCTTGTAAAGATCCCAACCAGAGTAAGATTCTTTAATATTGCTCACATATAACAGTTGCCCCAAAAGGTAATAAAAGAGATACTAAATCTGGAACAAGTAATTGATTCCTACACTCACAAGAGAGGCTAAAGAAATAAAAACTTCAAAAGCACATATTAACAAAACCGGGTCCATGAATTTATTTAATTACTATTGGTAGAACCTTGTTCCTAGTAGCAAACACAGCTCTTTCTCCTCTCTCTCCCTACCCCCACAAAGGAGCCACCAAATCCTCTGAGATACTGTCAAAAACTTTTGGTAACTGACAAAAGCCCCCTTTCCCTTCTCAGGGGAGTTTGAATATCAACCAGCCACCAACCCTCCAAATGTTGCCCCCAGGATGAATTAGCAGCAGTCCTGATCTTTTTCCTGTATACCAGATCCAGGGTTCCCATTTCTTTCCATCAATGACTGGTTCTATTTGATCTCAGTAACAACTCTATTAAAAAAAAAAAAAACAAACAACCCACCCTGATCTCTCCACCCTGCTTTCCACTTTACTAGTTTTGAGATGCCCAATTCCTTCTGTTTCCATCAATCCTGACCACCCTTTTTATTATGAATAGTTCTCCTGAATATAAAGCTATCTTGTTTTCCTTTCTAATGACTCTCTTCTGTGGTACTTGATATCCTTGTGCTTAGCCTTGGAATCCTGAAATAAAGATAGTCCTGCTAGAAGGGTGATCCTTTAGCTTCATGACAACATAAAGCAGTGAGTTCACCTTGGCTTTGCACTCTTCATTTATTCCAAACCCGAACTTCCTCTGAATTTCACTTTCAGTTGCAAACTTAACTGCTACATCTGCCACAAGGAACTATTCTTCTCATTGGATCAAGGGTCTTTGAACCTCTCCAACTCACAAAGTCACCTGAAATCTTAGACATAACTGTGATGGGATATTGTCTAACCAAAGATCAGGACCAAACAAGTAAAAAAGATGCAAAGGTAGATGGGGAAAGGCCAATTCCTTCCCATTCATCATTACAGTGACATGATGATACCCAGAAAGCTGAAGCTAAGACAGAACTAGGTAGAAGTTCTTCTTTCTTCTGTAATTAGTGCAGTCCCTCACTTCTCTGCCAAAGTCATAGGATGGGGGTATGACTAAGGAAATACTGGGGCTTTTCACATTATATATTAAAACATAAAATGCTTTCAATTCTGAGTCACCTCATGGCTGGAAGCAGGCAGAAGTTTTTCATCCCCAAGAAGTCTAAAAGATGAATTCTTGGGATCCCTGAAAGTTTCCAGGAGAGCTCAGGGAACACATTCCCTGGAATAGTCCCTCCAGGTCAATCAGTTTTCAATACATAAAGAACATCTCTGCCCCAAATATAGGTCTCCCATTTTACTTCCTAGAAAGAGTCTTTTAAACAGATGCTTTGCCTTTGGCATTGAGAAGAACTTGTCAAAAGTTTTGTTGAGGAAGAAAAATGGAATTTGTCTGAAGAGACCAATGTGAATGCACAGGGAACTCAAAAAGCAACTAAGATTTTATTTTTTAAAAATTCAGAAGATTAAAGTAAGGACAAGTAACAGAATGAATATGTGTATCATGGTGCTATAAAAAGAGATTTAGGAATGACAAATCTCAGAAGGATCTGAGGTTGGCCAGGCTAGCTAAGGACAATGAAAAAAAAAGTTGTTGTGAATTGTTACATTGAGAGACAAAAAGTGAATGAAAGAGGGTATGGATCACTTTACTTGGGAGTAGGTGGGGCAGTGATAACTGACAATGGAAAGAAGGCAAAGATGCTGAAGTTTTATTTGTGTTCTTTTTGCAAAAAGGGAACAACCTTTCCACTGAAAAATTAGAAGGAAAAAATCCCAAGAATTGGAGAGAGCTGCAGATTTTATATCTTAAATAAAGTAATAAGAATTTGAAGAAAAAAAAAGAAAAATTAAAAAATAAGAATTACTCTCAGGGATTTGAAACCCAATATAAATAAGTATACCATAAGAGAGTTTTTAGGTGCTCTTGATGGATTTAAGTTACCTAACAAAAATGAGTTAACTCTTCATATTCTGAAAGAAATGACTGTAGAACCACTGTGAGTGACATAAGGGAAATCATGGAAAATGGGAGATGTACTAAAGACTGAAGAAGGCCAAGTGCTTTCTTAATTTTAGAAGAGAATAGAGTGTACAAACTATAGGCCAGTGAAAATAATGTTGGTTACTAAGAAAATTCTAGAACAAATGATTAAAGATATGACTGTTGAACATCTAAATAGGGAATTAGTGGCTACAAAGGGCCAGAAAGGCTTCATCAGAGATAGGCCAGGCAAGACTAATCTTTCTGACAGGATTGTTAAACTAGTAGGCAAGGAGAATGCTGTGGATATCAGTTACCTAGATTATAATAAAGCTTTTGATAATGTAATTCTTAGTATTCTTTTTTGAGAAGATAAAAACATGGTTTAGATGATAATATAATCAGCTGTATTCAGAACTGGTTGGATGACCAGACAATTGCTCACATATGAATGTTAATGTGATAGAAGTCTCCAGTAGAGTACATTCAGTTATCTGTGTTTGGTCCTGTATTTTTTTTTTTTTTTTTTTTGCTTTTTGGATGGGGGAAAGCAGGGAAATTGGGATTGAGTGACTTGCCCAAGGTCACAGGGTTAGTAAGTATCTGAGGCTATATTTGAACTCAGGTCCTCCTGACTTCTGATCGGTGCTCTATTTACTGTGCCACTTAGCTACCCCATCCTGTATTTTTTTTAAAACATTTTTTCAGTTACTTAGGTGAAATTATAGATGGCATATTCATCAAATTGTTTTCTTCATGGGTAGAGTCAAGGACGGTGGGTAGGGAGCTCTGAAAGGAAGAAAGCTGTTGTGATTTGGACAGTAACATTCATATTTCAAAGGTATGGGGCAGAGGAAAGACTGAGTAGCTTTTTTCCCATACCAAGAAGGAAGAAAATTATATTAAAAATAATACCCTGTTTATGTAATTTATTATTATTTACATAATATATTATATAAGCACTATATATCAATTGCTTGGAGGTAAAAATATGTGAACTATATTTATTAAATACTAAATATTTAATTACTCTGGGGGCAGCTAGGTGACACAATGAGTAGAGCTTCAGCCCTGGAGTCAGAAGGACCTGAGTTTGGATCTGGCCTCAGACACTTAATGCACACACAAACAAAAAAACCTAGTGGTGTGACCTTGGGCAAGTTACTTAACCCCAATTGCCCTGCAAAAGGCAAAAATAAATAAATAAATAAACAAACAAACAAATAAATATTTAATTACTCTGTATATCCTTGCATTTTAACTACACATGATATATTTGTTATATGTAATTATTAGACTAAATTAGATTTCTTTCAGAATATGAAGAGTTAACTCATTTTTGTTAGGTGACTTAAATCCATCAAGAGCACCTAAAAACTCTCTTATGGTATACTTATTTATATTGGGTTTCAACTCCTTGATGGTAATTCTCATTAGACTAAAACCACTGTGCAAACAGGGATTATTTTATTCTTTGTACTTGTATCTCCAGCACCTAGCACTGTTTGGCACATGAAAGGAGTTTAATAAATACTTGTTGATTGGTTGATGGATTAATTGACTGACTGAGCATCTCAAAATGCCTTTGAATGCATTCTCGGAATACTGGTGCCCAGGCTGACTGCACAGGTCAGACTACTGTCTAGGTTGTGTGATTAGGGGAGAACCAAATGACATCATTTTGCCTCCCTCACATCTTGCTGAGTCACCTTCCCCAGTATGCTCTGTAATTTGTCAAAGGCTTTCCTCACATATGGAACTCAGAACTAAACACAATACTCCAGAGGTAAGTTGACCAAAACAGAGTCCAACTATCACTTCCCTCATAAGAGTAAATCTTGACCAACAAAGGACCCCAGAGAGACACCAGTCTGAGACCTTCTAGTTGGAAGTTCTATTCATCCTAACTGCTACTCTAGTGATCAAATCAGTTTGAAATCCATCTAACTGTAATGTTTTCTAGTCCCCATTTCTCCATCTTATCCACAAGGATAACATGAAAAGCTTTGTCAAGAAATTTAAGCATATTTGTAGGTCTGTAAACCTATATAACATAGGTTTACACTGATCTAGCAATTTGCCTCTATGAGATAGAAGAGGCAGAGGTACCACAATACACTTAGACTTGGAAAGAGGTACACATATGCATACAACCCCTCCAGGGAATCACATAGACTGAGCACTTGGTACAAGAATGAAATGCCAAAATGCAGACAGAACCATGACAGGAAGGAGCAAACCCATTGGATATTAGTAATCCTGACTAATACAGCACTATTACTATAATAATACAGTAATACTAATACTAATACAACAAGGAAACATGTACTGAGGAAAAATCTAGACCTCTCTTTGTTGCTACCGTGAGTCATGTGGATTGTTTAAGTCCCAAAGAAAGGTGAGACTTACAAAAGGGGAAGGTTACTTGATGCTGTTTGGAATTGGGAGAGATTTTCTTATGACTGAGGGGCTCAATTACAATCTTGGTTTACTTGGTTTTTTATTAGTTTAATTAAACCCATTCTATATTTGATGTCTTGTTAGCCCAAGTACTTGTATGGGGAATTTGTGAGAGAAGAATGAGCTCAAATATCACTGATTCTGGGTTTTCCCTGAGTAATAAATAATATCTGAGTAATAAATAATTTAAAAAATCTACTGCCTGAGCAGTAGATATTTTGTGAAAGACCACCTGTCCTCTCCTTCCTCCAGCCCCAGTTTTACCCAGGTCCATCACATGGCAAACTGGAAGGCACTGTATTATTAATATGAGATTTCTAGCTAGAAGACCTGTGTTCCAGTTCTGGCTTTGGCACTTAGTACATCTGGGATCCTGGACAAATTGCTTGACCTCAGTTGGCCTTTCAGGTTGCTCATCTATAAGAGGGTTGAACCAAATGAATTTTAAATGTATTCCAGCTCTAAATCTATGGTCCTGGGATCTATGATATACAGGTATCTCTCATAAAGTTACTAACTTACTCTTTGCTCTCAAGAGTAAAACTATAGGAGGTGGTAAATTTTAACATCTTAGTGCAATAGCCCATTCTGTTTTAGCATGCCTTTCTAAGTTCTTTGTTCATTTTTTATCAGAGAAAATGGAGAGCCCTGATCTCTATCTCAGATAAAATGAGTGTTTGGAAAGCTTTTTAGAAAAGCCTAAGCATCTTTTGAGTCAGTGAGAGTTCCTATAAGGAGTTAACTTGGACCCTGGAATTTATGAAAAATTTTGGAAACCTGCATTCTGTACTTAAGTTACACAAATTTAATTGATATGCTAGTGAGCATAAGGAGGGACATTATGAAAGGTAAGTTTCTGCATTCAGAGACCTTGAAAATATTATATCATTTAATTTATTTATTAAATTTATTTAAAATATTATATCATTTAACATCACTAATGTTGTTATATTTAATAACTCCTGGTCTCGATGATGTTTAAGGGACTTGCCTACTCTAATTAATAATATCCCATAATTCTATGATGCTGGGTCATTCCTTAGTTGATGCCCAGCAATTTACAGTCCACCAAAAACACCCCTGAGATCTGGATTCCTAAACTTTATGTCCTGGACCCCTTTGGCAGTCTGGAGAAATCTATGGATCCCTTTCCAGACTCATGTTTTTAAATGCATAAAATAAAATACATGGAATTACAAAAAAATCAACTATGTATATTGAAATATAATTATCAAAATATATTAACAAATAACCACCACCACCAAAACCCAAAGCCAAATCATTGCCCCCAGGCTGAGAACTCCTGCCCTAGAGCTTCCTGTAAAGATAGTTTGAAATAAACTTCCATCACCTACTTCTGAATGTTTCAGAAGGTCAGAGGACTCTATATAACCAGCATATCTTGCTTTAGAGTTTTTTCAACTGGTTTTAGCATTAACCTTTAAAGCAGCTAAACAGCCATGTGGCTGAACACTGGCCAAAGTGGGACCCCAAAGCTTCCCTGAACCACACATGCACTCTTTCCTCTGCCCACTCAATTGAATTTAGCATAGGTGTTAGAATACTACTTATGGACCTAGGGGTGGTGGGAAGAGGGGGGGAAAGGTGGAGGAGGGTCAATGAGCTTGGGAACCAGAATCCTTGTAGTTTCTTCCCATTTTCTAATCTCTGTACCCAATCAGTTCCAGAAATGAGGAATCAGGGACTGCAGAGTGTGCCCAGGCATCTGCTAATGCTCTGGCTTAGACAGGCTATGTTTTTAGAGGAGTTCCAACTACAAGCAAGAGGGGAATGAGATGGAGATGTGTAAAATAATATTATGGTGTAAGATCTGGCTATCCCCCATACCTGGGATATTCTCCTTTCCAGCTACTGACCTTCCTTGCTTCTTTCAATTACCAACTAAAATCCCACCTTCTACAGGAATCGTTTCCCAATCTCTCTTAATTCCACTGTCTTCCCTTTGTCAATTATTTCCTATTTATCCTGTGTATACTTTTCTTTGTGTATATTTGCTTGCATGTTGTCTCCATCAGACTGTAAGCTCCTTGAAGACAGGGACTCGTTGCTCCATAAGTGTCTGTGCCTCAGTCGAGGGGTAGGGAACCTGCAGCTTTGAGGCCATATGTGGCTCTCTAGGTCCTTAAGTGCAGCCCTTTAACTGAATCCAAACTTGAATGTTCTGTGAGGCCACATGTGGCCTCCAGGGGCCAATCCCTTCCTTAGTCTGTTAAGTATGTCATAATCTTTTAGCTTAAGCTCATCTCCTCAACTCTAAAATGTTTCATTTAAGGTACTTCAGATCTGAGGTCTTTTTGATATGATCCCTATGTCCATGATTCCTATTTCCATGTGACTAATGTTTATATCTTTCCACAGACCTTCAACAGTGGACCCACTCAATGTGATAGAGATCTTTCTCTACATTCTTGATTTTACATAGGTACCTAGGGCATCTACTGATTTTCATTATATGGGTATACAAAGGGCCTTCATCAGTTTTCCTTGGCTTTTCCTTATGATTGAGCTGTATGGTTTCTTTCTTTTTTATTTTTTTGGTTGTAAATTTCTTTGACGATATATATGTTGCCATTTCTGGTAGTCACTTCATCATCAGTATTATGCTACCACCTATTGATGGATTCCAAGAATCTCTCCATTGCTTTTTGGGCAACGTACAACTAGAGATGTGGTGGTAAATATTTAACAACTCATTCTCGGGCCTGGGGGAAGGAAGCTGGTGTATGCCATGACATCCCGAATTATAAACATTTCCCCCATCAATTTCTTAAGTTGAGGCAATTGATAAAAACAATAAATCAAGTCCCAATTTGTAGCACTTGCTATCTTTTCCAAGAACATGAAGAGACTGTTTGACTCCTGTCTCTTGATGGTCTTGGATGACTTCCTAATATTATGTTTGTCTTCATTGTTGAGTTCTATATAAATTATGTTTGATAAATTTTATCACCTTTAACCTTTAGCTACTCCAATATAACTAAAGTGATTGGATTAATTGTAATGTGACAATGGTTAATCATCACTTAAAGAAAAAAAAATCTTGGTTCTGGTGGATGAATAGGCAATCCTCCCTGCTTGGTCCACCTTTGGGCACTTAAATATAATCATGAACAGTTTTAAGAATAAGAAATTCAGTGAATTATGTAACTGACAAAAACAAGAAGCCAGGCGAGAGCATGCTAAAAGTTTCGCCATAACTTAAATTCAAGCATACACAATATTATTAACTGGGTCTTGACAGCTCTTTTTATTCTTTTATAAACAGTCAAAAAGTAACTCTGGTTTATTTAATTCTCAGAAGAGAAAAATCGGAACCATCCAGTCTGCTTAATATCAAACTCATATCACCTAAAGGAGAATCCTAGGGAATTTCATAGGTTCTTCATTTTGTATTTGTAACTCCAGTGCCTAGTCCACAGTAGGCACTTAATAAGTGCTCATTGGATTGGACTGTGGTGTGCAATGATGATGATGATGTGCAAAATGTATTGGAAGGAGGAGATATTTGCGATGGACAGTCTAGGTTTTTGTGCCAATCAAGGTATGAGCCAATGGAAGTATGCCTAGGCTGGTAGAAGTGACAGCAGAAAAAAATGGACACAAACATCTTTGCTGAATAGAGGGAGGTTAAATTATGTTGCTCTGTTTTCCTCACCTAAACAAGTATTCCTGCCAACTTGCATTCTGCCATGAAGATGTTAGAAAGCTATTATTCTTTACATGTACCACTGAGTAGCTTAATTCAATGACTGCTTAAAGAATCTTGATGAGAATCTTACACCATTTGAAACTTGATGGTGGTAAAATCTGGTCTCCAGTACTGGGTAACTGCCAATTTTATGGCTCATCTGTATCATCATTGACATTTTAGAGAAATGCTTCAGGAAACAGAAAAATAAAAGGTTATACATCTGTTCTATGAAAAGATTTTTTTGAATTTCAGAAGATTCTCGTCAAGGAAGATTTCCCTCCAGACCACTGAAGAAACATTTTTGGTGTACAGAAGTATTGGCTGTTGCTTCAACATTGGCATCTAGGGATTTGGGGGCAGGAAGGAGCCTTAGAGAACATCCCCAGCACCTAACCCAGGACTTGTACAAAATAAGCTCCTAACTAATGCTTGTTGCTTGCTTGCATTCCTGCTTAATCAAATCCACACCCCTTATTTCATATATGAGGAAAGTGAAACCTGGAGAGGTTAAATGATTTCCCCAAGGTCACAAAGCTATCTAATAGCAGATCAGAAAGAAGAACCCAAACATACTACCCTGTCATTAGAAATCCTGAACATTTTGAGTTTAAAGAGGTTTTCCTTTTGGCAAACATTTGTGTCAATGTGGTTTTCATCTTTAGGACTTTGCTCGGTGCATTAATAAAACATAAATCTCACAATAAACTCAGGAGAGTTCTGAAAAGTAACCCTAAAATAATTGTAGTCATTCATTGGCTCTCAGCACCTGCCAAGCAAAAGAAAAAGGTGTATCTTTCCATTAATCTTCAACAGTGGTCCCACTCAATGTGATAGAGACCTTCCTCTACAGTCTTGATTATATTGGTACCTAGGGCATCCACTGATTTTCATTATAGAGGTATACAAAAGTCCTTCATCAGTTTTCCTTGGCTTTTCCTATATGGTTGATCTGTCCTAAAATCATTTAAATTCCACCTATTTGAGTTTTCTATTCCATTATATTTCTAGATATAAAGAAGGGAATGAGGAGATGTGTAAAATAGTATTATGGTATAAGATCTGGCTATCCCCCATGCCTGGGATGCTCTCCTTCCTTTCCATCTATTGACCTTCCTTGCTTCTTTTAATTACCAACTAAAATCCTACCTTCTACAGGAAACATTTCCCAATCTCTCTTAGTTCCACCATCTTCCCTTTGTCAATTATTTCCTATTTATCCTGTGTATATTTTCCTTGTGTGTATTTGCTTGCATGTTGTCTCCTTCATTAGATTGTAAGCTCCTTGAAGGCAGGGGGACCTTGCTCCCTAAGTGTCTATGCCGTATTCCAGGGGTGGGGAACCTGCAGTCAGCCACATGTGACCCTCTAGGTCCCCAATCAAATGCAACCCTTTAACTGAATCCAAACTTGAATGTCCTGTGAAGTTTGGATTCAGTCAAAGGGCCACACTTGCCTGAGATTTTATCAGTATGGGCAATTCCCAGCATGAGAACTCCTGGCCCCAATGCAGATCACAGTACACCTATGTCTAGCATTTGCTACAACTATATTTTTGCTATAGCTAACAATGCTGTATCTAGCACTGAGTGACCTCTTGGAATAGGACACTGACTTCTCTCTTTCCTGTACCAAGTAATAATTATGGTTTGTGGACTAGATTCAGCCTTGGGCAGCAAGGCTTTTTGTAATTTTTAATAATAGGTGACCCCATTTTCTCACACTTATAGGTCCTCTAATAAAATGTCCAATTTGGGAAGATCAGGGTATAGTTTCTATTTTTCTGATAACTATTGCTGCCTGTACATATCCTTAGGTGCTGGGGTAGCATGGGGGTGGAGATGCCAATGCCATCATTGCTCCCACTGTCTCATCTCTTTTCAGTGGTCCCAGGACTTTGAGGCCTTTCAATATCACAAAATCTCCCCCAGGTCTAGACATGTCTGCCATGGGATGCTCTTTAGCCTCAAACCAGATAAGAAGAAACCCAAAGGAGGCAGGGGTGATCATGTGCTCAGGGCCACAAGAAGAGGGACAATACCCTCTTCCTCATTCAACTCTCAAGAGAAAGTTTGAATCTTTGCATTTTACAACCTAAAAGGAAGAAACTTGAAAGGAGGAAAGACCACTATTTCATATTTATACATCTGATGCATCATCATCTCTTCCAATTCAGCTGTTGATTAGGGGACATTTTATCATTTCTCATTTAAAAGTCCTCATCTATGATATACATAGTTGGAAGAACCAACATTCCCTCATTTTATGTGTGGACACTTAGAAGCATGAATGGTAACTTAATTCTGTGGTGGGGAGGGAGGTCCCTGTTACACATGACTCTATAAATGGATACCAAGGACTTATTCAAGCTCCATAAGGTTAATTGATTCACCCAAGGACACACAGCTACTCAGGGTCAAAATCGGTCTTTGAACCCATGTTTTTCTAACTCCAAGCCCAGTTCTTTAATTTTGGCACTCATATTGTCTTTGGCCCTTCTGTACATGAATTAATTCTTACTTTCTGATTTGGATCATCTATGATCCATGGTCCACAATGAGGACCATTCAAGAAATATTCATCCAAGTGTGTGTTTAGTCATTTCAGTCTTGTCTGACTCTTTGTGCTCCCATTTGGGGTTTTCTTGGTAGAGCTACTAGAATAGTTTGCCTTTTCCTTCAACTTATTTTACAAATGAGGAATTGAGACAAACAGAATTAAGTGACTTGCCCAGGGTCACACAGCTAGTAAGTGTCTGAGGCTGGATTTGAACTTACCCAGATGAGTCTTCCTGACTCTATCCTGGCACTCTATCCACTGTGAAACCCAGCTGCCCTAATTAATCCAAGTAGGGAAAAGTAAATGATGAATCATAGAAACATTGATTTAGAGATGGAAGTAGTTGTAGGGATCTTCTATCCCAATCTCTCATCTGATAGATGGGAAAATTATGGCTCCCAGTGGCTAGGTGATTTATCCACAGTCACACAAGTCATATGTAACCATCAGAGGCAGGATATGAACCCCAATTCTCCAACTGAGTCAGTTCTCTTTTGATGTTTCACTTTGATTTTTGCACATGCCTACTACTGAAAATATAATTGAATTTTTAACTCTAATGATAAGGCAGAAAAATCAATTTCATGTACAAAAAGAATCTTATTATTGCCAAAGATTTAGTCCAAAATGTAATACATGAAAAGAAATGTTTATACAAGTTGAAATTTAGCTTGAAGTCAAAGGGATCCAAGGGAGACAGAATTTCCAAATTTGGGTCCTATGATACTGTGAGAAGTTAACTCTAGCTAGTTTGGGTAAACACCATTCTATTCAAACATTCATAGTAAAGATCACCTCTCCAGGGAACTAACTTGTTGATTGCATGTCTATGATGAAGAGTAATGCTTCCCATCTGCAAATTTTCAAATGATTCATGATCTTCTAGAAAACAACCCAAAGTTTCCCATGATTACTCTTTCCTTACAAAATAAGAATTAACTCCTTAGCAAGGTATTAAGTCCTCTATGATCTGGCCTTCACCAGATATTTCCTATTCCTTATACTCCACAAAATTCACTTCAATCAAACTGAATTTTTCTGTCTCCTCTAAACAAGTCTTGTGCTTCTATGCCTCCATGCCTTAAAAAAAATGTACATATATTCACTCTACATGGAATGTCATCTGTTATGACCCAGTGAGGAGCCGGGAGGGGAGAAACAATGGTTCTGGAACCAGAGAACCTGGGTCTGAATGCTGTTTATGTTGTGTACTGTCTGTGTGTCCTTGGATGAAGCATTTTTGCCTTTCTAGGTCAAAGTTTCCTCATCCATAAAAGAGGGGGTAAACTAAATTACTTTTTAAAGTCCCTTCTAAGCTCTAAATCTACTATCATATAATCTAACTCTCTGAGACTGCTTCCACTTTCTAGTCAAAATTCTACTCATTCTTCAAGGCCAGATTCAAGTTGCCTCCTCCATGAAGTCTTTCCTGATACCTTCAGCTAGGAGTAATCTTTACTTCTCCTGTATAACATTTAGACTCTTAATGGAATGAATATTTCTACAAAAGAGACAGGATCATATAGTGGAAATAGAGCTTGTCTTGAAGCAAGAAAATTTGAGTTTGAATTCCAGGTTTGATACTTCATGTGTGACCAGAAGAAAAGCATTCAACCTTTTTGAGCCTCAGGCTCATTTTTGAAAAGTGAGGTTAACATTCTTCCTACTGCCAACCTCAAAATGTTGGTAATCTATAATTAGTAATTATAATTAATAAAATAAATAAAACCTTAAAGTTCTAGTCTGCTGTTATTACATTGTGTCATAGTTATTTAATGATAACCTCTAACTTGTATGTAGCATTTATAGTCTACTAAACTTTTTACATACATTTTTTTCATTTAATTCTCAGACTTAACTCTGGGAGGTTGGGAGTAGATATACTTTTACTCCCATTTTACAGATGAAGACACCAAAGATTAGAGAGGCTTCTGACTTGTCTGGGGTTAAAGGGCAAATGAGTGCTGGAGGCAGAATTTGAACCCAGACCTCTCTTGGCTCCCTGAGCTCTTTCCATTGCCCCAGGGTGCCTCTACACCAGGATTTCTTCACTTTGTTTGTGGCCTGGACCCCTTGGGTAGTTTGATGGAGTCTATGATCTCTCTTTGAGAATCAAGCTTTTAAATAAAATAAAATACATTGGATTTCAAAGGAAACTAATAATATTGACCACACACACACACACACACACACACACACACACACATACACACACCCCAATTATATATACAGTTATGTATAGATATGTATACATATGTGATTATATATACAGTTGTGTGTGTGTGTGTGTGTGAGCTAGTTAGCACAGTGGATAGAACACCACTTCCTGGATTCAGGAAGACCTGAATTCAAATCTAGTCTCAGACACTTACTACCTGTGTGACCTTGGGTAAGTCACTTAACCCAGTTTGCCTGTTTTCTGTAAAATCTATAAAATTAGCAAGAAAGGAAATGGCAAACCACTCCAGTATACAGATGAGGAACTGAGGCAAACAGGATTAAGTGACTTGTATTTGTTCTGTGAAATCTGGATTCAGTCAAAAGGCCACACTTAAGGATTTAGGAGACCACATGTGGCCTTAATGCCACAGGTTCCCCACCCTTAGACCAGAAGCTCAATGTAAGTCAACAGTCCCATGACTTGTCAAGAACACTAATGCAATAACAGGCTATATTAAGGGAGTCTTAGTGGCCAAGAATAAGGAAGTGATGTTCTCTTCCCAGTTCAATCTACAACTGGAATATTGCATCCAATGTGGGTTGCCAGGTGTTAGGGAGAACTTTGGTAAGAAGGAGAAATTCCAGAAAAGGATAACAGACTGGTGAAGAAGCATCCACACCAGGACTGGTTGAAGCAACCATACATATTTGGACTAAGGGAACATTTATTTGTCATTTTTTTTTTGAGGCACTTGGGGTTAAGTGACTTGCCAGTAAATCACATTGCTAGTAAGTATCTCAAGAGACATTCGAACTCAGGTCTTCCTGACTTCAGGACACAACTTAGCTGCCCCTAAGGGAACATTTAAAGAGGACATGACAGCTGTATTGAAATTTTCAATCTTGAAGGATTCTATGAGTTAAAGAAAAGGAGGTAGTACATTACAGTTATGGGGAAGAGATAGTGGCAAGGCATGGAGATTGGAGATTGAATATCATGTAGGGAATAAGAGAAAACCAATGAATTTGGACAAAAGCTAATAATATACAACAAAAGTGGAAAGATAGGTTGGGGCCAGATACAGTAAAAAAAAAAAGCTCTTTGAAGCTGACTATGGATGCTAAGGACACCATAAAAAAATTTTGAAGCTATGTTTTGGGCAGAAACAAAGTCAAAAAGGCATATATCTGTCATGTTTTATACTACAGAGAGTAGTAGGCACAACAGAGAAGAAATAAAGCTGAAAGAGAAACTCATAATGTATGTGAAAACATATCCAAGGAGAGAGCCAACAATGAAGCATATGAAACAGATATCTATGTACAAATCCCTAATATATGGGGAAGAAATAGCATACATTATAGGTCTGAACAAGGAGGCAAATTTGATTGATGCATGGAATAAGGAAGGAGGTACCTTATTTAAAAGAAGCAACAGATTAAGGATATGGAAGAATAGCATTCTACACAGAGCACAGGACCTATTGGGATTATTATTGTGATTATTATTATCATTATTGTTCAATTATTTTCAGTCATGTCTGATTTTTTGTGACCCCAGCTGGGGTTTTCTTGGCAGAGATACTGGAATTATTTGCCATTTTCTTCTCTAGCTAACTTGACAGATGAGGAAACAGAGACAAACAGGATTAAGTGGCTTGGCCAGGATCACATAGCTATTAAGTATCTATAGTCAGATTTGAACTCAGGAAGATGAGTCTTCCTGACTCCAGGCTTGTCACCATATCCACTGCACTACCTAGCTGCCCCAGAACTCAATACTTCAAATTTAATGCGAGATATTTTTGATAATCAAGAAAGGCTTCTGTACTTCCTATTCCTTACTTTCGATGCACCAAACTTTAGCAAATTGGACTATTTATTGCCCTCTGAAAATACTATGCAAATACAGTCAATGTCTCCACCTACTCCATTCTCTATCAAGGGATCAAGAACCACAACTTAGTGAAAGTGTTAATTAGGACAGAATAGCAAGAGTGAGAAAGTTCCTTCCAGCTCCTGGTTTCAAGGCTGGATAAATTATCTTGAAGGTTTGGTAATCCTCGAGGAGTCTTTTTGCAACCCTGAAAGAATTGGAGAGATCTGTGCATTGAGTTTCTACTCTTGTGGCTCAGTCCCTGTTTACCTCACATACTGAGAGTACTACAGTAGTAAACACCCTATAGCAAGGCCTCTAGCATTTTGATTAATTTCTTAAAGCAGGATTTGTGGGAAAAGAATCACGCGGGATAAGTCTATGGAGGTGGGTAATGATCTTCACCAGTGGAGGAAGTATTCTTATTAGTGAGATAATTAATTCATAGATGCTTGGAAGCAGACAATTTTAGGACATCCCCTAATGGAGGAGAGCAGTAGTATAGTCAAAACTCTTTTATGTTTTAGTTTAGTAAGCACTATATGATGGGTTTCTCCATGCTCCCCTCACAGCAGATTGAACTGCTTATTTATATATACAAGAGATGGGCAGGTAGAAACAACAAGATTTGGTAATGAGTTGTATACATTAAGTGAATGAGAGTAAAGAGAGGAAGGTGATATTGAGGTTGAGGATCTGGGATGATGATATGGCCATAATAGGAGATTTCAGACCAGGGAAGAATTTGGAAGGAAAGATAATGAGTTCTTTCTGATACTTGTGCTTATTTGTTTTTCTCTGACTAATAATAAAATTAATTTACATTCCCTAAGCACACACCACCTAGTTGGTCATCAAACACTACTCTAGTTGGTTGGCAAAGCATTGGAGTAGGTAAGGAACCATGCTGTAATGTGATATATGTTTAGATATCTGAATGCAGTTCATGGAAAGGTGTCACAGGAGCAATATATAGGTTAGATTAGGTTGGTTTTTACTTAAAAAGATATTGAAGCCATTCTTGAGACTTGATTGGCTCAGGAGACTAAAGGCTAAGGCTGTTGACATGGCTATCTAGTCACCTAAGGATAAAACAGCCACAGGGAGCTAGCTGCATATGCTGTCTGGTGCCTGGCTAGTAGAAAACAATAGGCAACTTAGAGGCAGGGAAGCTTCTCTCCGCTGAAGCAACTATAAATGTTCTCAATGCCCAGCTTTGTTGAATATTGTTCCCTTGTGTTCTCAACAACTTTCCTTTTCTTCACTTTTTTCTTCTTTCTCTCCCTGAAAGGGGAATATTAGAGGTCATTTGGTCCAGTCTCTTCATTTCATAGATGAGTGAACTAAGTCCCAGAAGGGAAGGAAAAATGCATTGTTAAAGATAATGGTAGATAAATTGGAAAAATGTTTCACACTATCTGAAAGAAGCCAAAAGATGTTTTATCTCTGTCCAGAAGAAACAAGCAGGAAATGAATCTAGATGCTCCTTGAAAATGCCAAGAAGAGCCATATGAATCAAATTAATTGTTGAAAGCTGCCTGGAAATCACATGAGACTCCTGGTTAATGCATTAGCACTTCTATATAAGCACACCCAAAGAATATTGTATATGTTTGCATAATGTGACTCTCTCTCTTCTCCCCTCATTGGTAATGATAATCTTTACTTTTTAATAGGGTAAACATTATTCCAGAATGTGAGCCAAAACTTGTATTATCCTTATCTGAGAACAGAAAAAGTACTTGAGTGAGAGATTAAGGTGGTGATGCCACGAGTTAAGGTGTCCATATATAGTGTGTTTGTGAGAGAGATGTCAACTGCAAATGGTTTTTTATAGAATTAATTAATTTATTTTTAGTTTTCAACATTCACTTCCATTAGATTTTGAGTTCTAAATTTTCTCCCCCTCTCCTTGCAAGTGGTTTGGAAAGGATTTCTTTTGCTATTATATTCATCATTTCTTCATGATGACAGTACTGAGAGCTGAAAAGGAACCTCAGACTTAATCCAGGGGTGAAGAATCTATATCCTTGAGGCCATAAGTAGCCCTCTAGGTCCTCATATGTGGCCCTTTGACTAACTCCAGACTTTACAGAACAAATCCCTTTAATAAAAGGATGTGTTCCATAAAAGTTGGACTCAGTCAAAAGGCTGCACCCAAGGACCTTAGAAGGCCACATGTGGCCTAGGAAGCCACAGGTTCTCCACCCCTGAAAGTCCAATCCCTTCATTTTAATAACAGCTAACTTTGTTTTATGAATGTGAAAGGACTTGAATATAATGTTTGAAGGATTATGAAGTGCTTTAAATAAATGATCATCTTCCCAACAGCTCTGTGAAAAAAATGTTATTGGCATTATTATCTCCAATTTATAGAGGAAGAAACTGAGATCCAGGGAGGTAAAATAATTGGTCCCAAATTTACTCATACATACATAACTAGTAATAATAACTGTAGCCAGGGACTTGAAGCTCATTTGCATAAGGCTCTTCTCATTGGTGGAGTTTGGCTACTCAGTGTTGTGTGCCAGTGTGAAGAGTAGAGTTGGTGAGAGCTTGGGAAAAGAAACATCATGGTCTTCTAGCTCCCAGCATTGAAGCAGAGACGTACTGAGGGTTTGAACCCTGAGTTATATCACCGTCACCATCACCATCATCACCACCATTACCACCATCATCATCATCACCATCACCAACATCGCCATCACCATCATCACCACCATCACCATAACCACCACAACCATCACCACCACCGTCGTCATCATCATCATCATCATCGTCATCATCATTATCATCATCATCACCATCATCATCTTATGATCACTAATATTTTCATAGTACTTTAAGGTTTGCAAATATTTTATATTTACATATGTTACATCTTATATTACATAGTTATTATTTCATCTTGTCTTCACAAGAATCATGTGAAGCAGATGCTTCTCATTGTTCAGTCACTTTTTAGTTGTGTCTGATTTTTCATTATGCCATGAAGGATTTTCTTGGCAAAGATACTGCAGTGGTTTGCCATTTCCTTTTCCAGCTCATTTTATAGATGAGGAAACTAAGGCAAAGAAGTTGAAGTGATTTTCCCAGGGTCACACAACTAATAAGTATTTGAGGCCAGATTTGAGGTCAGGAAGATGAGTCTTCCTGACTCCAGGTCTGACACTCTATCCACTATGGTGTCACCTAGCTGCCCAAGTAGATGCTATTATTATATCCTTATTTTGTGAATGAGAAAACTGAAGCTGAGAAAGTTTAAATATCTGAGGAAGAGTTTTAACTCAGATATCCTTGACTCCAAGTCCCTATACCCTACATTACATAGTAACAAAGTGAGGATTTGAACTTGTACAGTTCAATGGAAAGAGTCTTGAATTTGGAGTCAGAAGAACTAGGCTCAAATCTTGGCTTGAGGTTGTTGAACAGTGGAAAGAATACTGGATTTGGAGTCAGAGGATTCAGAATCAGTTTCACATTGGCCTTAAACAAGTCACTTACACTCTCAACCTCAGTTTACTCATCCATAAAATGAAGAGTTTGGACCCAAAGACCTCTACCATCCTTTTCTTTTTTTTTTAATTTTTTAAACAAATTCTTTATTAACTTCTGTTTTACATCATTCATTTCTGCCAGATTTTGAGTTACATTCATTTCCCCCACCCCTGTTTTTCCCCTACCCACCCTCCCAGAATAGCAGTCCAGAAAGATATCATTTCCTCCAATCTGCTCTCTCCCATACTTTCTCCCATACCCCCTTCGACTTTTCCATTAGAGGAAGGTGAATCTTTGTGTCCCAATGCCTGCACATCTTATCTCCCAATTACAAGCAAAAGAGTATTAATAATAGTATTTATATATATTTGAAACATTTAATGTTAAGACCTCGAATTTCAGATCCATTTCCTTCCTCCCTTGTCACCCATTCCCTCTGGGGAGATAAGTAATTCAGTATATGTTGTACATGTCTAGCTATGCAAAACATTATCATAGTAGATATATTGTACAAGGCTGCTTATAATTCTCTCCCACTCATCCCACCCCCCACCTGGTCCATTCCCTACATGATCCTGTCCCTCTTCTATAGTGGGTACTTCCAACCTCCCCTCCCCCCAAGGATGCCCTCCCATCCATCATCCCTCCTCTCATCCCCCTTCCCCCTATTCTGCTACAGGTTGAGATATCCCATTTAGTATGTATGTCATTCTCTCCCTGAACCAAATTCAATGAGAATGTCATTCTGCCTTTTTGCCTTCCTATTCTCCCCCTCCCTTGCAACCATTTCCCCTTGCTTCTTCTACATGAGATAGTTTACCCTACTCTGTCTCTCTCCATCTCCTCTTGCCACTTTCCTCTCTCACCTCATAATTTCACCCCTTGAGTATCCTCCCTTCCCAACAAATTCAACCTATTCCCTCTATCCATATATAAGTGTAAACATATATACACACATTCACATATGTATTCATATGACCACACACCCTTCTTCCATTGTTTTCATAGTGAGAAAGATTTCATCAGTCACAGTTATTGTTTTTCCATATAGGAATGTAAATAGTTCAACTTTGATAAGTTCCTTTTGATTTCTTTTCCGTGATTACCTTCTCAAGCATCTCTTGCTTCTTGTGTCTGGATGTCAAATTTTCTGTTCAACTCTGGTTTTTTCCTCAAGAATGCTTGAAAGTCCTCTATTCCACTGAATGACCATATTTTCCCCTGAAACAGTTTTGCTGGGTAGGTGACCCTTGGGTTCATTCCCAGCTCTTTTGCCCTCTGGAATATCCTATTCCATGCTCTTCGATCCCTCAGTGTAGAAGCTGGCAGGTCCTGGGATATTCTGATTGTGTTTCCACAATATTGAAATTGTTTCTTCCTGGCTGCTTGTAGTATTTTCTCCTGGATCTGGGGATTCTGGAACCTGGCTATAATATTCCTGGGAGTTTTCTTTTTGGGATCTTTTTCAGGAGGTGATTGGTGGATTCTTTCAACCTCTATTTTGCCCTCTGGATCTAAAACATCAGGGCAATTTTCCTTGAGAATTTCTTGAAGGGTGATTTCTAGGTTCTTTCTTTGATCATGGCTTTCAGGTAGTCCAATAATTTTTAAATTGTCTCTCCTGGATCTATTTTCCAGGTCAGTAGTTTTTCCCATGAGATATTTCACATTGCCTTCTAATCTTTCATTTGTTTGGATCTGCTTAACAGCATCTTGATTTCTCATAAAGTCATTAGCTTCCATTTGCTCCAGTCTAACTCTGAAGGAATGAATCTCCTCAGTGAACTTTTGAGATTCTTTTTCCATCTGGCAAATTCGACTTTTTAAGGCATTCTTCTCCTCATTGCCCTTTTGGGCCTCCTTTGCCATTTGAGCTAGTCTATTTTTTAAGGTGTTGTTTTCCTCAGTCAGGCTGTTGACCCTCATTTCATACTTTTCCTGCATCCTTCTCATTTCTCTTTCCAATTTTTCCTCCACTTCTCTTATTTGATTTTTAAAGTCCTTCTTAAGGTCCTCTATGGCCTGCAACCCGCTCATGTTTTCCCCTGGGGCTTTTGGAGCAGGACTTCTGACCTCACCATCCTTTTCCTGCTCTATGCCCTCAAAATAGGAGTCTAGGGTTGCATTTTTCTGTTCACTTTGCCTTGGCATGTTGCCACTTAATTACTTGACTTTTGAGCTTGTTGCCACACTATGGCTCTGCTGCCAGATGGGAATTTTCATCCTGAACGTGTGGGGAACAACTTCCATTTCTGGAAGCTGGAAACCCACCCATGACCTCCACCCCAGATCACAATCCAGATCCAGGGAGGTTAAAGCAAGAGCGATTACCCCCCAAGACTGATTGCTGGATCTCCTTACAGTTCACAGGCCAGGAGCTGGAGCTGCCTCTGAAAACTACAAAATGGTGTGTCTCCTCAGTGGCTTCTAGCCCCCAGGGGAGGAAGCCAACGCATTCCCCAAATACTGGTCCCAATGTCCATAGGGCACTAACCTCTCACTTTGTCCTAGGCATGTCTATGTTGATAATTCTGGAATCACCACAGCTGCTGGTGTTCTGGGGTCTCTCCAGCTGGCTGCTGGACCTGCCGCTCTGGGGCTAAAACCTTGGCTCACACCGACCTGGGCTCAGCTCGGCTCGGCTCCCCCCACTCTGCGCGCTCCGCTGCCAGCTCCCAGACCGTTTTGCTGGTCCTTCCTGCAGGGCTGCTGGGCTGTCCTCAGTGGGAGGTTAGCTTCTCTGTGTCATTCTGTGGGTGCTGGGGCTCCAGAAGTTGTTCAGAGTCCCCTTTTACATAGTGTGGAGGAAATATGGGGGCAGAGTGGCTTGGATGAGCTGTTTCTACTCCGCCATCTTGGCTCCCTTTCTCTACCATCCTTTTCAATACTTTGTGCTTCTGTAATCCTTACTGCTGCTACTTTGGGTGAGTCATTTCATTTCTTTGGACTCCAACATCTTCATCTACAAAATGAGGGTTTTTTTTCCTTTCTCTACATCAGGCATTTTCACCTTTCTTTGAGTCCTGGACCCATTGGCAATTCCAGTGAAGCCTATGGACCTTTTCTCAGAATCATATTTTAAAAGACATAAAACAAAATACAAAGAATTACAAAGGAAATTAATTCTATTGAAATAGAAATTATATGAAAAAAAGAGTTTAAGGAGCCCAGATTAGAACCCATGTTCCAGATAATTTCCAATGTCCCTTCTAGCCCTAAATCCTCTGTTTTTCTTAGTCCAAATTCAGCACTCTTTCCATTACCCCCTGTTGCCCTTTGGCTCAAGAGAAGAATAAGCCCCAGATCCTTTCACCTTTTTTTCTCTGTAGGGATAGAGATACATTGGAATATCAAACAAATGCCTAAACAAACCATTTCTCAGTTTTTTCCCTAAGTCAAGCCTGCTCAATGTCAATGACCTTACAGATCACATCCAGCCAAGCTCAGCATCAACAGCTCAGAAAAGATGGTAAGGGCTGAGAACATGAGGGATAAAGAGAAATGATTCAGGGTCCTGGTTCATGCAGTTCTTCCTTTAACTTAACCTTTCTCCCTTTTTCTTCCTTTTCTGAACTGCCATGTTCTACTTCTGTGATGAAATGGTCCTGCTCATAGGTGTACAGAGAGTCGCACATCAAGACCACGTTTTATGCATGCCTCTGGTCCTCCTGAATAACTTTCTACTTGGTAATGGTGGGTCAGAGAAAAAAAGAAATGTTTCCTCCAAAGACTGAGCCCTTGGAATCTTATTCCCCCTTCCCTTGTCCCATGACACCCTCTTCTCACTGTGTCTCTTCAATATCACACTACTTACTATCTAATAGTGCATTTGGTGATCAAACAATCATGCATTTAAAACTGGAAGGAACCTTATAGGTCATCTGATGCAGTTCTCTCATTTTGCAAATGAGGAGAATAAGGCCCACAGAGAGTGTCTTTCTCAATATTACACAATTAGAGTGTTGAAGACAGAATTCGAATCCAACTCTTTCTGGCTCAAGTCCAGAACTCTGTTCACAATGTCACAGTGCCTCTTTGAAATGACCATCTTATCCTGCAAAATATGGAGGAAGGAACAAGGGGAAATGTTATTTTAGACCTGATTCTGACCAACAAGAGGAACCAGTTGTGTTAATAGAAATGACTGAAACAAGGGATCCTTCCACCATGGAATTCATGACAAGAGTAGGAGAAAAAGGGCCAGTTCCTCTCTGCAGTGCATTCTGTATTTCAGGGGAGCAGATCACAGGATCTACTTTTTGTGCCAGAATGGTGTGCATAGAGTTATCTTAGCTAAGCCAACACACATAGAAGTCAAATAATTTTCCTAAAGTCCAGGGACCATGTCATCATCCCCATTCAATAAACTTTGGTGGCTCCCAAATATCATTAGGATCAAAATATGACCTTCTGTTTTTGGCATTTATGGTACTTTATAGCCTGTTCTCTACTATTTTTCTTGTCTTCTTACTCTCCCTTCCATGTACCTCACTTTCTGTTCTCCACTAATAATGCTCCATATACCACCATTGTACTTTTGCATTGGTTGTCTTCCATGCCCCAAATGATCTCCCAACTCACCTTTGCATTTTAGAATCCCTGGCTTCCTTTACAAACAGCTCAAATCCCAGCTTCTACAGCATGCTTCTCTTGATCCTTCCAGCTACCAGAGCCTTCCTCTAAGGTTGCCCCTTATATCTAATTCGTATGTATCTTGTATATGAATAATGGAGTGAACCAGCCAATGTGGAGGAGGAGTGAGGATTCTTGAAAAATGTACAGATATTCCCTGGTTGGTTTCAATTCATATGTGGCAGAGGTTCTGCCTATAACCACCCCATGGAAACTTTGGAGAGTCAGTTCCTATCCATCGGAGAACTGGGAGTCAGGAGTTAGAGTTATGTGGTAACACAAAGTCTTCTCACTGGCTGTAGTGCTGAATTAACTGATGACTCAGTTATTGCTTAGCCAGAAGTGAGTATACATACAAAAGGTACCACTTGTCCATCTCTGGCTCTTTGTTTATTTCTGAGTGGAGACCAGACTTTGAGCTGATCTGATAGCCAGGTGGACGGCAGAGGAGGAAGGGGATGGAAGAGTGGTAGCCTTGTGTCCCCCCAAAATGTAACTAATGGCAGTTGTGAGCACATAGCTACCTCAGTCTTTTTTCATTTATTCTTTATTTATATTAAATAAAATAAATTGGGAACTCTTTATTGATATTAAATAAAATAAATTTGGAACTCTCTTGGAATTGCAACATTTTTCATCTCCGGTACTCCATGAGTACTCTGAAGCAGACAAGTCCAAGCCATGCCTTGTGAGTTTAGGAAGTCCAGAGGTTTCATCAAAGATCAGAGTTGATAGAGTAGTCCATTGAAAGTAACAGCAGCAGCTGCCGCTACCAATCCTAGCTACCATGGCATTCCTCTTTCCTGTACTCCATATAAGCTCCATCCCAAAGTATCATTATCTGTGGCTCTATACTTACACATCTCTTCATACAGAGCACCCTTGAACAATTCTTACTCAGTATAAAACATTAACATGTTCAAATATCAATTTAAAGGATAACATTTTCTCTTCCAGCTAGACCATATGGTTAGTGTATGGGTATATGGTAGTGTGGATGAATGTATCACTGTAGCTTTTTGTGAGTTATCTTCCCTAAAAGAATAGCCAAATGAAATAGAAGGTGCAACATAGAAAGAAAATAAAATAAATTGGGAACTCTCTTGGAATTGCAACATTTTTCATCTCCAGATGTGAAATTGGATGCTTTATCCCATTTAAAATTCCCAAGAAGCCTATTTTGGCAGCTGTGGTTTTTATTTCGAGGTAGAAAATAGAGAAAATCGGGTTAGGCATTGGGTGAGAAAAGACTTTGAGAAGAAAAATGTTAGGTTTGGGGAGAGTTATATTATTTCACTGTTGAGGGCTAGAAATACATGATTTCCAATTCTACCTTCTCCATTCCCAAAGCAAATATGTCATTGACTAAGAAAGTTAAATTCTATCTGCTGTCTGCCTGGTGTCTCTTTTCAGAAAAAACCTACTGGGGAAAGTCACAGAAGTTGCTCCAATGCTCACTCTTCTTGAAAACAACCTCTTCTGTCTCTTATGTTTTATCAAAAATTTTATGTAACTTTTGACATAAAGATATGAATTTTATAATTTTACTCATTTATGTGATTTTTCTGTTATTTCCTAATATTTTCGAATATTCTTTCAAATTTGGTATAAATCTTTGAGAATTATGGATATTTTAAAATGCATGTTGAATTTTATTGTTCATCTTCTGTGTATTAATAGTCACTCATGGGGCGGCTAGGTGGCGCAGTGAGTAGAGTGCTGGCCCTGGAGTCAGAAGGACCTGAGTTCGGATCTGGCCTCCGACACTTAACACACACAAACAAAAACCTAGCCATGTAACCTTGGGCAAGTTACTTAACCCCAATCACCCTCCAAAAAAAAAATAGTTACTCATGATATAGAGGCAGCCTGGCATAGGAGAGTACTGAGGTTAGAGTCAAGGAAGGCCTGGGTTCAAAACTCAGACTTGAAAGGAGTAGGTAAGTGGTACAGTGGATAGACTGCTGAGTCTGGAGTCCAGAAGATTTCAGGTCAAATTTGGCCTCAGATACTTACTACCCATATAATCCTGAGAAAATCAGTTTCTTCATCTGTACAACAGAAAAAATAAAAGCACCTACCCCTCAGGGTTGTAAGGATCCATAGAGATAACATTTTTAAGCACTTAGTACAGTGCCTGGCACATCAGAAGTGCTGTATAAATGTTATCTATTATTATTATTACCAGCTGTGTAACCCTGGGCATTATCTTTGGTTTAGGGAATATGCTACTATTTCTATTTGCTTCATAGAAAGGGTTAAGTAGGGCACCATCTTGGTTTTTGAAAAACATTTTATGTAGTGTGGGAATTATTTTTCTTTTGAATATTGGATAGAATTGGTTTGTTGAATCCATCTGGTCCTCACTTGTATCTTCCGATCCATCCACTCATTACTGGCCTATTCAGTTTCTTTTTTTTTTCTTTCTGATATTGGTTTATTTAGATTACTTTTTCCTTGACTTGGCAATTTGGATCTTTCACATTTTTCCCATATTCATTCATTTTCTTTGCATTCTCGGTTTTGTTGTGACACAGCTACATTTGATTATCTCTGGATATTTTCTTTACTTCTCCATTAATTGTGCTTCTTCCTGTCTCATTTTAAAATTTTGGTCATTTGATTTTCATCTCCCCTTTTTAAAATTAAATTTGTTCATGGCTTATTGAAGTTACTGGTCCTTTCAAAGAATCAACTTTTTGTTTAATTTATTACTTCAATTGTTCTTTTGTTGTCTGTTTTGCTCATTTCTCCTTTAATTCTGTTGATTTCTGGATTTATCCCTGTGCTAGGTTTATTATTTTATTCATTTAAATAATTTTAACTGCAGATAATTTATTAAAATTCTCTCTCTTTTTATTCTCATTAATATGATTACTTAGGGATGTAAATTTGCCTTTGAGAATTTCTTTACCTATATCCCATAAATTGAATGTTATCTTTATAGTGTAATTATATTGAATATAATCTCATTATTTATATAATCTTATTTAATTTTTTTATTAATTATGGTTTGTCTAACACTGACATGTATAAGTATTCAAAAATGTGAACAAGAACAAAAGAAAGACAGTACAAGCAAAATCAGAAGCAAGAACAAAAAACATAATCTCCTTCAAATCCTATGGAAATAATTAAGCAAAACATCAAAGAGGTTGTGAATGCTTAGATATGTGCTTGTTCACTTCTGGCTTTTTACTAACTGTTTAAAGAAATGAGGCTGTGTTCATTAACTTTTCAAAGGTTGTAGCAAAGTCTATCTATTATCACAGGAGTTTTGCTGATGTTTAATTTGCATATTTATAGTCAAATGAATGGGGGGATTCTTCTTTGCTCTACGACATCAATTCATAGAAATCGTATCATATTCTCTTGTATTCTCCATATTTATCATTCTGTACAGTATAATATTCCATTATAGTTATTTCCATAACTTATTCAGTATTCCCCAATTTTGCTATATAATTTTATCTTAATCCAAACATTACTTTAGAAGTCATTTTTTAATTCTCCATTTAGGTGGGCATCTTTTGTTTACATTTTTCATGTTGATTAATAACCTTATTGCATTATGAAGAGTAAATGTAATGTTTAGAATTTCTGACTTTCTGATTATTTTATTTATCATTTTTTTTCTTTTTTTATTTATTTTCATTTTTTAATTATTTTTTTTGTTTAACAAATGCTTTATTAACTTCTGGTTTACATCATTCATTTCCACCAGATTTTGAGTTACAATTTTTGCCCCATTTTTTCCCTACCCACCACCCCAGAATAGCAGTCCCACAGGATATCCCCTCATCCAATCTGCTCTCTCCCATATCTTCTCCCATACCCCCTTCGACTTTGCCATTAGGGCAAGGTGAATCACTGAGCCCAATGCCTGAACATCTTGTCTCCCAATTACATGCAGAATAGTATTAATAATAGTATTTATATACATTTGAAACATTTAATTTTAAGACTTTGAACTTCAGATCCATTCCCTTCCTCCCTTGTCACCCACTCCCTCTGGGAAGATAAGCAATTCAGTATGTGTTGTACATGTATAGCAGCCTTTACCATAGTAGATATATTGTAAAAGGCTGCTTATATTTCCCTCCCGTCCATCCCACCCCCAACCTGGTCCATTCCCTACTTTGATCCTGTCCCTCTTCGAAAGTGGGTACTTCCAACCTCCCCGCCCCTTAGAATCCCCTCACCTCCATCATCCCCCCTCTCATCTCCCTTCCCCCTACTCTCCTGCAGAGTGAGATATCCCATTTAGTATGTATGTGATTCTCTCCCTGAGCCAAATTCAATGAGAATAGGGTTTTGCCTTTTTGCCTTCCTGTTCTTCCCCTCCCCTGCAACTACTTCCCCTTGCCTCTTCTACATGAGATAGTTTACCCTTCCCTGTCTCTCCCCATCTCCTCTTGTCACTTCCCTTTCTCACCTCTTAACTTCACTCCTTAAGTATCATCCCTTCCCACCAAATTCAACCTGTGCCCTCTATCCATGTATACCTCTAAACATATATACACACATTCACATATGTATTCATATGTCCATATACCCTTCTTCCATTATTTCATAATGAGAAAGGTTTCATTAGACACAGCTATTGTTTTTCCATGTAGGAATGTTAATAGTTCAACTTTGATAAGTTCCTTTTGATTTCTTTTCCGTGATTACCTTCTCAAGCATCTCTTGCTTCTTGTGTCTGAATGTCAAATTTTCTATTCAACTCTGGTTTTTTCCTCAAGAATGCTTGAAAGTCCTCTATTCCATTGAATGACCATATTTTCCCTGAAAAAAGATACTCAGTTTTGCTGGGTAGGTGACCCTTGGCTTCCATCCCAGCTCTTTTGCCCTCTGGAATATCCTATTCCATGCTCTTTGATCCCTCAGTGTAGAAGCTGGCAGGTCCTGGGCTATTCTGATTGTGTTTCCACAATATTGGAATTGTTTTTCCTGGATGCCTGGAGTATTTTCTCCTTGATCTGGGAATTCTGGAACCTGGCTGTAATGTTCCTCGGAGTTTTCTTTTTGGGATCCTTTTCAGGAGGTGATTGGTGGATTCTTTCAACCTCTATTTCCCCCTCTGGGTCTAAAACATCAGGGCAATTTTCCTTGAGAATTTCTTGAAGGGTGATTTCTAGGTTCTTTCTTTGATCATGACTTTCAGGTAGTCCAATAATTTTTAAATTATCTCTCCTGGCTCTATTTTCCAGGTCAGTGGTTTTTCCCATGAGATATTTCACATTGCCTTCTATTCTTTCATTTGTTTGGATCTGTTTAACAGCATCTTGATTTCTCATAAAATCACTAGCTTCCATTTGCTCCAGTCTAATTCTGAAGCAGTGATTCTCCTCAGTGAGCTTTTCAGATTCTTTTTCCATCTGGCAAATTTGGCTTTTTAAGGCATTCTTCTCCTCATTGCCTTTCTGGGCCTCTTTTGCCATTTGAGTTAGTCTATTATTTAAGGTGTTATTTTCCTCAGTCAGGCTGTTGACTGTCATTTCATACTTTTCTTGCATCATTCTCATTTCTCTTCCCAATTTTCCCCCACTTCTCTTATCTGCTTCTTAATGTCCTCTGTGGCCTGTAGCCAGCTTGTATTTTCATTTGGGGCTTTTGGTGCAGGAGCTCTGACCTCACAGTCCTCTTCCTGTTCCATTCTTTGATCCTCTTTGCCCCCAAAATAGGAGTCTAAAGTTGCATTTTTCTGTTTATTTTGTTTCTTTTGCCTGGGCATATTGCCACTTAATTACTTGATTTTTGGGCTTGTTGCCACAGTAGGACTCTGCCAACAGAAAGGAGAGCTTACATCCCTAACATGGGGTCTTCACAACTTCCACAGGTTGGGTGGCCTCTGTAAAGCCTCCACACACTCTGGCAAGCTGGATACACGCCCCCCCCCCAAAAACCTCCACCCCAGACCACAATCCAGATCCAAGCAGGTTAAAGCAAGAGTGATTAACCCCCAGACTGATCACTGGATTTCCCTACAGTTCGCAGACCAGGAGCTGGAGCTGCCACTGATGCTACAAAATGGCCTCTGTGCTGCATTTCCTCAGCAGCTTTACACCCCCAGGGGAGGAAGCCAACTTGTTCCCCAAATACTGGTCCCAAAGTCTATAGGTCACTAACCTCTCACTTTGTCCTAGGCATATCTGTGCTGATAGTTCTGGAATCGCCACAGCTGCTTGTGTTCTGGGGTCCCTCCAGCCGGCTGCTGGCCTAGCCGTCCTGGGGCTAAAACCGAGGCTCACAAAGGCCTGGGCTCAGCTCCCAGATTGCTGTGCCTAGCGCGCTGTGCTGCCCACTCTCAGAGTGCTGTGCTGGCCGCTCCCTGCAGGGCTGCTGGGCTGTCCTCAGCAGGAGGTTATCTTCTCTGTGTCGTTCGGTGGGTGCTGGGGCTCCAGAAGTTGTTCAGATTCCCCTTTCACATTGTTTGGAGGTGGTGTGGGGCAGAGCACCTTGGAAGTGCTGTTTCTACTCCGCCATCTTGGCTCCGCCCCTTATTTTTCATTTTTAAAAGTCTTATTGATGGGTTCTGTTTTTATATTACAAACATCAACAGATTACTCTTATTTCCTGAGAGGTCTCTTATGAAAAGCAAAAAATAATATAGTGACTTTATCTGAAATTACATAAAATACTTTACAATTGTAGCACCCCTCCTACCTCTTTATTTGAAAAAAATGAACAGAAATCTATTTTCCTCCCTCCCACCCATATCCCACTGGAAAAAAGAAAAGAAAACCAATTTTTTTTGGTAACAAATATGCATAGCTAAACAAAACAAATTCACTCAATAATTATATACATACATACATATACACACAGGTGATAGGTATATATAATGTGTAATATTATTATACATCATGCATATGCATCTATACATATGATATATATTATACATTATCTGTACATGTTATATATATATATAGTCATTGGAGGAATTTTATGTATATGATATATGGTATGTCTGCCTATCTATCTATCTATCTATCTATCTACCTACCTACTTCTTATTCTGCAACCTATATCTATTACTTCTCTGTAATAGAAAGTGTGTTTCACTGTGGTCCTCTGTAATTGGACAGCCATTTTATTGATCATAATTCTCACAGCTTTCAAAATTGTTTTTATTGTTATTGTATAAATTGTTTTCCTTGCTCACTTCATTTTTCATCAGTTTATATGTCTTTAAAATTATTCATGTTTTAATATTTTATAATACAAATTGTTCTTTATTTTAAGCTTCTTTGTGTTCTAAAGGATGTCTGACTGATAGGAGATGAGGAGGAAAGGATTATGGCCTTATTTTTTTCAGGGAAATATGAACCAAGGTCCTTGGCTGAGAGGGTCAGGGGAAGAGATAATGGCTTGAAGAAAGGAGGCTTGAAAAAAAGAAGAAAAACTGTGGGTTTTGCAAATGTGCAACTGGTGATAAGACTAGTGAGTAAGGAATTCAAGAGAAGAGGGTTAATTTGGTCCACCAATGGGTTGAGATAAGAAAGGGAGGAAAGAGTAGCCAATGCAGAAGTAATACCGAGGAAAAAAACTGAGAAACCTAGAGAATGAGAATGATGAACAAGAAATTGCAAGGCATAGGGAAAGATAGAATGGCAAAAGATCATGATCATATAATCAGATAAACCATTTTAGGACAGTTCCAGCATCATTTTTTTTTTCTAGCCATTGTTGCAGTTAGTTAATGACTTTTTCTTCTGGTGTCTTTACTCAGTTTTTCTTAATCAATAATGTATATTCATTGTCTTATAGCTTCCTTGTTGCTCCAAGTTTTTGAAAGATCCTTGTCTATTTGAATAAAAAGTATAGTTCCCTACTTTTCCCATTAAACTTCTTCCTCTATTCAAGGCTATAATTTCTTGGTTGTTTGATTTATTGCATTCCGTTAGTGAAGTGTTGGATTTTGTACTGGCTACCCTCTGGTAGCCCCCACTTTTCAGCTTTCTGTTGTGTATTGTCTTTTCCCATCAGATTGGAAGCTCCTTGAGGGCAGGGAATGTCTTTTTCTTATCTGTATCTCTAGAATTTAGCACATTGGCTGACACATAATAAATACCTGTTGTCTATTGACTGTGTGTAATGCCATGCACAAGCAGCTTTCCAGGAGAATGCTACTGTGAACAGCTTTTAAGATTCTGATTACACAGTATAGTGATCACTCTATTCCATAACAAATCAAAGCAAAACTTTCAAAGAAAATCAAGGTACAGCATTCACAATATTACAACTTATCACAGAAAATCACAATATAATATTCACAACACAGTCTCAAAGTACAATAGCCAAAGTGTTCCTCTGATGGGGCAACTAAGTTAACTCAATCAGTCACTTATCAGTAACAACATCTCAAAGTACAATAATCAAAGTCTTCCACTCTTGGGGCAAAGTCTTGATTAATGCAATCAGTCACTTATTCAGCAATCAATTACTAAGTATCATACACAAAACCCTCCACCCTTTAGGTCACTAGTAAACTTTAATTCCATAATTACTCAGTACCCAAGGAGAGGTCTTTTCATCTTGACTTGGGGGCTGTTCTCAGATTCCCTGGATCCCCTTCCATGGTCTCAGATTCACCAGACTGTCATCTGGGTTCAATGGCAGACAGCTCCCAGTTCCTTGACCAGCTCTCTGGGCAGGTCCTGCTCCACACTGAAGTTCACAGGGTCTGGTCTATGTCAGATCCTTCACAATTTCTGCTCCAGGGAATTCAAGGCTCAACCAAGCCACAAACAAAGTCTCAGTATCCCAGTCATGCTTCCTCAATCACCTGAGCTCCTGGTTAGGGGGCTCCTGGCTCCTGGGCTTCTGGCTTCTGACTCAGATCTCCTGGGATCCTATTCAGAAGAATCTCCACCACCACAAGTTCTCAGGAAATTCTGGCTCAGTTCTCCATTCTCTTTTCTGTAGCTGCTCTGCCACCAGATCCTGGTCTCAACAAAATTCTGACTGTGTCTCTCTGGGGTTTTTCTTATATATGCACAGCATTAGCTTCCTATTTCAGCCAACCTGTTTCTGTTACATCAGTAACAGGAGACAGGAGTTCATACCTTCTGTTTCCCCAATAGAGGCTTGATCAGTTACTAAGTGCTAAGTACCTGCTACTTTTGCCAATACAAAGGGATCTTCAAATTCAAAATTGTATTACCATTATACTATGTCAATTTTAGTGAGAAGAGTACGTCACTTGTATTCTTTCCACCTGGAATCCTTTGGTGGTCCTTACCTCCTAACTCAAATGCAAGGTCAGATTTTATATTCTTGGCCTCAAAGACCAGTAGCAATGTATGGCTATAAGAGCTGGAAAGCTGAGTGTAGCAGAATCGATCCTTTCAAATTGTGGTACTAGAGAAGATTTTTGAGAGTCCCTTGGACAGCAAAGAGATACAATCTGTTAATACTTAAAGATATTAATACAGACTATTCGTTGGAAGGTCAAACCCTGAAGATGAATACTTTTTAAATACTTTGGCCACATAATGAGAAAATGCGACTCATTGGAAAAGACCCTGATGGTGGGAAAGATTGAAGGCAAAAGGAAAATAGGGCAACAGAGGATGTGAAGGACAGGTAAATGTCATGGAAGCAATGAACATGAATTTGGACAGATTTCACGAGCTAGTAGAGAATAGAAGGGCCTGGTGTGCCATGGTCTATGGGGTCATAAAGAGTCAGATATGACTTAAAGACTGAACAAAAACAAATAACAGCAATGTGCCCTGCCACAAGCAGGGCATGAAATGAATTGAGTCCTCTTGTAGGAGCAACTTTGGTTTGTTTTTGTTTCCCATTTTTTAAATTCTAAACTTAAAAACCAAGAAAATGGATGTTTCCACATCCATAGCCAAACAAACAAACAAAAAAATGGATTATACATGAGATTGCAGGTTTCTTTTATGTACAGCTTACTTTTCTTTTTAAGTATATTATCAACCCAACAATAGCTTTTTTTTGTTTTGTTTTTTTGTTTTTTGGAGGGCAATTGGGGTTAAGTAACTTGCCCAAGGTCACACGGCTAAGGTTTTGTTTGGGTGTGTGTTGAGTGTCTGAGGCCAGATCCAAACTCAGGTCCTTCTGACTCCAGGGCTGGCACTTTACTCACTGCGCCACCTAGCCACCCAACAATAGCTTTTAAAGATGTTTTCCTTGTACGATCTTCCTTCTGTTCTATTTGCATTTCTTTTAAAGATACCTCAATGATCCTCTCTTCTTCATATCTTTGTATTTTGGGCTATATTACCCATATATTCCCTCAGCCTCCCACCTCCTTACTTCTTTGTTGCTGTTATTGTTGTTGAGTTCTTTTAGTCCTATCTGGCTCTCTGTAACCCCATTTGGAGTTTTCGTGGCAAAGTTACTGCAACACTTTGCCATTTCCTTTTCCAACTCATTTTCCAGATGAGGAAACTGAGGTAAACATAGTTAAATGACTTGCCCAGGGTCACATAGCTAGTAAATGTCTGAGGCCAGATTTGAACTCAAGCCTTCCTGATTCTAGGGCCGGTATTTTATCAGCCATGTCATCTAACTACCCCCTTTACCACCTAGGGAAAAAAAAACCCTAACATGACCTTTGTATCAAATATTTATTGTCAAGCAAAACAAATTCTGTGTGAATCTTTTGTATACAGTCTTAGTTCTTATTCAGCAGATACTCAAAAAAGCAGAGATGGAAAATTGTCACAGAATACCTACCCATGTATCCACACAATGGTTTGAATAGGTCAAGTAGATTGTATATACCCATAAAGACTGAACTCTCACTAGCCAGCCCTGCCTTACGCAAATGATAGTGGCTTTAGAGGGAAAAGCAAAACCAAAACAAACCACCTAACACACACACATACACACACACACACACACACACACACACACACACACACACGAGCTAGTTACTGGTATGGATGAGTGCTGAGGCTAACTTTAGCATGCAGGCAATACAGAAAAGTTCATAAAATCCAGAAGAATAGATAAGAGCATTAGTGTGTCAAGGTGGAACAAATGAAGAAGACCATAGGGAGAAAACAATATTAAAACAGGAGAAATAGGAATGAGAAGAATGGAATGAAACTCACAAGGCAGAAAAGAAGCTCCTAATGGAATGTAAAGTTGGCTGAGAGGTTTATGAATTTGAACAGTAGTCAGACCATTAGGTGGATGCTTTTAAGCTCCAAATTCTCACTTTGATTTTTTTCCTCTTGAGGAAATGGAGAATTCCAGAGAGCAATTTTTATGACTATTGTTCATTCCAGGAGACTCATAAAAGAAGACTGAAAACCTTTTTCCTGCTGTATTGTTATCATTAAAGACTAGTAATAATTCTTGGGCAGCTAGATAATGCAATGGATAGAATGCTGGACCTGGAGTGGGGAACACTCATCTTCCTGACTTCAAATCCTGCCTCAGATATTTGTTAGCTATGTGATCCTGGGCAAGTCATTTTACCCTGTTTGCCTCAGTTTCTCCATCTGTAAAGTGAGCTAGAGAAGGAAATGGCAAACCACTCCAGTATCTTTGCCAAGAAATCCCCCAATGGGGGTATGAAGAATTGAATATGACTGAAACAACTGAACAACCACAAAATAATTTTTTGGCTTTTAATGTCTAATCACTTTTTTTTCTACTTTAAGAATTACTAAGAAACATACTTCTGCCCAACTGAAATTTAAATAAATCAACCTCATGACTACTGCAAGCAAATTAGGGAGCAATTGGGTCATAGGATCATAGATTTAAGGCTAGAAGAATATCACATGTGGCCTTGATACTATAGATTACCCACCCCGATCTAACCATTCCCTCATTTTTACTGATAAAGATAGTGAGATCCAAAAACTTAAAGGTTATACCCAAAGTCATAGTGGAACCAGAATTCAAAGATGGTTTCTCTGATGCTAAGCCCAGTTACCTTTCAACTACTCCCATACAGTCCCCTTTATACTGCTACTGACATTAGTACTATTACAATTAATTTACTACCCTTTGATCCTTAGTTTCTTCATCTACAAAATGACAATTCTATCTATATTACCCAGCTCTCAAAATTGTGAGGCTTAAATTATGTTAATGTATTGAAAGTGAAAAAATGCAAACTGTCTCCTCATTTTTGCAAAAATGACTAGTTGTTTGATGAGTAGGAAGTATAATCCTTTGAGGAAGGGATGCCAAAGTGTAATGCTGAAGAGATTTAAGAACTACAAATCTGGGATGAAGTTCATACCCTCTTTTGATTGAAGTCTGGAAGGCTTCTTAATACATTAAATTTTAAACTGTTATATAAATACCTTTAAGCTCTTATTTTTCTCATTCTCATTCAGTATGGTAGCATCTATCACTGTTACTATTTTTTGATTGAATATTTTACTATAATATTACTACAATTACTATAAAATATTCATTTATTTTAGAATAAGAATTTCTGAATATTATACATTAGGTCATAAATTTATAAGCCATAGGAAATTAAATATATGTTAAAATTTAACAATGGATTGCTTTATACTATTAAAGAAGCTTTTTTGATATATTGCACAGTAATTTCACAATAGCTTTCCTACCTTTATAGAATCCTTCCTTATAACAAAGAACAGCTAAGCAAAACAGACTCTAAATCTATGATATTATGATCATCCCCACTAATTAACAGCCTGTAATTCTTTTACCTTTTGTAGCTAAACTTCTCTTGTAGACTGTCTACAATAGGTGCCTCCACTCTCTCCTCTCACTCTCTTCTTAACCCCTTGTAATCTGACCTCTGATCTTATCTTTCCACCAAAATTGCTCTCTCCAAAGTTACTAGTGATCTCCTAGTTGCCAAATCCAGTGGCTTTTTCTCAATCCTCAATCTCCTTGACCTCTCTGCAGTCTTTGACACCTGATCACTCTCTCCTCCTTGATATTCTTTTCTGTCTAGGGTTTGGGACTACACACTCTTCTGGGTCTCCTCCTACCTATCTGATTGCTCCTTCTTTGTCTTCTTTGCTGAATCATTTTCCAAATCATGTCCTCTAACCGTAGGTATCCCTGAGGCTTGTCTTGGATTCTCTTCTCTTTGCCAAATCTCCAACTGCCTTTCAGACATCTCAAATCAGATGTCCATTTGACATCTTAAATTCACTATATCCAAAACAGAACTCATTATTTTTCCCCAACAATCTTTCCCTATAAATCCTTGCCACCACCACACACCTCCTTTCTATATTACTGTAGAAGTTAATCCTATTCTCTCTATCCCTCAGACTCATAACCTAGAATTGAAGAGTTTCTCCCCACTCCAATCCATTCTCCATTCAACCACTAAAGTAATTTTCCTATAGCACAGTTCTGATCACGTCAACCACCACCTACTCAATAATCCCCGCTCGATTTTTATCACTTGTAGAATCAAATGCAAAATTTAGATGAATTTATCATATATGTCATTTCTTTTTTTTTTTTTTTTGGAGGGCAACTGGGGTTAAGTAACTTGCCCAAGGTCACACGGCTAGGTTTTTGTTTGTGTGTGCGTTAAGTGTCTGAGGCCGGATCCGAACTCAGGTCCTTCTGATTCCAGGGCCAGCGCTCTACTCACTGCGCCACCTAGCCGCCCCTCCATATATGTCATTTCTTATGCCACAATACTATTCCATTACATTCATGTGCCAATGTTAGACCTGCTGGTTGATAATCAATGGGTATTCATTTTGTTTCTAGTTTCATATTGCCACAAAAAAAAAATGCTGCTATAAATATTTTAGTACGTATGGGATCTTTGTTCAGCATTTCTATTTTTTACCTCCTTGGGGTCCCACATGCAGCAGTAAGCCAAAGGATATGAAAATTTTGTGCTTTTTTCTCATAATTCCAAATTCTTTCCTAGAATGGTTGGACTCATTGACAATACCACCATCAATGTATTTAGTGCACCTGTCTTCCCATAGTGCTTCCACTTCCCATAGTGCTTTTTGTCTTTGTTTTTGCCAGTTGGTTTATTTTACTCTGCTAAGTAGATGTCCTGTATAATTAGGGGGACGTTGTGAACACCACCATGAAACTACTTCACAAATATGCCAGTCCTTCTCTTTTAAGATTTGCAGATGTGAATTCAATTATCACTATATCTGAAAAAATTGAAATGATAGAAAGAGGTAATATTACAATAATTTGGCACAAAATATTAAAATGATCTCCGCTAAAATGCCTAGCTACTAGATGAATAAGAGGTATAATCCTTTTGGGGAAGGGGTGCCAAAATGCGACACTGAAGAGTATTAAGGACAGCAGAGTTGAGATAAAGTTCATGCCCTCCTTTGATTGAAAGCTGGAAGGCTCCTTAGAGTTTATTTAGTTCAACTTCTCCCTCCTCCTGTCCACTCTATTTTATAGGTGAAGAAGACAAGACTCAGCAAAATTAAGAGACTTGTCCTAGACTATATACCTGTTAAAAGAGAGGACTGGGATTTGAATATAGGTCCAGATAGAGTGCATTACCTACTGTATCATGATGTCTCCTCAAAGCTATTTACCCCTTTTTCTAGATGAGGAAACTGTCTCAGACAGGTGAAATAACTCATCTAAAGGTCTTAAAGCTAATAAGTTGCAGAGCCTTTCATCTTTAGACCTAATGATTTTTCTTCTCTACTATGATGTCCCCTGTACTTGTTCTCCAACACAAAACAGGGTCAGTTTCTGGCATTGTCATGTAGTTTGGTTGTGAAAAGGGGCAGATTTTAATTCCCATCATCATCATCATCTTCAATAAACATTTAACTTATTATGTGTCAGGCTTTATGTTAAGTGTTCAGGATATGTAGAAAGACAAAAGCATGGTTCCAAACCTCAATATGCAAACAGATAGATAGACAGACAGACAGATGGACAGACAGATAGATGGCTGGTGAGTGGATGGATGGATAGAAATAGAAATAGAGATAGATAGGGGAGATAGATGGATGAATGGGTGAGTAGATGTATAGATAGATGTATAGATAGAGAGACAGACAGGTAGATAGGTAGATAGATAGGATAGATAGACAGATAGATAGATAGGTAGATAGATAGACAGACAGACAGACAGACAGACAGACAGATAGATAGATAGATAGATAGATAGATAGATAGGATAATACAGCGTAGCTGGAAGGGAATCAGGGAGCAGAAGGCACTAACAAGGTTTGGGATTGGGGAAGGCCAAATTTCACTGGGAAAGTAGAATTTAGATTAGTCTAAAAGGAAATGGCTAGGGAAGTAAGGAAGACAGCAAAGTAAGTGAGAGAGGAGCCCTGAATCCAGGTCTCTGGGAACACATCATAGAGCACCCCGATAAAGACTCTTGTTGGGACTGTAGCACTGGGAAATGCTCACCATGGGTTCTTGTGGAAGCTGGACTTAATATTTAATTGTGTACGAGATAATGTGTATTGATTCATCCACCTTTTTAATAAAGCCTGAAGTAACAAAGGCACTTATAATTGGTGCCAGTCCACAGGGTTGTCTAGTTTCTCAGTTTCTTGGTAGTGATTTAAGCCAAGAAAACTGTGTACTGTTTAGACCACTCTATCTCTCAAGCATTGGAGGTGAGCCAAGGAAGATGCTTTCATTCATGGCTATCAAATCACATTGAACTGCTTATTATGCAAAGGCCACAAAGAAGGACTATGTGCTAAATCATCTATGTGCTAAATCATCCCTCTGGTTCCCAGGATGTCTCAAATCTAGGAATACAGAAGCATTGATGATCAATTGGGCGAAAAGAAACACCATATGCCCTATCACCAAAGTATTTCTAGTGGCACTTTTTGAGGTAGCAAAGAATTGGAAGCAAAGTGGATGGCCATCATTTAGGAAATGTTTACACAAAGTGTGGCACATGAGTGTGCTGTGAAATAAGTACTGTTTTCTATATGGCAGATTAGAATGCACTAGATTTTATTATTTTATCAATGATTATTAACTCTTTATTGATTTATTGTTATAATTAATTAGTTTTCATTAAGTCATTTATTAGTTTTATTCATTAAGCCTACAGGTTAGGAGATAGTCTCTTTATAAGACTGTCCCATTGTGGGGTCAGAGAATAATAGTTTTATACAAAAGTTGAAAGAGAAGGAAAAAACTCTGTGTGTGTATTTGTGCATGTGTGTGAGTATGCATGTGCATATTTGTGCATGTCTGTGCATGTATATTTGTATATGTTTGTGGCCCACACTGAAAGGGATAAGGATAGGGGAGTGGAAGAAGGGTGGATGGGCATCAGGATTCTGGAGAATATAACATCAAATTTGGTATACATTGTGATATCTGAAACAAGGAGGAAAAATACACAGAAACTAAAGCAAAGATTGGCACTCAAGGTCCCATTTCACTTTAGGATCAATGCTTATTTAATAACAACAAATTAATCTTGTTTCTATAAAGGTGGCAGAATATAACTGTGTCCCTGTAAGTGGAGAATATAGAGAAGCATGGGAAAAAAGGAGGGACCAGAACCAGGAAAACAATATACACAGCATGTATTCCTCTAATATCCACTCCCATTTTTTAAAAGAGGGTCACAGATGAAACTACACAGTTAAATACCTTAGCATGACAGAAGACTTTCACTGTGACACTTTGATATTATAACAATGGGAAATGTAGGAAGTAGTATAAAATTTACATAGATATAATTCAATCTAGTTCTGTAAGCAAAATGAGGCAAAAAGTCATTTAAATTATTTTAATTCATTATTCAATTATTTTAATTATTATTTAAAATTGTTTTCAATTATTAAGTACTTTCTTTTCTCCTCATCTCTCCCAAAAAGAAAAAAAAAAGTATAACAAATATGTATAGTCAAGCAAAACAGATTTCCCATGTCTAAAAATTATGTGTCTCTTTCCTATTAAGCCTATCACCCCCTGGTCAGGGTGTGGGTAGCATTCTTTACCATCAGTTTTCTGAAATCATTTAAAGGTAAATTAACTTATCCTTCCCTAAAGGGTTTGCAGATGGAAACCACTGCAGTGAATTGTCAATTAGGGCTTCCTTCTTGTGGCTATAAAAATGTGTTTCCACACAACACATATTTAAACACTGGAAAAGATTGCCACAACGGACTTCACTTTCTTTCACTTTTATGGGTACAAGTACTAGATTCAGCTATCTCAGTTATGCAGGGTACACACTCCTGCTAGAAATGCCAACCCTAATTCACTTTGTCTTGAAGTATATACAACTGGTTTGTAGTAGCTACAGGAATATTTTCCATGGGGTGCCAGATTGGGTAAAATCCTTCCTTCCTTCCTTCCTTCCTTCCTTCCTTCCTTCCTTCCTTCCTTCCTTCCTTCCCTTCCCTTCCCTTTCCTTTACTTTCTTCTTTCCTTCCATTTCTTCCTTTCTTTCTCTTTAAAAATAAGGAATAATTTTTTTGGTTCTTTCTTCATACAAAAACTTTTATGTGGTAGCCATAGCAATCGCCTGGGTTCTTTAGAGAGGTACTCAAATATTAGTCTTTATAAGATGGTTGGCGAATTCCAGAGATGAGGGATTTAGTGAACTTAGCAGTAGCTAAAGATTTTGGAGGTGCCATCAAAGGTAGTTTTTAGCAAAGTTACTGAGAATGGGGTACAGCTCCCAGTAAAAGTCCAGCAATCATAAATTACTGCTATCGTTAGCAGTCTAAGCATGGGAGCAGAACTGATTCCAGTACTTCTATGGGAAGGGATGAGGGACTAGAAGCAATTCATAATGCCCAGAGATCTTGCAGGGCCAGTCTTGCTCCCCCAGTAGCCATGTTCCAGAGGAGCAAGGAACAGCTTGATCAGAATGATAACACCATGGTTAGTTGGTGTCAACCTGAGAGTATGGTTAAAGGAGGCAAAGAGGCTAGATGATATATACATTCATATTGTTTTATTCCTTTAAAGCTAGCAAATACCTATACACAGAGTCAAAATTTAAATTTTGACTATCTGATAAAAGAATGGGAAGCCTTAAATATGTTTCAGAATAATCCCAACTCAGGATGTCTATGTCACTAAAATTTATGATCTCCATATATGTTTAATCACAGTATGAGAAAAGAATTTTCTTAATTGAATAGGTTACAAGCACAACAAGATAAGAGAGTTGACAAAGTGTCAATTGAAAATACAAACCAGGATATCTGTGTTTCCTTTACCATTAACATGCCATAACATAGTATATCTTCATAAAATATTAAGATAAGAAAAGTCCCACTATTCAAGATAGTGTCTTGGGTTAAGGGTTTCATCCTTAATGGCCATAAACAGAGGGGAAAATGCTCTTAAGTCAGCCCCATCTGGCCTTGTTCACACAGGAAGAGATATTCTCTGAGTTTACTCAGAAGAACACAGAGGGGACTATTTGTTAGGCTGAGGTGCTTCTTCTAGTTGATTAGTTTGGGCTTTGACCTTTATTGGGGTTCAAATGATCTGAAATGATTTTCATTAGCTACAGTCAGTTCCCTGAAGCACCTAATATTCAAAGCCAACTTGGCTGTAGTTGCCAATGGCTTCAAAAGTCTTCAACCAGTTCTGGTATGTTTCCAATAGATATGTCTGACACAGATTACCTATTCTCAACCAAGCCTTAAAGCATATACTTTTGCAACCTGGAACCCTTCCCTGTTCCCTCCCCAACACATCTGCCTCACCTTCACACCAGGTAAGTTTCTTGTACTCCTGACAAACCTTTATTTTTTCATATTGCCATATAGTGTATGTATGTTTCTGTTTGCCTACTTGGTGTGCCATAATATAAATAAATAAAAAAGTTCTTGATTGTATTAGCTTCCTGAGTACCAATTTTCTGGAAATGTCCAAACCTACATCTTTGTTTTAACCCAAGCAGTGAGGTCAAATAAAGCTTTCCCGCTACTACTGAATAAATGGAGAGGGGCAAATTCTTTTCAGACACCTCTCAACAAGAGTTCCCAGTAGGAATTACCTTTTTTTTTTTCTTTTGCTTGCTATTTGCACAGAATGAGGACCTTGCCATATAGAAAGATCCTGGATTTATAGTCAGAGGACCCAGATTGAAATCTGGTCTCTTAGATTTCAGAAAAACCTGGAAAGACTTACATGAACCAGTGCAAAGTGAAATGAGAAGAACCAAGAAAATATTGTATGTAGTAATAGCAATATTGTAGGATGATTAACTATGAATGACTTAGCTATTCCCAGAAATACAATGATTCAAGAATTCCAAAGGTCTTAGGAATAAAATTGCTATAGAGTCTGAATGCATATCAAAGTATACTGTTTTCACTTTTTAAAATTTGTTTTCTTTTGGTCTGTTTCTTTCACAGCATGACTAATATGGAAATGTTTAAATAATTGCACATATATAACATTACAAATTGCTTACTGTTTTAAGGAAGGGGGAAGAGAGAAAGGGAAGGAGAAAATTTGGAGCTCAAAATTCTCAAATGAATGTTAAAATATGTCTTTACATGTAATTAGAAAAAAATAAAATACTATTTAGGAAAAAAAAAAGAAATCTGGCCTCTGACATTTACTATTTATGGGATCTTGAAGAAGTCGAGTCATCTCTGTCGGTCTCATTCTTCCTTTCCTTGGTAAAATGAAAGCATTAGAATACATGATCCTTAAAAAAATGTCTAGCTATGAATACTTCGACTATCAATTCTTCCAAAGTTTGTCATAAACCATATTTTAATTCACCAAGTCATGTTTATTATTTTAAAAAATTACAATTGCAAATATATTCCCACTGAGAAAATGTTGTTTCAAAAGTAAATTAAAATCATACTTAAGAATGTAGTAAAACATGACAAATAACAAAACTCGAATAAAAAAGCATCTTTGTTGAAAAACATTGTTTATATTGTGTACATTGGCAATGATAGCAATAATAAAATTTAGTCACAAAATACATCTTTCAAATTAGAAACCACAAAAGAAAGTAAATTGGTTGGCTTTACAATTCCCTCAAATGAATTCCATAAGTTGCCCAACAGAGGTCACTGTGACTGACTTACAGCATGAGTTTCTTTTGAGATTTCCTGAGAGAAAGAAATAAAGCATTTATATGGTGCCTACTATGTGTCAGACAATGTGCTAAACACTTTACAAATAGTATCTCTTTTGATCCTCACAATAATCCTGGGAGGTAGGTGCTGTTTTGATCCTCATTTTATGATTGAGAAAATGGAGGCAAACAAAGGTTAAGTGACTTGCCCAGGGTCCCACAGCTAGTAAATGTCTGAGGTCCCATTTGAATTCAGGTCTCCCAGAGTCTAAGTCCAATACTCTATCTAGTGTACACCCAGATATCAGAGGTCCCCCAGGAATAAAGAAACCAGTCTACTTGGAGATAGAGATTAGTTTCTAAGGTTTTTAGCCTACGATGAGGCTTCCAGTCTCCAACAAAGCTTAAAAAATTCTTTAAAAATACAAATTGCAAATAAAATTCATTAAATGCTTTAAACCCTTAAGCAAAGTGTTGGTTGCCAACCCAGAACAGTGATCTCTTAACCAGTTACAATCAAATATATCCACATTTTCCTTCCCTCAGTTATGCTTTCTAAAGCAAAGCACAAGGCCAGGATACAGATACAATTAAAATCAGATTTCTTTTATGTAACCAGTGATTTAAAAAAGCAAATAACGAGCAAGCAAAACTTTTAAGTATCAAAACAACACTTAGCAATGTAATCCATTGCTCAGAGTTAAATTCATTCACCAATGTTCCAATGATTTTTACAAGAAGTCAGAATTGAGTCACTCTAAATTGTATTCTTCAAATAAGTTATGCTTTTGTTGTTGTTTAGTCATTTCAATAGTGTTTGACTCTTCATGACCCCATTTGGGAATTTCTTGGCAGAGATACTGAAGTGGCTTGCCATTTCCTCCCCAGCTGATTTTACAGATGAGGAAACTGAGGCAAACAGGGCTAAGAGACTTGTTCAGGGTCATACTGCTAATAAGTGGCTGAGGCCACATTTGAACTCAAGAAGATGAGTTTTCCTGACTCCAGATCTCATTTTCTATCCACTGAACCACCTTGATCCCTGTTTAGATTTCCTATGTTTGTGGTTTTTCATAGATTGTGTCCTATATCTGGAATATTTTCTCTCCGTCCATGAATAAGGAACTCCTAGCTCCCTCCAAGGCTCAGCTCAAAAGCCAGGCCCAAAAAAGGTTTTTTTTCTGGTTCTTCTAGCTACCAGTATTCCTTATTTCCCAAAACTACATGGTTTATAGGCTGTATTTAATTATATTTATATAGATGTTATTCCCCTCTCCCAAATAGAATATATATTCCAATAAATTAATTAGCTATTCAATCAATCCATAAGCATTTGTTAAGTACCAAATATATGCCAAACACTGTGCTAAGTGACACAGATACAAAAAAGTTTAAAAAGAAAAAGAGTTAAACATCTTATACTCTCAAGGATGATGCATCCTAATGTGAGAGATAATTTGTATGTATGTAAATATATAGGTTTGCTGATTGCTATAATCACAGAAGAACTTTGAAACAATAAATCAGCAGACACGATAAAATTTTAAATGTGTAAACAAGATGGTTTATACTGTGATCTCTTTATGAGATATGAATTTCATTAACTGGCTTGAGAAGGAAAACTATATAATTGACTGAGATCAGTCATGCCTATTGGGCCTGTGAATAAAATAGTAGTCCAACAGTAAACTCAAGTCAATCAATGAACCAATATAGCAGTGGAAGAAACTGAAGCATTTCAGTAGGAACCAACTCTCTGAGAATGAATACTCTTGGGATTGGGGTTGTACATTGGGAGAGTTTCTCTCTCTCTCTCCATTATCCTACCCTAATTTAATCATGTCATAGAAGATTCTAGACTAGTAGTAAATAGTGCATCCAGCAGGTACCAAAGACAATAGACCTATAGTAGATAATATATCCAGCCAGGAGTAATAGTTACCTGAGGAAAGGCAGCTTCAGGCAGCATGATCCCTGTGGTAAAAAGAAAAATTAGCTATGGAATCTTCAAAGGCTCTGACCCTTGCAGAGAGTTATACCTACGGGAAACCTGCCTCATGAAGATTTTCTGAAGAGAGGAAAAGATTTTCAGTAGCTAAGTGTTGCAAGTTACCCCTTTGCCACATATGCTTTCTATGATTTTTTTTTTACAATTTCTACCTTATTACCTTTGTATTTTAAGATATTTCCACTCTCCCCCTAGAATCTGTATGTATTTGTGGGAGAATGTGCCACAGAATTTGAGGGCATGCTTTTGTAGCAATTGTTTATGCTATATTATTTGAGTAAACAACTTTCCTGAAAACCCACCTGGCTGATTGTTAGTGGGAGGCACACTGGTGGGGGTTTGTAAATCTGAAAATTCAATCCCTCAAAGTTACCTTTACATTCCCAAGAGTAATTGTAGCAGACACTTTTTTGGGATCTGACCTGTCAATGTGAGTAGGAGTTGGAGAAGTAGCCCTGGAGGAAATGCTACAAATAAATACACTATAAATAAAAGAAATTAGGGAAAAGATAGTTTGGGAGGGAGGGCACTAGCAGTTGTATGTATCAGGAAAATTTCGTGAAGAAGATGGTGCTTGAACTGGGTCTTGAAAGAAGTAGGATATGCTCTCAGGCTGAGATAGGAGGAAATTCATTGTAGGCATGGGGAATGGTTGAAAATACTGAGTATTAGGAACAGAGAAAAGGTCAGTGCTCTATCCACTGTACCACATAGCTGCCCCCCAAACCTATAGCAGAGAAATTTAGATCAAATTCTCAGACATCATCATCTTAGTCAGTTTATTCCTCAAATAGGACTTTCTCTACTAAAGCCCAATAGAAATAGCGATGAAAACACTGTGTCTTTTACGTGTCATATTTTTTTTTCATCTAGAACATGAATCAGAAGAAATGAATAGCAATGGCATTGTGCTGGAGCCAGCTCATACCAACTCTGGAGACTGTTACAATTTCAGTGTGAGCATTTATACTTCAGAAATTGGCAAAGGCTATAAACCAGGGCTTAATTTATTGTTTTGTTGATTGTCCAGACTTAGAAAACTGATGGAGAAAATGTTAATAATGCATATTAAACTTTAAAATGTGTCATGAATTTTATTTTGGAGAGCCAGTTGTTAAATACTTACTATACCGCTGAATAGCGCTCATCAGTTTTGACCAGTCTCAGGAACAGAATTTTAATCGCTTTGACTATAATGATTGTGCCTGGGGCAAAATCAGATTGGGGGAGGCTACCAGTGGTAACTAAGACATAACAGTCAGTATGTGCAATTGTGCCAGGTGTGGGTCTAGCTCATGCCCTAGAAAGTTTGGGCTTTTTCTCCATAGGGGTTAGGTGAACCATGGTGATAGGGCAGCTATGCCCAAAGGTGTTTGAGTTTCAGAGCACTACCAGATTTTGGAAGTCCTTGAGATGAGTCAGTGGAATAGCACTTGCAGTTGGGAGGAAGTACACCTTACTTGGTAAGGAAGTATGCCCTCTCACATTCCAGCACCCTGGGACAAAGCCCACATTAGTTAGAACTCTTAGGTTACTCTCTATCCCATTCTTGATAATTGACCCAGGGCAGAATGAAGATCTCTACTGCCTATGTCAGATTAACAAATATATGCCTTTTCATCCCTCTTCAGAGAGCTACCAACTTCTATCTCTTGTCTCTTCTTCTGCGTGACTTCTGTGGAAGCAGACTGAGGTTCCCCCTCCTCCCCCATCCTATTGATCAGCATTTATTAAGCAATTACTGTGTGCCAGGTGCTGTGATAAGTGCTGAAAGTACAAATAAATGTAAAGAAAGGCTACATGTTGCAAAATAATATGAAAATATCACTTTAGTCTGAAGTCCTTGGTCCCACCTGAATAGAAAACCTTGGCCTATCAGCATACCAATCTGGAAACCTTTTTAACACCCTTTCCAAAGCCTATGCTATATCTAAAACAGAGTCAAAGTTCAGGGAGGAATTCTGTTCTTTGTGAAGATTGAATTAGGATGATGACTGGGCAAGAACAGGACAAATTACTTGATTGATATAAGAACATTACCTTCTATAATATAGGCAGCTTTTTACTTTAAACTTCTACACTGTCTACATCTAATCTACAGATTAATGCCTTCTACATCTAATCCATAAGACTCTAGGTATATATATTTCTACTAGCCCATGATATGTATATTCTATCCCTGTCTAAAAGCCCATTTTAAAAGCAATAGTTATTGGATAATGATGAGATAAAAAGAAAGAAGACATCTTCGATTTGTTCTGCTAATGGAAGTCTCTCTTGAGTTCAACATTGACCAGGAAAAAAAGAGAATCCTAAGACTGGTATTGAACAACCACCTCCTAGATCTGGCTCCTGTTAAACATTGCTGATATGTTGAGACTTCACTGCAGTCAGTGCTAAAACTCCCCCATAATTTGGCTGATGTGGTGGAGTTATAATTCAACCTTCCTCATCCTGACAACTTCCATGCTCCATGACTTGTGGTAGCTAGAATAGACCTTCCTCATTAATCTTCACTGAATTCCATTTTCTACTCATCCATGTTTCCTGTGCTCTTTGGCAGCAGCCATGGCAGCCGCTTTGTCTGAAAACCCAAAGTAAACCCAGGTCCCCTGAGGCTCTAGGCATAGGGAACCTATGGTCTTGAGGCCACATGTGGAGACCTCAAGTTCAGCCCTTTGCCTGAATCCAAACTTCACAGAACAAATCCCCTTAATAAAAGGATTTGTTTTGTAAAACTTGAACTCAGTCAAAAGGACCTAGACTGCCACATGTGGCCTTGAGGTTGCAGGTTCCCCACTCCTGCTAAACCTTTGACCTGAGTGCATATACCATTGCTCCTTTGAGCTACCAACCTGCATTCTGTACTGTGGGACAGTAGGGGCCAAGGAGGCTTTATGTGACTTTATCTCTGATGGAACTGTTATCCATCTCTCCTTCCTCACCTTTGCTGGGCTTGGCTATGAGTATCAATAAACCATTTTGGTTGATATTAGAGTTGTTGTTTGACATTCACCCAAATTCAGTTCTAAGTTTGTGTGACAAGTGGTTAAAGAGGGATTGAATAGTTTTAGGAAAATTGTTCTTCATAGTGTGCTGACATTTTAAGTGACAATCATTCCAATGACTCAAACTGTTAAATGAACTTTTGCCTGAGCTTTCTAACTGTATTCAATTTAATTGTGCAATTTTATCTTTTGTTTGGGAATGCTATAAATTTTGAGTGGAAATTGCTTGTGTCAGAGAGAGATTTTCCAAGGCAGAATATATTTCTATCCATTTGGATTTTCTCTCTGAACAGGATTCTTATAATTAGAAGAATTTGATTAATAACATTCATCTCTGGCAGGCTTGTGCTTAACATGAAAATTACTTCATTTTCTTTCACATCTCCTCTCTGATAACACCTGTAGATTCATATAACCATGTCTTGTGTAAGGACATGAATGGTCTGTGGACTATCCCAATGCTCCCATAATATAATAGGTGTAAAAATGGGTTGCTAGAATGGGGAATAGTCAACTCCCACATCATGCAGAATTGTAGCCATCACCTATCACCTGGATATTTAAGACATGCCATTTCTTTCTGCGTTTGGCTTGCTCCTCTGACTTTTTTCATGCAAGCAGGTCTAAATTCTCAGAGAGAGACCGCTACCTTAAGGTTACATTCTCTCAGAGACCTAACCCTATTGAGAAAAAATGACTTCCCCTATTCACCACACTAGTTCCTGATACCCCATCTAATATGCTTTCTATCAACACAACCAGCCATTCACAGTAACTTCTGAATATTTTTGAACCATAAACATAGCCATTTACTTAATAAAGCAAAAAAAATATACAGATACTAGTATGTTCAATAAAATATATACATGCTAAAATATATGACAATAAACCTATAAACTTATATCCCACTCTGCCACTGTTATTTGTTATTGTTGTTGAGTCGTTTCAGTCACATCCAATTCTCTGTGACCCCATTTGGGGCTTTCTTGGCAAAGATACTGGAGTGCTTTGTCATTCCTTCTCCAGCTCATTTTACAGATGAGGAAACTTAGGCAAACGGGGTTAAGTGACTTGCCCAGAGTCACACAGCTAGGAAGTGTTATCTGAGGCCTGATTTGAACTCAGGTCCTCCTTACTCCAGGGCCAGAGCTCTAGCCACTATGTTACCTAGCTGCTTTATATTAAATAAAATATATAAATAATAAAATATATCACAATGCATATATAAACCTGGATCACACTGTTCCTCTAATATATTTAATAGCTAGAAGAGTGGACATAGTTATAGAAACTTGGCATGGAAATATAACAAGACATGATTCATATAGAAATGTTTTGAATGACTGCACATATATAGCCTATATCAAATTCTTTGCCTTCTCAATGGGGGTGGGGGAAGGAGAGGGAGGGACAGAACTGGAAACGTTTTAACATTTAACATTTAAAAAAGGGAATGTTAAAAATCCTTAATATAATCGGAAAAATATATTTTTAAAATATTAAAAATATATATGAAGAATGACTGCTTGGAACGGCTAGGTGGCATAGTGAATAGAGCACTGGCCCTGTAGTCAGGAGGACCTGAGTTCAAATCCAGCCTTAGGCACTTAACACTTACTAGCTGTGTGACCTTGGCCAAGTCAACCCCAATTGCCCTGCCTTCTCCCTCTAAAAAGAAAAAAGAAAGGAAAAAAGAGGAAAGAATGACTACTCACATGCTTAGAGGAACTCACAACTCTGGAATTCAGGTTCAATATTATCAGTCCATTGAGGAACATCTACCCCACATGAAGCTCCTCTGCCTATTGCTTAACTGTTGATCTTTCCCATCCTTCAGCTGGGGAAATCCCCTTCTCTACTTGAACACAGACTTTATAAGCTTTTTCAATTAACTATCATTCTTAAAAGTGTGTTTAGAAAGTGTTAGCCTTTACTATAAATAGCAGTTCTCTTTAAGCCAAACAATTGCCAAATTCCTCAAAGTAGCTATCTCTGGGTTACACAGGCCTGTCCAGTCAGTTATTTATTCATCTCAATGGGGAGCTGTCCAATCAGAATGGGAGATTGCAGCATCAGAGGATACCAAAGTGACTGCAAAGTCCCCCTGCTCTTCTTCTTAAGCCATCAGTGATGACAGAAAACAAAAGCAATAAAACCCTTAGGCAAAGCTTTACCTTTCTTCAGCTCCAGGTGGTGCTGAAGATTGGCTTCACCCTCTTCAGCGATAAACCACATATATGCAAATTAGCTTAAGTACCAACTAGGCTTTGCAGTTCTGGAGTTTTATTATAATAATAATGACTAACTAATAACAATGGAACCAGGCACTGTGCTAAGTGCTTAATTGATCCTAACAACAACACTGGGAAGTAGGTGTTATTATGATCCCCATTTTACAGATAAGGCAAGTTGAGGTTAAGTGACTTGTCCAGGGCTACACAAGCATTTGAGGTCAGATTTGAATGCAGACTTTCCTGATTTCAGGCCCAGTACTCTCTCCACTGCCCCAACACAGTAGTCTGCCTCCCCTAGAAACTGTATTTCTTGACACAATTCCCAATTTTTAATAAATAAAAGAATTTTCTCTGCCTATGCATAACCTTATACTAGTCCCAAATAACCAAGGCATCAATCCACATAGTTGACAAGATCCAAATCATCATATTCACACCAAAATTTATTTTCTCTTAAACTGTCCAAAATCCCACTTGTAAAGTATTTCTTCATACATATATTCTATTCATTTACACTAAACAAAGTTCTTTTTACATTCATACTAGCTATCATTCATAACAGGGGCAACATCTCACACCTTGCACAATAAAAGTATATCTCCTCCTTTATATCAAGCACTTTTCTTCCATTTTTAATCATTAATTCTTTAATGTGGAAAAGGCCTTAAAGAAACAGTGTATGTCACATTTGGAATACAAGAATCTACTTTCTCCTTAAATGGTTCGATTTCCTTCGCTACAAAAAATAAAATCGTACTTTGTATTGCTTAGCTCCAAATGTTTAATGTTCCTTCTCAGGGGAAAAACAAAAACCAAAAACCAAAAACAACAAAAACTTTTTAGTTTATTTACATGGAACAAGTTAAATCTTGTGGTGCTTCTCACAAATAACTCTATGGCTCATGTTCTTAACCAAGGTTTACCCTGGAAACAATTATTTGGCTCCTTTTGCCTCCACCAAGTTCTCCCTTAGATTCTTTAGAATGTACCTTATGTCTAAATCTCACAAAAAGAAAAAGGCAAAACGGATCTCAGATCCCATGAAAGCATTCAAGTTAACAATGTTAACTGAAATATAAGCTTTATTTTACCTTACAAAAAGCACAGAACATAAACGTTAAGACCCAAGGACACAAGCAGTCAAAACAACTCTCTTTTTCTCTCATATTAGGTCTCACCTTCCTAAGGATGCATATGATATTCTAGTATCAGGGGTGGGGAACCTATGGCCTCAAGGCCACTTGTGGCCCTCTAGGTCCTCAAGTGTGGCCTTTTGACTGAACCAAAACTTCATAGAACAAATCTCCTTAATAAAAGAATTTGTTCTATAAAATTTGGACTCAGTCAAAAGTTCACACAAACAATAGTTTCTCTGTCTTCTGTTATTTTTTGACCCTAACTCTTGCTTGGTCCAAAAACTCTACATTGTCCAAAATCTCTTCCTCTTAGGAAATTCACTGCCTGTGTGACTATAATAAAGTCATAGGATTGTCACTCTAAAGCTGGAAAGTATCTTAGAGGGCCTTCATTTTATAGAGGCTAATTATGTTGCCCAAGGTCACACAGCTAGAAAGTGTCAGAGGTGGGATTTTTGAACCTGTGTCCTCTCCCTCCAATTCAAGTTACTTAACCTTCTGAATCACAGGTTTGTTATCTATTCAGTTGGGATGATAATAGCCACAGCATCTTCCTCATTGGGTTGTGAGACTCAAATGAGATAATTATGTAGAGTATTTTGTTATAAACATCATTATCATTATATTATTAATTTTATTATAATATTTTTGATGGAATTCAGGTAGAAATAATATTTGACTAATTCCCTATTCTCTAGTTAACTTTATGTTTTATGTGATGATGATAAAAACATAAAATTAATAAGAGAATAGGAACTTGGTCAAATGTAATTCTCTGTGCATCCAAAATTTCATTCATTTTCTTGAGATGGGACAACTATATCTTCTCAAATGCATTTATCAGGCAATTAATACATTTGTGCCAAGTCTTAATTCTGACAGAAACAAGAGAGTTATGATGTTTGAAATTTATATAGCTTTTTGAGATAGAGACTGAACCTGTGATTCCATTAGGATCACATATAGGAAGTTCAAGTAAGGAAATTCCTTCTACCTACAGGCAGGTCAGAACTTTCTCTGCATCTTAGTCTTAGAGCTCCAAAAGGTTAAGGGTATGTATCAGAGATGAGATTTGAACTCATATCCTCTTGGCTGTAAAAGCCATTTCTCACTCTGCCATGCTGCCTCTTAGGTTGTCTTTTACACAAAATTCTTGATATCTTGTCATTTGATCTCTACAAAAGTTCTCTGAGTTAGGTTCTACAGATATTTTTACCCCCATTTTAAAAATGAGAAAACTGAGGCTTAAAGTTTTAAAATGTTTTTACTTAAGACACTAGATGATACAGGCAGTAAGAGTTAGTGGCAGGATTGAAATCCAGATCTGTCCTGATTTTAAGTCCAATGCTTATTTTCCTACATATGGTTCTTCAGAAACATTAAAACACTAATGAAGTGGTTATTGTAGTTACACCATGTCTAACAGATGACACATAAGAAAAAAAATCCAATGATCTAACTTAAATCTACTTACTTTCTCTGGCCAATTGGCTTCCTTGTATAATAATATTCATCATTTTAATATGTCTTTTCTGATCCCTTTATGTAAGCTGGTAACAAGACAGTACAAACATCTGGCTAAAGAGTTAAAATTTCAATAGGCAGTTCTTCAAGACAACAGTTTGAAAAAGTTAATGCTGTAAATCTTAAACAGTAGGCTATTGTGCCAAATGAGACTTGCATATTTGAAAAGTGATCTTCTTTGACTTTTCCCCTTTTCCCCATTTCTCTGGATATTTAAAATTATCGGCATCATTTTTTTGTGCCAAATTTGTGGCAAAATGAATAGTTTTTGGGCATTGGAAATAAAGTGGTTGTTTTTTTTTCTACCAAGACACAATCAATATGTTATTTTATGCCACCAAAGAAGTACAATGTTTAGTTAGAATGACAGAATCTTAGATCTAGAAGAATCCCTAGAAATCACGTAGTCCAATGTGATCAATCAATAATAAAACAAGCCTAGAGGTATACATTGTTCATAAGCAGATTGTGCCAAAGTTGGGAAAACTTGAATCTGTCCATGATGCCTAACTCCCAGTTTGATGTTTTTCCATCCTATCATATTATTTTCTGGGAGACAAAGCTGGTCAAGAAAATGTGTTATTTAACCAGAAGTCATCACTGCCAGACTTGAAATTAGTGGAATTCCTCCTTGAGTCCTTAATTTTCAGTTGGGTGCTTTACTTTGACTTTAAAAGCATGGGATGTCTAAATAATGACATTGGCTTTGCTTTAATTAAAGGCCGCTAATTCTAGGTTTTCAACATTTTAATATTACCGTAGCATTTGTTCATCCTGTTTTCATTTTTGTTTTGACTCTTCAGCATAAGAGACATTATTTAGCTCTTTTTTTTCCTGTTATTTTCCATTTGAAGGTGAGAATTAGCAGATGCAGTAAGCTCAAATTCAACATGAATCTCACCTTCTTAGAAGCCTTAGGGCCTCCTGAAGGATGACTGACTTATTTCCTTACCTTGACAGTTTTTGCAGGAGAGCTGGGAAGGAAAGTACTAGACTGTTACAAAATAATGTCCATTTTTTTCACCCTAACTGTCAAATAAAACAAAGTTCATGAGGAAAGCTATACAAGAAGAAAATTTTCAACTTGTCACAAGCTCTAGGCAGGTGCCTTTAATTAAAGGTGATCTTAGCTGTAGGACAAGATTCCTATGACTCGATCTCCTGCTTTATTAAAATGGATTTCCCTATATCTAATTCAAAGTCTGGTTTGGGGGATTAACTGATGTCATATCTAGAAAGCAACTCTTGACAGATTGAGAAATACTCTTAAATATTTTTCTAAGAAAATATCTAGCTCAGGGATTTGTAATTCCCAGACTTCTTTCACATTTTACACAATATCTAATATTCCTTCTCTTAAATTATGCAGATGTTTACTGGTTAAGGAAAGTCACAATGTATATGAAATATTTAATTTATCCTTTATATCCATTCAAAATAATGAGAACTTGTAGGATCCAATGGAGTTAAAACAATCAAGGTGGGCAAATTAATATTAATGATAAAACAATCAAAATTACACAATTATATCAATAAATGCTGAAAAATATTTGAATAGACATCACTCATTTTTAGTCAAAAACACAAAAGCATATGGATAAGTGCATTTTACTTTAATATGATAAATAGTGTCTATTTAAAACCAAGAGCCAGAATTATATGTAGTTGAGATAAACCAGAGGCCTTTTCAAAGTAAGGTACATGTTCCCAGCTAAGATCTGTATGTCTACATGAGTAGTCTTGTTGAATAGACATTGCTTGCAAGTAGCAATGGATATATATCTCTGAAACCTGACCCATCCTTTCAATAAGAGACTATGATTTCTACCTTGAGGGAAATAGAAAAAGAATGAGGTCTGGTTTTTGCTTCTTTCACCTACCTCTGATAGGACTATTGGGTTAGATTTATAACTCCCTATCTTTCTGAATATTTGTAGATTAGAGGTATACTTTTTTGGATTTCAGAAAAAAAAATCTGCTTCCCTAGTAGCTCTTACTGATGATTACACAAAAGACTATGAGAAATAGTGAATAAATCCCTTTATCCAAGGAAATAACAAACAGAAAAATTAAATTAGAATATAGCAGAAAATATTCAAGAATCAACAAGCTCTTTAGCTAGTATTGACATGGAATCTGAGCTCAAACCAAGAGAGAAGGAATGATCTTATACAAATAGAACTTCTCAGTAATCTCATGAGTCTAGTTGGAAGAAATCCAAAGAAATATCAAGGAGCTGGCTTCCCCAAAGTCTTTTCCACTCTTGATTGTCCTTTATCCACATGTCTCCCCTTAAAGTCCCTGCCATCAACTCCACAGGTATACAGTGTATATATAATATCTCAATATTATTTCCACAAGTAATGTTTCCCTTTGCAAACAGAAGCACGCAAAACACCTAAATCTCAGTTGGAATTTTAGGTTACATTAATAAGATGAAGGGTGAAGCAAGCATTTTCATTGTTACCACTTTTACCTAACAATATTCTAGAAATGCTTGCTAGATCAATAAAGCAAGGAAACTAAACTGAGGCCACAAGCATAGACAGAAAAAAAGTTATCTTTTTTTGTAGATGATATGATGATATAGTTAGAGAACCCTAAAGAGTTAACTAAAAATTAATTGAAACAATTAGCAACTTTAGCAAATTAACAGGACACAAAATAAACCTATATAAATCACCATCAGGAAGATTTAAAGAAAAGGAGAAATTTCATTAAAAATAGCTACAGATTGAATAAAATATCTAGGAGTCTACCTACCAAAACAAATATAGAGACTACATACATGCAACCACAAAATATTCTCACCCCAAAATAAAGTGGAGAGAGAAAAAGTGCTTAATATTGTACTATGTCAACATAATAAAAATGACAATGCTATCGAAATTAATTTATTTAGCCCATACAAATAAAACTACCAAAAAATTACTTGAGTGAACTAGAAAAATAATGACAATATTGATCTGATGGATTTTGAATCTCAAGCCAAATAAAAGGAAATATGGAATTGAAAGGGATATAGGGGAGCAGCTAGGTGGCACAGTGAGTAAGAGTGCCAGCCCCGGAGTAGGGAAGACCTGGGATTCGTTCCGGCCTCAGAAAATGAGCACTCACACATAAATAATAACTGGCCATGTAACCTTGAGCAAGTTACTTAACCCCAATTGCTTTAAAAAAAAAAAAAGGGATATAGGAGTTTTAGATTTCAAATTATATGTAACATAAATAGGCTAGGATTACATAATCTCTAAAATTTCTCTCAGTTCTAAAATTCTGTGTTTGAAGGAATAAAGATATTTTCTGCAAGGTGCAGATCCCAATCAAACAAGGGCCCCTTTTGCTGACAGATGGTGGTTTCAAAGATGATATAGTCCCTACCCTGGAGAAGCTTATATTTTAATAGGAAAGACAATATGTACTAATATAGGTAAAAACAGGATACATAGGGCAGTTATATGGACAGAGTGTTGGGCCTGGAGTCAGGAAGACTCAACTTCAAATCTGGTCTCAGTCACTTGTAACTGAGTGACCCTAGGCAAGTCACTTAACCCTGTTTGCCTCAGTTTCCTCATTTGTAAAATGAGCTGGAGAAGGAAATGGCAAATGACTCCGGTATCTTGGCAAAGAAGATCCTAAATGGGATCATTAGAGTCCAACATGACTGAAAAATGACTTCACAACAAGATAAATACAAAGTAGATAAGAAAATAATCTTATAGAGGAAGGCAGTAGGGGATCAGGAGGATGAGGAAAGCCTTTGGCAGAAGGTGATGCTTGAATTGGCTCTTGAAGAAAACCAGGGACTCCAAGAGATGGAGATAAGGAAGAATTTTTCAGGAATGGAAGTCAGTCAATGAAAAGACACAGAGATGGGAGACTGAGGGTCATATATGAGGACCAGCAACTAGGCTGCCATGACTGGACTCTATTGGGAATAATGTCCAAATGAACTAGAAAGGTAAGAAAGGGTCAGACTGAGTTTCAAATGCTAAACAAAAGCCTACTCAGGAAAGAAGAACTTGATTGTAGCTGGTTACCAAGTTCTAAACAATGATGAGTTGTTAACTTCCTTATTCAGTTAGAGAACACATAAGATAATATAATAATTAGGATAATAGAATGATGAATTATTTAAGTAAGATTATAAATTACAAAAACACTTGATAATTACTAAATGAGGCTCTTGGAACATAGATAGTTATCTACTGGCAGGTTAGGAAGCTGGGATGGAGGGGAGATAAAACAAAACTAGAATGTTTTTTCCAGCTCTTTGATTATAAGGCTTTATGACTTCAGATCATTAGTAATAGGATCTCAGAGATAAATATTTCATTTCATATCATACCACTTCAACTCTATGTGTTTATAAAACCTCAGATAAACAATGGGAAATACTATGTAACCTTATTAATCTTTCCACCCACTTAATATTCCTTTCTTGACAATTTATAGCTGTGGATGTCCCATGACCTTAGCTTGGCTCTGGTCAAGGTAGTATAAAGGTCTTAGAAGAATTTGGGATGAATGGAGCATTTCAAGAATATCTTAGCATTCCCAAGCTCTCTGAGCCAGACAGAAGTAGCTGCAATAATAATAGCTAGCATTTATGTAGCACTTTTTGGTTTGCAAAGTACTTTTCCTATGTTATCTCATTTGATCCTGGACAACCCTGTGATGTAGGGGCTATTATTAGTCCCATTTTACAGATGAGGAAATGAAGTGTAAGGGAAGTCAAATGATTTTCCCAAGATCACACAGCTAGTAAGTGGGATAAATTTGAACTCAAGTCTTCCTGATTCCAGGTACAGCACTCCATCTACTGTGCCTTCTAGCTGCCTATAATAAAATGGCTTCTCCAGTGTCAGTCGGCTAGAGAAAGGCTACAGGGTCAAAACCTGAGAGTCATTCATCAGTCAACTTGATACAATCCTAAGGCTTGTTTGCTTCTAGTTAAATCCCAGATGTCTGTCTTACTGGTAATATTAGAGGAGCTTAAAGATGCAACTTTCATGGTCAAAGAGTGTTAAGTGCAAAAAGATGAATAAATTGAGAAATTTTGTGTAAAGAGCACCAAATAGGAGACTTGCCCTTGCCACTGAATCATTATCTTATTTAACCTTTGGAGGCCTCAACTTCCCCATCTGTAAAAAGGACATCAAACAACAATGTCAGGACTTCTTAAATTCAGGGGTCTATGAACTTGGAATAGCAACATTACATCTCTATTCACTAAGCTTTACATGAAACTTAGCATTTCTTTCAATTATCTTAAAATATTATTCTGAGGAATAATGAGGAAGCCCCCAGGCTTCATTTCAACATAATCAGCTTCCTATGTAATACAATACATTTTATTTCATGCGTGTATTATTCTGAGAAGGGGTATACAAGTTTTACTAACATGACCAAGGCAGGGGTTGGGAACCTGTGGCCTTGAGGTCACATGTGAAGCTTAGATTTAGTCAAAAGGTTACACTTGAGGACCTAGAGATCCACATGTGGCCTTAAGGCTACAAGTTCCCCACCCCTGGACTGAGGAGTTCAAAACACAAAAAGGGTTAAAAAGCTCTTGCCCAATTATTTTGAACATCTTTTCCGGTAGCCACATTCTGTGATTCTATGGTTATTAAAAACTAATTCCTACAGGAAGTACAGAAATTATTGCTATTTTTGGATATGACTCATTATTTCCTCCTAAATTTAAGTGTAAAATGCTAAAACTTTATTTTATAATAAAGGAGTGGGATTCTAGGTACTTTAATTGATTTTACATATGAATGTTGGCCAGAGACAGCCTTTTACATTGAAAAAGTCAGGACTGGACTAGACTTCAGTTATCATCTCTTCTAATCTATCCTGTTTCTGCTGGGAAGATGTCTAGTATTGGGAAACCACTATAATCTGAGACAGTCTATTCCATCTTTGTATAGCTCTGGCTTTTTGGAAATATTTCTTAAATTAATTTTTTTCAATTAACAAGCCTCTCTCTCTCTCTCTCCCTCTCACTTTCTCTTCCCACTCTCTCTTTCTCCCCCCTCCATCTTTTTCCCCCATGGAAAAAGAAGAAAAACTGAGTGGAATATATACCAAAGTGAGGAGAGACTTGTGTTAGGCAGAACCACCAGCAGGCTATTGTAATAGTCCAGGTGTGGGGTGATGAAACTACACCAGAGTGGTGACATTTTCAGAAGAAAGAAGGGGGATGTAAGCAAAGTTGTAGGCAAAGTTCTCAAGCCAGTGACCTCTTAGTTCAAGTTCAATATTGGGATGAGATGAAGCAAAAGAATGGATTTATTTTACTCTAATACTGCAAGATTATACAACAAAGATACAGTGGCACTTAGCTTCTCCCACTGGAAACTTCATGAGATTAGGTCTAGTCAGTAAGTAAACATCATGCCAGGGTAGCTGGCATGGTCTTAGTACCCATCAAATTTGAGAAGCTCTGCCTCCCTGTAGATGGGATACGACCAGATCAGCGAAACTGAGCCTGCTCAGGTCTTGTTGATGGGAAGAAGCTGTGGAAAAATGAGACTGAAATGTGGTATAATGTGTTGATCTAAGCTGAATTTCTGTCAGAGTGACTTCCATTTTTCCTAGCAGTTTTTGTTAACCAAATATGGAGTTCTTTTCTTAGTAACTTATGGTTTCTGGTTTATAGAACCCTGGATCATTGGGTTCCATTGTTTCTGGTTTTTCTTTATCTAGTCTTTCATATTCCAGATCCCCATCTCTATTTTTTAACCAGTACCAGGTGCTTTTGATGACTGTTATTATACAATATACTTTGAAGTCTGGAAGTACTGTTCCTCCCTTTCATCGCCTCCTTTTTTCATTATTTCCTTTGATATTCAAGGTTTTTTTTTTTCATTTTACCAAGAGAAGTTTATTATTTTATCAAGTTTTGTAAAGTAACCTTTTGACATTTCAATAGGTTTTACATTAAAACTGTAAATTAAATTTGGTAGCATTGTCATTTTCATTATATTGGCATGGACCAACCATTAATACTGAACATTCCTCCAGCTCTTAAAGTTGCTTTTGACTTTTTAAGGGACACTTTATAATCCAACCTATACCACGACTTTGTGAGCTTTGTTGATTGATCTCCATATATCTTGTAGTTACTGTGAATGGGAGTTCCCTTTCTACTTTTTGCCTCTAAAAATATTTCTTTGTGCCAATGGGTAGCCCACATGTTCCACTAGTATTTCCCAATATGGCAAGACATCCAGAGGAAAAAACTCCCAGTGCATTAAGTATACTCTTTTTAAAGAATTTATGGGAAAATATGGATATGTAGCTTATCTTGAAAAACCTCAGGTTGGTTATAACTTGGAGGGAGTGCCCACATCAAAGAGATCATGATTAAACTGAAGGCTATAAGTATGAAATCTGAAAATCACCTCCCTAGAAATCCTCCTATTCTTGGTTCTGCTCTTTGAGGCAAAACAAAATAAATTTAATCTCTCCTCCAAAGCTGTCACATCTTTCCCTAAATCTTCTTTTTTCTGAGCTAAACATCCCTAGATCCTTCAACCAATTTTCATATAGCATGGTTGCTAGCTTCTTCACCGGTTGAACCCTTCTTTAAGTAGACTCCAGCTTGCCAAAATTCTTCCTAAAACTTGCCACTCAGAATTGTATTCAATATTCCAGCCTGGCTTGATTTTGATGAATAAGAATTCTCTTTAAGAATGTGAATGATTTTTGTAAAGTTAGACACCCACATTTCAACCTTAGCATGAAAGAGTTTATTAACTCTCCCCACTGAGGTATATAAAGGCATTAAAGAAAAGGGAATTTTAAGGTAGAAGAGAGGATCATTAGAGATTTGGAGATATAAAGGATCTTAGGAGGACATTTAATCAAACCCCCTCCTTTTCTAAATGAGGAATTGAGGTCCAAGGAAGTTCAATGATGTGCCCAAGGTCATATAGGGAGTGAGTAGCAGAACTGAGGGTTGACTCCAAATCCAGCATTCATTCTACTTCACCAATGCAGGACAAAAGACAAGGCAATTGTCACTAAGGAGTACATTGATACACAGGGAGGACAATCATGGGAAAAGGGTGCATGGTAATAGGGAATAGCCTGGAGGACATACCCTCTCCCCTCCCCCCACTATCCCCAGCTTCACCTGCAGAATAATGGCTCACATTATCTAACCAGAATTTGGCTGTGGTTGGAAGTCCCAGCTGTGCATAGAGTTTTCTTTAAGTGAGTTAACTTTCTCAAACATTTAGGGACAATCATACTACTCTGCACACATGGAATCAATAAATAAAAGAGTGGCTGCAAAGAAGATTTAATTTACTCAGTTTTTAAAAGAAAGAAGATATCCAGATTGTTGGCCCAGAGACCAAGAGATCAAACGAGCCTGTGAGCTGAGAAATTGTACAGTAGCCCAACTTGACTTGTATATATTAGTCTGTGTGACATAGGAGGTGTAAGTTTCTGTGAAAAGGTTACCTGACAAACTTCTACAAGCACTTAAATGCTTTTTAAGAGAGGAAGGACAAGGCAAGCTGTCACCCATGGCAAATAGAGCCCTTGTAGAAGCCACATATCATGTCAGGAGATAACGCTTTTACAAGCCTACTGGGTGCTTTCTTGCTTACTTAGGAGTCGTAAATTACACTTTTCCAGTTGGCTTACTTCCCAATGACATAGTTTTGCTCATTAAAATACGATCAGGGACCTTTCCCTTACTCTTTACCTAATTATAGAGGAAGCCATGGTATAGTGTAAAGGGCCCTACATTTACATGCAAAAGACCTAGGCAATATTGTCACACTGTAGACATTTAATAAATGCTTATTGACTATCTGTATGGCCTTGGCCAAGTCACTTGACTTCTTCTGTAAAATGACCCCATCCTCCTCATCTGTACAATGTGGGGGGTTGTACTTATTGTATTTTTTTTAGTTGTATCTGGCTTTTTGTGACCCTTTTTGGTGTTTTTTTTTTGGCAAATATTGGAGTGATTTGCCATTTCCTTCTCCAACTCATTTTGCAGATGAGGAAACTGAGGCACAGAATTGAGTGACTTGGCCAGGGTCACGCAGCTAGTAAGGCAGATTTGAACTCAAGAAGAGGAGTCTTCCAGACTCTAGGTCTGGTATTCTATCCACTGTACTACTTAGCTGCCAGGGGTTGGACTAGGACCAGTCACGGATGGGGAATCTGCAGCCTTGGGGTCACATGTATCCTTCTAGGTCCTTGGGTGCAGTCTTTTGACTAAGTCCAAATTTTACAGAACAAATCCTTTTATTAAGGGGATTTGTGGTGTGAGGTTTGGATTCAGCCAACGGGGCCGCACTTGAGTACCTAGAGAGCCACATGTGGCCTCGAGGCCACAGGTTCCCCACTCCTGGACTAGGTGATCTCTAAAGTCTCTTATAACCCTAAATCCCATGATGCCATTCTGAAGATTTATGTGGAAGAGTTTGTATAGATGGATTGGGGTGAGGGTGGGGGAGAACCAGATTCTAAGGTGAAGAAGGAGCCAGCTCAACCTCCTGCTTCTGAGATTTCATAGCCATTTCTCCTTTCTTTGTCATCAACATCTCGCTGAGCCATCACGGTAAAAATACCAGAAGACCCAGTTCTGCCATTGTTCATTCCAGCTGACATGAATATCTTGTTCTCGTTCACACATGAAAGTGATGGTAGTCTTCCAGGTGAGGAATGCACTCCCTCCCGATTTCTGTCTAGCAAGAATGTCTCCTTTGGTGGGGAGGGCAGAGAGGAAGCCCTCTGGTTAACTTTGAAGGCATTCAAAAAGACTTCCTCTTGGCTTCATTTGCATCTGGGAGAATCTGGTCCTTCTTTCTCCCAAGGAATCCAGTAACAGACCATGCTGTAAGGAAAAAGGCCTTGAGGCCTTTTCTTGTACTCTTAGGCCATGTGGTCTGAGAAACAAGTCCTTGTCCTTGTCCTTGACTCTTTTTCATCTGAGTGAGAGTGAGTCTTATAACTTAGTGAGTTTACTTGACATCCCAGTGTTCCCGGAGAGGTGTTGTAGCAGCTCTAAATCAATGCCCCAAAGGAACACAGAGTGATCTTCTGGAGTTAGGCAAATGGGACAGCTATGTGGACCACTGGATTGAGTTCAAGGCCTGGAGTCAGGAAGACCTGAATTCCAGTCTGGCCTCAGACCCTTACTAGCTGTGTGACCCTATGCAAGTCACTTAACCTCTGTTGCTTCAGTTTCCTCATCTGTAAAATGGGGATGATAATGATATGTACCTCCCAGGGCCATTATGATGACCAATTGAGATAACAATTGTAAATTGTTTAGTTAGCACAGTGCCTGGCATACAATAAGTGCCCTAGGAATGTTAGCTATTCTTATGATGTTGATGATGACTCATCCAGCGGTGATGCCATCTTTGGACATGAACTTGGTGAAAACAAGACATATAAGAAATGAGCTAAACTTTGGCCCTACCTCTCCAGACACTGAGGTGATATAGCACAGTGTATGCCCTAGAAATACCTGCATGTTTGTTTTTGCTATATCATTGAAGTAAATATCCCTTTCTAAAAGCTAACTGATGTTAAGTGGTTAAATTGGACTTAACACTCTAGCTACGGGCCCTGAATAGTAGGGAGAAACATAGCCAGTGGGAGCTTGAGCTAATGGCAATAGAAAAAAGGACATCCTCAGCACCTTAGAGTATTTCCCTGGCACCCTGAAAGTTAATATAGTATACCTGGTCCTTGAAAAGACACTTAACTAGCCGTGTGACTTTGGGCAAGACACTTAACCCTAATTGCCCTCCAAAAAGCAAAAAAAAAAAAAAGAGGGACAGATCATACATATTATATATGTATAACATTTATATGTTTTATATAAAATGTATTATACATGTGTGTATGTGTGTGTGCATATATATGTATATGTGTATATATATATATATATATACATATATGTATCCTTCAAGGAGACTGTAAGTTACTTGAGGGAGGGGCCTGGTTCTTTTTGTTTTAGTAGTATTGACATCTAATAAAGTGCCTTTACTTACACAGTAATAGCTTCCAGTGTATGGCTCAATTTCAGAATTTATATGTGGACCACACATAGTGAATTTGTCCATTTGTAAATCCTCAGTGAAGTCAACATTTTTCCTGCCTGAGAGCAGAATTGTTGCTGGTTTATGCACAACTCCTACGTTTTGGTGTGAATTGGTTATTTCTTTTTTTTTTATCTTTCATTTTTATTTTTGTATCCCCTGTTCCTGGCAGTTTGTCGAATTGCTTTATTTTGGGGGGAGGAGGGCAATTGGGGTTAAGTGAATTGCCCAAGGTCACACTGCTAGTTTTTGTATTAAGTTACTGAGGCCGGATTTGAATTTAGGTCCTCCTGACTCCAGGGCCGGTGCTCTATTCACTGTGCCACCTAGCCACCCCAAACTGGTTATTTCTTAACCAAACCCAAAGCTACAAAAATATTTTCTCAACCTTTTGGTAGTTTCAGTACACTGACTTTTGGAGAAGAGAGTAAGCATCTCCAAATTGGAGTTCCAGAGAGAAGCATCCTGTTTACATTAATTTTATTTTTTTAATTTTATTTTTAGTTTATGGAAGAAAACAAGGATTTCCATAACATAGTACAATAAAAAAGATTGTTCATGAAACTGTAAATCTATTATGCATAACATGCTACTCCTTTCTGATATATGACAAAATGATAATGTAAATTTCTCTTTTCTCCTTTCTGTCTCTCCTTCACCCTAGAGATGGCTACCATTGGCCACAAATAGGTGTATGTGTATATAGACACATGTACACGGACATGTATTTATATGTATATGCACATATATGTATATGTATATGTGTGTGTAAAATTCTTCTGTGCATATTTTTATTTCTTTCTGCATATTATTATTCTTTCTCTGGGTGCATATAACATCTTTCTTCACATGTCATTTGTGGTTAATTTGGTTATTTATAATAGACAAAATAGCATTCTCTCAAAGTAGTTCTTAAAACAATGCTACTTACTTTTAAAATTGAAATGGATTTTTAAAATTGGAGGGGAATTCTGAGATGTCCTGTTATTCATATTTAATCATAATCAATAAAATGGTATTAACAATGACAATAGCTCACATTCATGTTTGTGTGTAATCATAAAAAGTAAAAGAGATAATGCATAAAGATACTAAAGTGTCTATGCCCTGACATCCTATTATGAAATCTGAAAAAACTGTTACTGAATTGGAAAGGGAATCTAATCATTAATTGCAAAAGGATTGGCCAGACACCCTAGTGGCCCCAGCTCCATTTTGGGTCCAGACAGGAGCAGTCAACGATGAGCCCAGCTCCTTAGAAGGAATTGTTTTTCACCTTTTTGGGAAAAGGACACAGTGTCCCCCATTTTAGTTCCCCATCCCATTGACCATGGCTCTTTTCAGTGGTTCTATTCATAAGTTCAAGGGAATTTGTGGCACAGTTAAGATGTGAGAAGCAGACGTGGTACATTGTTTTAGAGTTTTTTATATACCAAGCCTGACACTCAACATATTTGTAATTCCTTTCAGTTTTATATCATCCAGAAATGTGGCCAGTATGCTATATATCAGGGCAGGCAGTAGATAAAATATCAGGTCTGAAATCAGGAAGACTCATCTCCCTGAGTTCAAATGTGGCCCCAGACACTTACTAGACTTACTAAGTCACTTAACCCTGTTTGCCTCAGTTTCATCAACTGTAAAATGATCTGGAGAAGGAAATGGCAAACCACCCCAGTATCTTTGCCAAGAAAATCTCAAGTGGGGTCATGAAGAGTCAGATATGACTGGAAAATGACTGAACAACAAAACCTGAACCAGGTCCCAGTCTTCAGGGAAATATATCCAGTCATCCCTGGAGTTCCAATCCTAGCACATAATTAAGTGCATTGATTATTGAGTGACAAATTAGTTCACTATATCTACTGGTTGGTCTCAGTTATACCATACCTAAGCGTCACATCCCATGCAGTTATCCACCTCAACTCGATTTCTCCCTTCACCCCCCTAACTCTAATACTCTGCCTCTCCCAAACCAAACTCCCCTCCGTATTATGTCTCCCTTGTATGTAGAGGCTTCCTCTATTAGAATATAAATTCCCTGAGGGCAAAGTGTCTCTTTTTTCACCTTTATATGCCCAGTACTTAGCAGAACTTGGCACACTGAAAGAATGAAGAATCATGTATTAAAACCTTACATCATTCCTGTCCCCATCTCATCTTTCAATCAAAAATCCATCACTCTGTCTTAGACAAACTCATCTGGACAGCATTTGCCAGTCCTTATGTATGAGGGTATGTGTTGTGGGGTCCTGTTGGTTTTATTCCACTCAGTATTTTTAAAGAATTCTTTAGCTGTTTACTGTCTTCTATCAGTTTATTTCCCACATACTGGATCTATTCCGTTGATGCTCATAGCTAGATTACCAAGAAAACAGATTTTTGAAAAAATCATGTACTTATAATGTCTGCTGTGGAAGCAATCTTTGTGGTTTAGTGGAAAGTCAGCTGGCTATACTTGGACAGAACCGAGAGGAATGATCAGAAGCTGCAATGAGGACTGTCCAAAAGCGGTACAGGGCCACCTTGGGAGGTAGAGAGTTCCCTTCTGCCCCTGGATTTCTTTAAGCAGTGTGTGGGCAGCTACTTTTGGAGTATGCTACATCAAGCTATCTTTAGCTTGTTCATATTTTGCTATGCCTTTAAAAGTTGTTCTGTTTATTTTTGCCTGCCTTCTCAAGGTGCATGGAAATCATCACCTTGTGGTCACTTTTGACACAAGTGTCAGAGTCTTTTCTCAATCAGTCAATTAGCAAGTGCCAACTGTATGCCAGGCTTTGGGCTGGGTGTAGAAAATACAAAGTCAAAACTTAAACATTTACTGTCCTCAAGGAGTTTACCTTCTATTGAGGGAAAGAAATCTACATATATAAGGAGGGAGGGAGGGAAGAGAAAGGGAAGAAGGAAATAAAGAAGAAAGGAAACAAGCATTTATTGATTCCCTACTCTATGCCAGACACTATGCTAAGGGCAATAGAAATATTATCTCATTTAAATTTAACTGGTACTATTGTTACTCCCATTTTATAGTTGAAGATACTAAAGAGGTTAAATGATTTGCCCAGGGTCATACATGTAGTAAGTGTCTGAGGTTGGATTTGAACTCAGGTTTTCCTGACTTCGGTTCCAGCATTCTTTCCACTGTGCAACACATAAGTTTCTTCTCTTCTGTTTGCATCCTACTAGCTAAGACGTGAAAAGAGAACAAGGCAGAAGGAAATCCTACTGTTATAAAGAAGCAGGAGGCCAGGACAGTGGTAATCCTTTGTTTGAGAAATGGCCTGAGAACTTTGGCACTGGTCAGAAAACTACACCCATTTTGTTAAATGGCCTTGCTTCATCATTTAGAAACACTAGAAAGAGCCAAAAGCAATTAACCAGCTCATCCCGGCTTTAGATCATGTTGTCTTTTTTATTTTTTTTTGTCATGTTCTATTCTCTATGACCCCATTTGGGGTTTTCTCAGCAAAGACACTGGAGAGATTTGCCCTTTCCTTCTCCAGTTCATTTTAAAAGATGAGGAAACTGAGGCAAACAGGATTAATTGATTAACCTTGGGTCATACAGCTAGTAAATGTGTGAGGCCAGATTTGAACTCAGGAAGATGAGTCCCCCTGACTCCAGGCCTGGCACTCAATCCACTGTACCACCTAGCTGCCCATCAGATCTGATCATTGGATAACTACTCACAGCCAGCTTAAACTGGCTCATAAGGACACATCTGAAATAAAGCAAGAAAAGCAGCAATGGTTGCTGGCTCAGCCTAAGCAAAGAGCTGCAGGTAAAGGGGATTTCCCCACTGACAGACCACCTGTCCTCAGAGCAAGTGTTAACATTGGTACTAACCTAATTTTTAAAAAAGCATATTGATGATATTTGCACATAATGTGGACTCCATTGAAGTAGTGGTCTCTCTGTCTTGTGCCAAAAAATGAGGGGTTCCTTACTGTATTATCAGAAGTCAAATCAGACTAGTTCTCTTAGGTCACAAAAAGTATCTATACAAGCCATGTCTTTTTATATGTTAAGCTAGAAAGCAGGTGTACTGTTTAAGCTGGTAGGAGTTGTCAAGACCATTTACAATGACAGATATGAGGAGATCTCTCATCATTGTCAGTGGAAATGACTTGGGTTTAAAATCAGTGGCTTGGGGTGGCTAGGTGGTGCAGTGAGTAGAGCGTCGGCCCTGAAATCAGAAGGACCTGAGTTCAGATCCGGCCTCAGACACTTAACACACACAAACAAACAAACAAAAACCTAGCCGTGTGACCTTGGGCAAGCTACTTAACCCCAATTGCCTTCCAAAAAGCAAAAAAAAAAAAAAAAATCAGTGGCTCATTTTGCCAAGCTGGAAAAGGCAAAAGTGAAGTAACTTGCAACTAAACTGGGTTAAGAAGTTTGGTTTTCCTCACATAAAAATAAAAATGGAAACAACAACAAAAAGAAGGCATACTTATGAGGAAATCAAGGAATCAGAGAGAAGAGACATTATAGAAAATATTTGGGTGAAGGTCAATGGAGATGGACATAGAAGTGTTTTGGAATATACTACAGATCCTTGTCATTGGAGGTCATCTAGGCAGAGAGAAGAAATAGATGAGGAATCTAAGGAGATCACAATCCTGGCCTAGAGGCATGATATATAGTAATATTAAGTGATTTCAGTTATGTAGTAAAACTGCTAGAGTTCTCTTTTTCCCAAAAACAGATCAAGACAGGAAATCTGGGCTTAATTTGAAATGCATAAATGATTTTTGGAAACAGATGTGAAATGGATTAGAATAAGGATTTTCAATCTGGTTCATGAACTTGGATGGAAAAATATTGCATCTTTATTTCAACATAATCAGTTCCTTCTGTAAGATGCAAAGTATATAAAAATATTATTCTAAAGAGGTGTCTATAGGTTTTAGACTGTCAAAGGGATCCATCATACAAAAATGATTAAGAACTCCCAGTTTAGAAGAAATAAAGGGATGATTTCTAAGTTTCAGGGGGATCTTAGTCCACTAAGGATCAGAGATTCCCAAAAAGGAGGGAAAATGGTATTTATCTGAAGAGATCTGTGTGGATATATAGGTTAATCACTAATCATTTCAGCTTTTTGAAAGAGGAACATACAGAAAAAGAAAGGAAGACCAGATAACCAAGGATAAATGAATGTGGCATCGTCCTGAAGAAATAATGCCAGAATTACTAAAGCTCATAATGAACAGAGGCTGGCAAGGGAAGCTGAGAATGAGAAATGGTTGGTTTTAATTCTATTGGGAAGAAATAAGGGTGAGATGATGGATTAGACTTTTGTTTAGAGTAGATGGGTTGATAATTGTCAACAGAAAGAAGATAGATGCTCCATTCTCATTTTGTTTCTTTTTTTTTCTTTCTTTGCCAAGATGACCTTTGCACTGGAGGTGAGAGAACAAAAATGACTAATAAGGGAGTAGCTACTGAATATAAGTAAGGCATAAGCTGGAAAGTATCTTACTTCCCTTCCTGAATTCATATCACCTGGTCTTGATTACATCTATGGGTACTGAAAGATATGGCAGATGTCACCATTAAGCTGATTCAGTGATGTTTAAAAAGTTTGTGGAAAATGAGAGAGGTGTGAGATTTGGCAAAGGTCAAATGTTGGTCTTGTTTTCAAAAAAGGGAAGAGAACAGATTTCCTAACTATAAACCAGTGAGCTCAATATAACTTCCTGGGAAGATTCGAGAACATATCATTAAGGAGATGGTTGGTGAATATCTTGAAAAGAACTATCATTACAAAGACTCAGCATGGCTTCATCTAACATAGAGGATCCAAGGCCAACCTTTTTTACTATTTTGACAGAATTCCTAAGCAAATAGATGAAGGGAAGCTGTGGATATAGTCTGCCTACATTTTAGCAAGCACTTTAATAAGTACAATTAATCATCAACATTTCCACATTTACAAGCATGCACATTTGTGGCTATGTACAGTAGGAAAAAAAAAACTAGAGGCACATGTGTACAAATTTGTGGAGTGGCTGGGATCATACTAGATACATTACTAGATCTTGTTAACCCTATTGTTATTGAGTTAAAGAGCTCCCTGTACATTCTTCATATATTTTCATTCTTTGACTTCAAAACTCACGTTTACAATCATGCCCCCAAAGTGTAGTGCAAGTCCTTTGGGTTCTGAGGTGCGGTCGAGATCTCTTGTCATTCTCAGTGTCTTGGTCAATGGTGACTAAAATCTCAGCAACCTTTCCCTTGGTTTTCAGAAGGCAGCCATGGTAGAGAGGTTTACAGCAGTATAGAATGCAGTACAATGCCCTCACTCCACCATCTGACACAGAGGAAGGTAAGGATAAAAAATATTTAGTTTTAAGAATTGTATTTTCTATACAGTACGTATGGTACTGTAGATTTCATGTCTTATGAAAAGTGAATATTGCCAGAAATCAATTCTTTGTTGTGTTTTTTGAGATGTTAACACAAAAGTTCAAGAATCAAGGGAATTACTAGTGAGAAAAAATGTTTTACATGTTAACAATTTTATTTTGTGTAGTGCATTTTATAGGTTGTTTTATGGTTACTGTGTCAGGAAAAATACATATTATCAGAATTATTGTTTTGTTATAAAGAATTACTTGCAGAAAAGTATATTTTCAGTGAACTCTAGAGAAAAATTACAGTTTTTGGTGGTCCCAGGAACATAATTCCCTACTTCCCATAAATTCAATGGATTAACATTCATGATTTTTGTTATTTTTCTTAATTTTCACATCATTTTTTAAATTAAGCAACATAATTCCCACGAAAGTTGAGGACTGACCATATCTTACTCTATTCTTGTGGTAAAGATGGAGAGAAACGGATTAGATGACAACAGAGTCAGATGGACTTAGACACTATTTTAGAGGTTATTCTAGGGTTGTCTAAGACCGTGTTCCATAATGCTATCTTCTACCACCAGGTGTCACTTTAAAATTATGGTAGAGTGTTAATTTTTTTTTAAGTGAAAGGAAATTTAAAGAAAATCATTTAAGATCACAGTAAATGAGTTACTCAATCAACAAATATTTAATAAGAACTTTCTATGTGTCAGGAACTGTGCTAAGTACTGAGAATACAAAGGGGTAGGGGAGAGGTGTCTTCCTTCAAGGAGCTCATTGTTGGGAAGGTAACTTAGAGATTTAGTACCTTTTCCTTATTAACTTTTCCATACTACTAATACTAAATATTTGAGAGGTAGTAATACTCAGGGAATAAAGAACTCACCTAGAAGTCAGAAAGACTTGGGTTCTATGACTCTGAGAATTTTATTTTTCCTCTCAGTGCCTCTAGGCAACTCTTTAAGTAGCTTCAATTTCAATTGATTAAGAGAATTTCCTCACCCAAAGTTCCTCTCAGCAACAAAATCTTAACCCATTCTTCCCCATCCCCTTCTCCACCCCACAAAAAAAAAAAGAAAAAAAAACAATCCAAAGAAGCAAATAAAATCCCTATTTATTTTCTTCAAGGGTCTAGTGTGATACTTGACATGATACTAGGTAGATTGGGACCCCATTATGACTTAGTAAATAATTTTCCAAGAATTACTATGACCCCCTCAAAATTCATCACCCTGTGGCCAATCTTATGATGTCTCTTTCTGAACCTAGCTAAACTGAATTTTGGAAAACAAACATACAACTCATTCATTGATTCACTGGAGTTTGAACTGACAGAGATAGAGAATAGGGAGAGAATAAGCATTTATTTAACATCTACTATGTGTCAGGAACTGGGTAAAGTTCTTTACTTATATTATTTCATTTGATCCTCAAGAAACCTTGTGAGGTAGGTGCTATTGTTATCTCCATTTTCCAGTGGAGGAAACTAAGGCAGACAGCAACATATCACACTATATACCAAGATAAAGTCAAAATGGGTACATAATTTACACATAAAGGGTGATACTACAAGCAAATTAAAAGAGAACAGAATAGTTTATTTGTCAGATATATGGAAAAGAGAAGAATTTAGGGCCAAGAAAAATATAAAGAACATTACAAAATGTAAAATAGATCATTTTGATCATATAAAATTAAAAAGTTTTTGCACAAACAAAATGCAACCAATGCAACCAAAATTAAAGAGAAAGCAGAAAACTGGTGGGGGGAGGGGGGATTTGCAACAAGTATCTCTGATAAAGGCCTTTTTCTCAAATATATAGAGAACTGAGTCAAATTTATAAAAAATACAAGCTATTCCCCAATTGATAAATGGTCAAAGGATATGAAAGGCAGTTTTCAGACCAAAAAAAAAAAATCAAAGCTATCTATTGTCAAGTGAAAATAAAATGTTTTAAATCTATTGATTAGAGAAATGCAAATTAAAACAACTCTGAAGTACCACGTCACATCTATCAGATTGGCTAATAGGACGAAAAAGGAAAATGATAAAGTTGGAGGGGATATGGGGAAAACTGGTACACTAGTGCACTATTGGTAGACTTATAAACTGTTCCAACCATTCTGGAGAGCAATTTGGAACTATACTCAAAGGACCACCAAACTCTGCATACTATTTGATACAGCAATACCACTGCTAAGTCTATATCCCAAAAACATCCCAGGCCTTCCCCCATGCCCTCAAAAGGGAAAAGAACCTATTTGTACAAAAATATTAATTGGAAATAAGAGGATACCTATCAGTTGAGGAATGGTTAAACAAGCTGTGGTATATATTGTGATGGCATATTATTGTGCTATAAGAAATGACAAGCAGGATGATTTTAGAAAAACCTGGAAAGACTTACATGAACTGATGCAATGTTGAAGTGAGCAGCACTGGGAGAATATTGGACACTGTAACAGTAATATTGGATGATGAAGAACAATGAACGACTCAGCTATTCTCAGCAGGACAATGATCCAAGACAATCTGAAAGGACTCATGAGGAAGCATGCTATTCACCCCTCCAAAGAAAGAACTGATACTGTCTGAACAGACTGAAGCATGCTTTCTTCCTTTCTTTCTAGTCTTTTTGTACAAAATGATTAATATACAAATGTTTTAAATGATTGCACATGTATAAACTTTATCAGATTGTTTAACATCTCAGGAAGGGATAAGATTTGGAACTCAAAACGTTTTTTAAAATGTTAAAAAAATTGTTTTAACATGTAATTGGGGGGAAAATAAAACATTACATAAAAAATAAAATTAATGTGTGTGAAAAAATAAATCCATGCTCTTGATTTTGACTTTCTTGTATTTCAACATTACCTTTCTCTTACACTCAATATGCTTTGAATTGTACGGATTAAGCTGTAGGTCGGGAAACAGGAAGACCTAAATTGAAATCCAGCCTCTGGTACTTGCTTGCTATATTCCTTTAGGTAAGTCCTTTAACCTCAGTCTCAGTTTCTTCAACTATAAATTGTGGATGATAATAGGACCTACCCTCCCAGGGTTATTGCAAGGCTCAAATGAGATAATATTTGTAAGTGTTTAGTACAGGGTTAGCACTTAATAAATGCTTATTTCCATCCAAATATAGTAGTTATTTTAACAGAAGCAGAGTGGTATAGTGGATAGCATGTTAGATTTGAAGTCTGAAAGATTAAGGTTCAAATTTCACTTCTTATACTTACTAGCTGGGTAATTCTGAACAAGTCTGAACCTCAGAAATCTCTCTAGGAGCGCATAGGTGGAACAAGTTCCCACCCATCAGATCATAAGCCTTTGATATACTGGCATGTTTATTTCTGGATAAGACTAAATTTGAACTGTACCATATTAAAGCAGCCAACCTACCTGAGCTGAAACGAAGGAAGAAAGGCAGAAATAACCCCCCAGGAAGATAAGGAAATGCTCCTTAATTTTATCATTATCTCTTTCCCAATGAAAATGAATTTTGTCATTTGGCATTATCTCCATAATAAGCTAACACATGAAAAGATCTCTTCTCAAATGCAGATGCTTGGATTGCCAAACATTTGTTTAAGCCAGTCCACAGAGTAACACTTCATAAACCTTTTGACAACATCCCAAACTCTGCTCTTTCCTCAAGGTACTTTAGCCTGTGTTACATTGAGATGAATGAATGAGGTTTAGTGCTGAACTCCTATTGTGAAAATGCCTAAATGAATAGCAGAAAGGGCTATATGGAAAGTGACTTGCTGATATGTTTTCATAGCTTGAAATTCCATCAATATATCATCAGAAATAATGAGGAAGAGGAGTGTATTAATGGAGTCTAAAAATCAAATAAGGAAGTTAAGGCAGATTGTTAGCAGAGGTTCTAGATCTTCCCCAAGTCAGACACCCAACTCCCCTCAGGGGTAAAAGTTCTTATATTAGTGGGGAGGCAGTCTCCCAACCCAGTTAACCAGGGCTTGCCACTTGTTGTTAAAATAGACCCTAGCCTGCAAGTGTTTACTCTTCACAGGGAGGAAATCTGGTCCTGGGATTTTTCTTCAGGTCCTCTCCGATTGTCCCAAGGGGACTCCTGTTCTGCCCCTACTCTTATTTGTTTTCACAGCTCTATATTCACCCAGAGGTGCTATTTTACCTCTTTTGTGGAGGAAAATCTTGAGCGCTTGAAATTGTTTGACCTACTTGACCATCTTCCCAGAATCCTCTCCCCCAAAGTAATTTTTTAAACTAATATAACCAAAGTTTTTTACTAACCATCAGAAATGCATAATTGGACTTTTGAAAATGTTGATACTTCCAAAAATTCTTTCTAATAAACAGGAAACACACATGTCACACACTCAACAACAAGTTGAATACATCCAAATCAAGCAGTAGGGTGGAATTCTATTGGCAACTCTCTCTGTCAAGGGACAAATGAACTAAGCCAGCTCTCTGTGTGTTCCGTTATCTTTTGCAACTTTTCCCAGCTGTATTTAATATTCACCCAAGCTACAGGAGGGGAGAGGTGAATGGTAAACTGACCAGTATATTATATAATGTTCCATATCCTGATCAAAGACTATACAGAAACCATTAGTTTTGAGTTTTGCCCTTTCTGCATTCAAATATGTGTGTGTAGAGAATGACCAGAGGAGAACTCAAATAGAGTATTGTTCTAATATATCTCTGAAGAACCACAGAATGATAGATTCTTAAAGTTGGAAGAGAACATAGAGGCCATCTAACCCAACCTAGTTTGGAACAAGTATTCCCTCTACAATATACTTGACAAGGGATCGTAATGCTTTTGTTCAAAGGTCTCCAGACAAAGGTCTGATAAGGGTATGACTTATCTTATTTGTAATTTTGTACCTTTGACCACCTGATCCTCAATCATTATTATGAGGCTAACTTTGACCTTCCTGAATTGATCAAATAAATATGCAGTTATTGTTGTTCAGTTGTTTTCAGTCATGTCTGATTCTTCATGACCCCGTTTGGGATTTTCTTGGCAAAGATATGGGAGCAGATTGCCATTTCCTTCTTCAGCTCATGTGACAGATGAGGAAACTGAAGACAATAGGGTTAAGTGACTTGCCTAGGGTCACACAGCTAGTAAGTGTTTGAGGCTAGATGAATCTCCCTGACTCCAGCCCTGGCACTTTATCTACTACCATTTTACTGCCTTAATAATCAGTCTCCCAGAGCTCATTTATTCTCATAAGAGAATACATACAAAATAAGCGTAAGAGCACAAACTTTTGGGAGCAATGATGGGATTTGGCAAGAGGTGGCACTTTACCTCTCTCTTTTAAGGAGAGAAGAGGAGTCTATGAGACAGAAAAAGGAAAGAGTCCATTATAGACAAGGGGATAGACAAAAAGAAAGCAGAATTAGGACATAGCATGCCAAGTGTGAGGAAAAAAAGAGATGCTGAGTTTGTTTGGGTTGGGTAACGCCAGAAGGAGAGTGATATATGCCAACAGTTGCAAAGATAGGTTTAAGTTATCAAGGACTTGAAAAGCCAAAGAGATTAAAGAGGTGATAGGAAGACCATGAACTTATTGAGTAGAGGAGTGACATGGCCAGATCTGTGCTTGAGTGAAATCACTTTGGCAGCTCTGTGTAGAATGAATTGGGACAGAGAAGGACTTGAGACTGAGGGACCAAGTAGAAAATCACTGAAAAAGCCAAGGACCTAGACTAAGGTGATAATTGTGTGAATGAAGAGAAGGGGTTGAATAAGAGAAGTGTTGTGGAGGTAGAAATGCCAAGATTTGGCAACTGGTTGGATCTGTGGGATGAGGAATAATAAGAGGTCAAAAATAATGCCCAGGTTATGAACCTGGGAAACTAGTAGAATGATGATGCCACCAGAGGAAAAGCATGAGTTTGGAATAGAGGTGATATTTGGGTGCTGGGGGTGGGGAAAGACAACAAATTCTTCTTCAGACACACTGAATTTGTCTTGCAGTATACAATTTGAAATACTGAATAGGCAGTTGGCAATGTGGGACCAAAGTTGACAGGAAAGACCAGGGCTAAATATAGAGACACATAAATAATTTACATAGATATTAGAATTAAACTCCTGAGAGTTAATGAGGTCATTGAGACATTCGGAGAAAGCAAAGAAGTCCCAGAGCTTTAGAGAACAGTCACAATTAGAGGGCATGATAGATGATGAGCTAGCAAAGGAAACTAAGGAGAGAGAAGTATCATGGAAGCCTGGGAGAGAGAGAATATCCACAGGGAGAGGGTTTCAACAATGCCAAATGCTAAAGAGAGGTCAGGAAGGATCAGCACTGAGAAGAGATCACCAAATTTGGCAATTAAGATACCACAAGTAACTTTGGAAAAAGAAGTTTCAGTTGAGTAGTGAAATTGAAAGCCAGATTGCAAAGGATTGGAGGAGAGGATAAGAAACAGGGGCAATGTGTACTGAGAGCTTTTCCTCAAAGTTTAGTTGAGAAGGCGAGGATAGATATAGAAGGATAACTAGAAATGATGGTAGAGACTTAGGTATCCTTGAGGACAAGAAGAAAAAAATCAGTAGACAAGGAAAAGTTGAAGATGAGAAGAAGGTAAGGATGACTGGGGACACAATCTGCTGAAGAAGGTCAGAGGGAATGAGTTCAAGGCCACATATAGAGGGGCTGGTCTTTGTATAAGGAAAAGGACAAACTCATTATCAAATACTGGAAGAAAGATATTGGGGGATGATGTCAAGGGGTTTTGAAAAGATGAAAAGAAGGTGAAAAGAGGGAGCTCTTAGTTAAAAGCCTCAATTTTCTCAATAAATCAAAAGGTAAGGCCTTTTACTGAGAGGATGAGGATGGGGGAAGTGTGGGTAGTTTGGGAGAAAGAGAGAAGGTTTAGAAGAATTTCTGTGGAGAGTGAGATAGGGAATCAACTGGGGATAAAATGAGCAATTGCCCACTTGGAGTAAAAGCCCAATCAAAGGGAGAAAACATGAATTTATAGTGTACCAAGTCATCCTGGTTGTGTTATTCCCTGTACTTGGCTGAGGTGAAGTAGAAGAATGAGTCACAGAACCTGAGAAAACTGAAAAGTGTAAAGGATGGGGGGCTTGAAGGACTGCTGTAGAAATAATATTCTAAGGTCCTGCCCCATGATACCTAGGACAATTAGTCTGGAACCACTCTTGAGACTTAATAAACTCAGAGGACTAAAGGTTTGGGCATCCCTTCCTGTTGCCCTTATTAGGAAAGCCAGGAAAGACAGAGTTTACCTGGCTCCTTCCTTAGGTTTCTGGCTGGTGGTCCATCATGGATAGCACAGACCTTGAGGATCCTGGCCCAGATGAATCAGTGCTATATCCTTTCTGGATATCCTTTCTCTGCTTTGAATATCATTTCCCTGCTAAGGCTAATTAATCCTCCTTTTGCTGTCAGTTCTACCAGCATCTCAAGGTGTTCCTTTATAGTCCCTCGATTGTCTCAGAGTGAATGTAAAAAGCAATTGTTTCTGTTTTGGCCATAAACCCTGAGGGTCTTTCCCTCCCAGATTGATTTTTTTTTTTGTTAGGTAAAGAGGCCATTCTCTGTCTCATTTCTTATCTATCTTTAATCACTGAATGGGCATTACCTCTGTCAAACTGAGATCTGTTAAAGATCTTAGTTTAAAAAGTCAAGGCCCCCCTCTATATCTAGGACCATTTCTAGTCCTCCTGATCTACATCTCACCTTTAGACCCAAATGGCTCCGGGGAGAAAGTGAGGCTGGTGACTTTGCTCAGCCCTCCCTCACTTAAATCCAATTCACTTGCATGACATGGCATCACCTCCCTGAAGTCATGGTCCTCTTTAGGAACAAAGGACAAACAACAACAATAACAATAAAGATCCAGAGTGACTAAACCAGCCTGATTCAGGTCTGTTCTACTACAAGGAATATCAACATGAATGTTGAAGCACCTTTTCTGAGGGTGGGAGTTTGGGAAGAAAGGAAGACAGAGTGCCAGGTGTTGAGTTTCTTTAAAAAAGCAAGGGTAGGGGCAGCTAGTTGGCAAAGTGAATAGAGCACAGGCCCTGGAGTTAGGAGGACCTGAGTTCAAATCTAGCCTCAGACATTTGACACATTTACTAGCTATGTGACCTTGGGCAAGTCACTGAACCCCAACTGCTTACCTTCTACCCTCCCCCCCCAAAAATTTAAAGTTATGGAGTACAAGTACTCAATAACTACAAAAGTATGTGCAAGGTAAAAAATTTTAGTAGAATGAGCTTCAAAGAAGGAAATGTTACTGATTGATGGCGGAAGGAAAGAGCAAGAATTATTCCAACTCTGTCCATGTTGCTGGAGATGTGTGAATAAAAGTTCAGCTGTTGCTGGATAGAGATGTATTGTCTTTTGCGGGAAGTCAGATCTCAATGAGAGCAAATAAATAGAAGGGTGGGAGGAAGAAGTTCATAAGAAATGGACATTTATTTGTTATGGAACTGAAATTCCTGAAGGAGCAGAGTTGGGATGGAATAGTGTTGAAAATGAAGAATGAATGAATGAATAAAGCATTTATAAAGCACCTTCTCTGCATAAAGCACATTATGGGGATGAGAAAACAGTACCTAGAGTGGGGCATAATTTACTCCAGGGCAGCTATGTGGCACCATAGTGCATAGAGTGCTGGGTCTGAAGTCATGAAGACTCATCTTCCTGAGTTCAAATCCAGCCTCAGACACTTCCTAGACATGTGACCCTGGACTTAACCTTGTCTGACCCAGTTCCTCATTAATAAAATGAGCTGGAGAAGGGCATGGCAAACCAATCCAGTATCTTTGCCAAAAAATCCCAAATGGGGTCACAAAGAGTCGACATGACCAAAATGATGGAACAGCAAAATTAATTCACTCCAAGGTGATTAAATAATACAGGGATGGAGAGAATAACAAGTGGTGGGAGTTTGCTAGCCACAGGGATGTTTGGTGACAGATGAATCATGATGTTCATAGTCTCCAATGGGAGTATTTTAGGAGGAACCAAGGACACCTTTGTCAGAGCCTGCCATTCAGACTAGGTGAGCTTGGGAGAGGAAGGTGTTTAAATAGATTGATACAATAACAGAAAGTAAGGGACAGATAATAGAAAACATGCTAACAGATAACAAAGTGCAAAGATCTGTCAGTCACCAGTGATGGCTTGAGGAAATGGAAGTGAAACCCAGCTAGGGTTAGAAAAGATTGGCCATGACTTGGGTGACTCTTAATCTGCCAGCCCCAGATTGACAGCTTGAGAGCCCAGCTACGGAGTGTGTATCTCAGCTTCCTGATGAATGAATATCAACTGTTTTGAACTCTCTTCAACTAATGAGTTCTCAAACTCCTGATCAGAGCTCACAGACTTGTCTTTAAAGGGTCATTTGGAGCAAGGTCATTCTTTCCCAAATGGTCAAGCTGCCTTCTCAGTTCAATCAATTCCTTTTTACTCTTTCTAAAGTAGGACAGGACATTGGCACTACTTTGTACTTCATTAGCATATTTAATGTCTTGTTAGTTCTGTCATCTGTCACTGACCCCCTGGGCTGGGTGGGTAGTGTTGCAACTAGGGTCAGTAAAGCCAAAGTTAGAGCTTCAAAAGAACAGGGAAGTCAAATTTTGATATTGCTATGCTTTTGTGTTGCTAAATGTATGTATTTGTAGCCTCCCCAAGGGGTAAATACATCAATTAATGTCCTTTAAGAGATTTTGTGTCTAGCATTGTGTAAGTAAAATATAAGAAATGGTTCCAGAAATCATAGATTTAGACCCAAAAGGAACCATGAGAGTCCATCTAATCTAATCTTCTTACTTAATAGATGAGAAACTGAGGCCCAGAGAAAGTCAATGACTTACCCAAGATCTCACACACACACACACACACACACACACACACACACACACACACACTTCTCAAAGGTTACCATTATTAAGATTGTGAGCATGTGAGATTAAATGCTCCAGATCCTAGTGGGAAGAATGCTGAACCTGAAGTGAGGAGAAACCTGAATTTGAGTCCCACTTCCAAATATTTGGAATATTTTTGACCACAGGGAAGTCATTGGAATCACCTTTAACTGATTCCTCATTGATAAAATATGGTTTATAATCATAAATGAAGCCCTTACCTCACCCAGTTATTGTGGGGATTAAGTAAAATAATGACACATAGTAACTGATGGGGTTTAGGTTCTGGGAACCCCCTAGAATCTTTCCACTTGATCTGGTGCTCCCCAGAGGCCAAAAACCTTCCATTATCAATATGAGTGAATTTGTCACCCTTAACCTAGCCTATCCCTCCATTGTCTGTTACCTCTGGTTGTTTTCTACCCTTGATTCCATCAAAATTCCCTTCTCTTGGTTCCTTGAGTCTGACCCCAGTCTCATCAAGATCTTCCTTAGACTCCTCCTAAAGACCCTCCCAACACTCCTCCTCCTCCTAGACTATTAGACCACTTCCTAGATCCCTTCCACAGTCTTTCTGTCTATAAGATTCATCTTGCCACCATGAAGGTGCTGAGATCCACTCTAGATCAGACTCAGTCTGTGTCAGATTGTTCTGACCCACTTGTCAATACAAGTGTCACAAATACTTAGGCTCCTTAAGAGTCTATCTATTATGTTGAATCTTTAATAAACTTTGTTTTTACTTTGGCTAAGAGAAGACTTGAGTCAAATTCATTCAGTAGGACCTGGCATGTTGGTGTTTTGGGGTCTCGAGAACCCCTAAACCCCAAACCTCAACAGTATTTAATAAATGTTTGTGGATTGATTGGTAGGATATTTAAAACACCTTGCAGACCATAAAAACTACATAAATGTCAGTAATTATTAGTTTTTCAAATGTACCTGGGGAAAGTCAAACCCTTGAAGTTTATTTAGACATATTTTCAAGATAGTCATTAAATGATACCTAGTATCAATGCTGAAGGAACTTTCTCTACTGTCATCTCTATTCAGGAAGTTTGTTTAGTGGGCCCTGATGTTTCTTTAGCATAAAAATACAGTGAAAGAGTTCTTCAAGTATGCTGAGTGATGAGAATTAATATCATATAAACCATAGAGATATACAAAGCCTGGAGTTAAGTTATTTGTTTAAGGCTTATGAAAGTTTGGAGAAACATTAGCTGAAATGACTACATTTTTGGCAGTTTGTTGGGTTTGCTTTTTAACTTCTTATATCCAGTAAATACTTCTTGCAAATAAAGTTTCTCTGAATCTTTAATAGCCAGTATTTCATAACATTCTTTGTTCCAAAGATGGCCTAAATGTCCAGTAAAATCCCATTGCCAGAAATATCTAATTCCAGAATGAGCTGTGTGCCGGGAATTGACTGGTGAGAGAGAAGGTCAAAATCAGCATTAAATAAGAAGAAAGATGAAAATATGACAAGCTATTGTAACAGGTTTGACTCCTGACCTATTCAAATGAACCACTGATGCAAAAAAAAAAGGAAGAAAGAAAGGAAAGGGAGAAAAAGGATGAAAGAGAGAAAAAAGGAAAAAGGAAAGAAGAAAAGAAGGAAAGAAAATGAGGAAGCAAAGATATTGATCTTGAATACTACAAATTTCTTCAAAAGGTTAGCCAATGAAAACAGCAGCCACAACAAAGCAGCAAAAGAAAACCCAGAAATTACCTTAATCAGCAAGTACTGATTCTTTTTGCTAAGCTTAGAAATATTCTTATAGTCAAAGAGAACCTTGGTTTGTAATATAGACTCGTGGTTGAAGAATTATGAGCAGTAGCACCTCATCAAGCAGTTAAAAATAATGGAGGTAAAAACAAGTCCAAGGAAAACTTGGTGAGAGGCTCAAATTGGTCACATTAAACCAAGAACATATATGGATAAAAATGGGAACAGGAAAACAAATAAGTAGAAAATGGGACAATTTTTTCCATGCTTCTATAAGTATCTATTTCATATTCAGTTAACAGAAGAATCATCATACTTCACCCTGGACATTTTAATTTTTTGCCATCTCTCCTGCTTCTGATATGCCCTGCCCCGAAGGATCTATGTCATTTAACCTTGGAACTCCAACCCTGAGGACATAGCATCTAGTTGCTGATAGCCCACATCTGGTCGGTCCCAAATCCAACTATACCCCACTCTTCTCTCCCTCCAGTCTTCCCTGATCCACTCCCCATTCCATTTTCCAACAATTGATAACAGTAAAAAAATAAATAAATAAAAATAAAACAACAGCATCAGTGCATATGGAAAGGGCATGTTCATTATTTCCCTTATGATTCCACTCTCAAACAATACTGGCTGATATATTTAAGTCCAGAGAAGGCAAAGGATACACACACACACACACACACACACACACACACACACACACACACACATTTATACTGAAGTATGGTGGGGGTTGTTGTCCTTTCTTGAAGACCAAAATGATATTACTATATGTTAAGGTCAAGGTACAGTGTGTCAGACTGTGGTTGATTAGACCAACATGAGCTGGGAAGGTTCCACCACAGGTCAGGCACAAATAGTTCACATGAATATTTGGAGTGGAGATATCTTTAAATTTCTGCATTTATACTGAAGTATACTAGTGAATAGAGAGAGCTAGCCAGAAAGACCATGAGTTCAAATCCCACCTTCAACATGTACTTGCTGGTGACCCTGAGCAAGTCACTTAATTTTTCAGTGCTCAAGACAACATTCTAAGTCTTAGAGTCTAAGACCAATTAACTAATATCAATTAGGTTTTTTTAAAGAATATTTGCTGAAAAGATATAGCAAAAATCAAATCTCCCCAGACCAGGCTACACTCTCCCCCTCTGTGCCTTGGTTCCTGAGGAGAGTAGACTCAAACAAAATGGTGGTTGCATCCCTCTGCTCTGCCTCCAAACTAGGGTATATATTCCTCTACTAGCTCAGTGCTTGGGGAGGGTGGACTCAAACTTAAAATATTATCTGAAAAACATTACTTTCATTGAATTTACTTCTGAGCACAGCATAGTCAATCAATGAATCTCTTCCTCACTCACAAAACACATTATCTTGGTTGTGAGGTCAATATGCTACTGGTTAGGTCAAGCAAGTCACTTGAAAGTTTTCCTGGCTCCTTACCAGGATTAGTAACTTAGTCAACATATGGTTGGGTTGGTTACTCCCCAAGGCTGACTCCTTAACAGGCTTCCTTGCAGCAGTTTCCAGCTCCAGCTGCTGCGAGGACTTCTGAAGGCTGTTTTGAGCCTTTCAATCTCTTAAAGTCATTGTCTTGTCTGTTCTGTCTCAGGATCTCATTTGTCTAACCATCAGGAAAGAATAAAACACAACAGAGACAGAAGAAATCAGCACTGTGCATTCACAGGTACATGCCCAATTTTCCTTCACCACCTTGGGCCCATAGAATGTCTTTTTCCTCCTAACCTGAAAACCATTAGGGAGAAAGACTTCTAGTTCTTCCATTGGAAATATTTGCATGTACTCTCAGTTCTGGCTCAACAGTCAATGAGAAGGCTTTTGATCCCCATTCAGTAAGCTACAGATAGCAATCACAGAATACTACATATGCTCTTATATGAGGTAGAGATCCCTCAATTATGCATCATACATTTCTGGTTTGGGGGGGGGGGTGTTTTTGGAGCAGGGAAGGCAAGGCAATTGGGGTTAAGTGACTTGCCCAAAGTCACATAGCTAGTAAGTGTCAAGTGTCTGAAGCGGGATTTGAACTCATGTCCTCCTTACTCGAAAGCCAGGGCTCCATTCACTGTGCCACCTAGCTGCCCCCATCAGACATTTCTGGAAGCAAGCTCATCAAACATCCCATTGAAATATAATGGACAGAGCATAGTTGTATGTGCCCAAAAGCCAGTGCCCTCATGACCTTAGGAAGAATACTTACAAGCAGAAAGCAGTCCAGAACTGAGTGACTAGAATGGTAAAAGGCCTAAAACTGATAACACATGAACATTGATTTAAGAAACTGGGGATGCTTAGCTTGAAGAAAGGAAGATGCAGGGGTGGGAGTGGGATTTCAGAAGTGTCTTCCTATATTTGAAGGGCTGTCACATGGTAGAACCAATAGACTTCTTCCATTTGGCCCCACGGGTCAAAGCTATTAACAATGCATTGGTAGAAGTTGCAGAGAGGCAAATTGAGGCTTAAATTTCTAAATTTTCGAGCTATACAAAAGGGAAATGGAATGGCTTACAAAGGGGTGAAGGGAGGTTGATTGTGGTTTTCCTTTCTTAAAGTTTTCACACAAAGGCTGACTGACCACTTGACAGATATATTGAACAAGGGACAGTTTGGGTTTTTTTTTCTTTTTTTTTTCTTTTTGGAGGGCAACTGGGGTAAAGTGACCTGCCCAAGGTCACACAGCTAGTTTTTGTGTTAAGTGTCTGAGGCTGGATCCAAACTTAAGTCCTCTATTCACTGTGCCACCTAGCCGCCCCTCAAGGGATTGTTTTTCAAGTAAGGGGAGGATAGAATGGACTTTGGGTCTCTTCTAATTCAGAAACTCTGTGATTCTAGAATCATTCTTTCATGTGATTGCCCTTAAATTCTTAAAGCTATTTGCCATGGCCCCAACCTCACCAAGTATTCCCTTCTTCACTAGTTCCTTCAACCAGTTTTCACATTTTAGGCATTCAAGTTTATTGACTGTCTTGGTTACTCCATTCTGTATGATCTTTAGCTAATCAATATCCTCCCTAAAATATGACTCTCCCAACAGAACACAGGCATGGAGGGAATTCAGGATCAGAGAGACTGTGACTTGCCCAAATAGAAAATTTTCCCAAATAAAACATGAAAGAGTTTTCATTTCTTCCTGAGATATTTTTTCCCTTGGGATAGAGAAAGGGAAGCTTCAGAATTCCATGACTCAAAGGCATAATTAATCAAGTTGGAAGGGCATTTCTTTCTTTCTTTTTCTTTTTGGAGGTGGGGAGGCACAGTAATTGGGGTTAAATGACTTGCCCAAGGTCATACAGCTAGTAAATGTTGAGCATTTCTTATAATTAGCTACTACCCCTAGGAACTGGACCAGATGAGACTAATCTAACTCTATCCTGACACCCACAGGTAAATACAAACTAACAGAATCCCTCCAGAAGTCTCTCTGCCCTTCCTTTCCTTGGTGCTAATCTACAAAGCCATGACTCAGAGGAAGACATCTCATAATGGACCTTTGACCCAGACACCACAGAAGAATGGCTCCTCGGAGTTCAAAGTCTTGTGTGAATGCTTTAACTTTGAAATCATACAGTTCCCACTCTACAATAACCTTTTCCACCAACCTGATCACTATCTTTGCAGAAATCCTCAGCATTGGTTGATATACCTATGGATATTGCTTCTGCTGATGAAAGATATGGCTCCAAGTAAACTATCTACCAGACTATTTTCAGGTCCCACTATAAACGTACCTTTGAACCCAAGTATTAGGCACTTATGACTACAGCTAAATGGTAGGCCTGACTATCAAGCAGCTCAAAGGCTGAAGAGAAATTACTTTGGCTGAGCCCATGGCATCTTTCTCTTGTTATTCACAAGAAGCTATGATGCTGACATGGTATGACTACTGCTCTCACCGATATTTCCTATTGCTCAACAGAAGCTGTGAAGTGGAAAGAGGGCTGGACTGGGATTCAGGAGGGCCAAATCAGAATCCCAGAACTGTCATTTATTAGCTGGATAACCTTGGCTAAGTCATCCACATCCCTGGGCCTCAATTTCTCCACATGTAAAATGAAGTCATCAGTTATCAGAAGGCCCCTTCCATATGATCCTATTGGAGAGACAGCTTAAGTACAGCCAAAGGCTGGACATGGTTTCATTGGTTTCACAAAGCTATTGTTAGTATTTACTTATGGATTTGGCAAAGGGTAGCAAATAAAATATAAATGGCTAATGTATAAATATTAAGCCAAAAAAGAAATCTGACATCATAGATCAAGCACTGGACCTAGGGTGAGGGAGATATGCTTTTGAATCATCCTTCATACATTTACTGGCTGTGTGCTGGTGGATAAATTACTTAGCTTTCCTGAGCCTCAGTTTCTTTATATGCAAAATGAGAATGATTTTTATATATGAATTCCTATAAATAAATTCTCCATATAATTCTACGTAAATCCTATAGACAAATATATGCATTCCTATAAATAAAAACCTACTCAACAAAGTTGTCATAAGACTCAATTGAGATATTGTATAAAAGCATTTTGCAAGCCTTAAAGATATGTAATTGTAAGCAATTTTATTATGATTATCAATAAGCAGCAATTAGCAGAAGACAAAGTAGAAGAAAAAGATAGAGATGAAGAAGAAAGAAGAAAAGGAGAAAGGAAGAAGAGGAAAAGAGGAAGAAGCACATAAGGTCAAAAACCTTCAGAAATACTTTTATAGTAAACATTACTTTGCTAAGTAATAGTAAAGACTTATAACAATTACACATGGTTGGATTGGTCAAATATAGCCAAAATTGAATTTCCTCTAGATGGAAGCTATGAAATTACTGAGATCCCAAGAGTGGAATCAAAAGTCCCTCCATGTATAAACATTTACATGAACTCAATAAGCATTATGTTGATAAAAAATAATGAATAGAGATTCAAGGGGGCGGAGTCAAGATGGTGGAATAGAAACAGGACTTCCCTGGGGCTACAGTTTCCACCACCCCCAATTTGTGTAAAAGGGGACTCTGAAAAAACTTTGGAGCTATAGAACCCACAAAATGACATAAAGAAGCTAACCTCCCACTGAGGACAGCCTGGCGGGCAAGCAGGAATCAGCCAATGCAGCACTCTGGGAACCTAACCCAGCCCAGCCAGAGGTTTTAGCCCCAGGGCAGACCTCACCAGCCACGGGCTGGAGGAACTTCAGATCACCAGCAGCGGTGGCAGTTTCCAGAATTATCAATACATAGATGCCAATGACAAAGTGAGAGGTCAGTGCAGTGTGGACTTTGGGATCCAGGAGCTGAGAGTGTGGTCAGCATATGCCCCCAGGGAGAGAAGCCACTGAGGCGCCATGGCCATACAGCCACCCCTACATGGCAGCTTCAGCTCCTGGCCTGCAGAGTGTAGGGAGACCAAGAGACCAGTCGGAGGGGTAATTGCTCTTGCTTTAACCTGCTTGGATCTGGATTGCTATCTAAGGTAGAGGTCTTGGGGTGTGTGACCAGCTTGCCAGAGTGTGTGGAGGCTTCAGAGAGGGCACCCAACTAATACCTTCAGGAGCTGAGAAAACCCCAGCATTTGGGACGAAACTCCCCTATCTGGTGGCAGAATCCTACTGTGGCAAAAAGCCCAGGAGTCAAGGGATTGAATGGTGACATGAGCAGGCAAAGGAAGCAAAATAAACAGAGTACCCCAACTTTACACTCCTGTTTTTGGGGACAAAAAGGATCAAAGCATGGAACAGGAGGAAAACAGCAAAGTCAGAAATCCTGCACCAAAAGCTTCCAAGAACAATACGAGCTGGTTACAGGCCATAGAGGAACTTAAGAAGGAAATAAGAGAAGTGGAGGAAAAATTGGGAAGAGAAATGAAAGCGATGCAAGAAAATTATGAAATGAGAATCAATGGTCTGACTGAGGAAAACAATACCTTAAAAATAGACTAACTCAAATGGCAAAAGAGGCTCAAAAAGGCAATGAGGAGAAGAATGCCTTAAAAAGCCAAATTTGCCAGATGGTAAAAGAATCTCAAAAGTTCACTGAGGAGAATCATTCCTTCAGAATTAGACTAGAGCAAATAGAATCTAGTGACTTTATGAGAAATCAAGATGTTAAATAGATCCAAACAAATGAAAGAATAGAAGGCAATGTGAAATAGATCCAAACAAATGAAAGAATAGAAGGCAATGTGAAATAGATCCAAACAAATGAAAGAATAGAAGGCAATGTGAAATATCTCATGGGAAAAACCACTGACCTGGAAAATAGATCCAGGAGAGATAATTTAAAAATTTTTGGACTACCTGAAAGCCATGATCAAAGAAAGAACCTAGAAATCATCCTTCACGAAGTTCTCAAGGAAAACTGCCCTGATATTTTAGAACCAGAGGGTAAAATAGAGGTTTAAAGAATTTATTGATCACCTCCTGTAAAAGATCGCAAAGAGAAAACTCCTAGGAATATTATAGTCAGGTTCTGGAATTCACGGATCAAGGAGAGAATATTACAAGCAGCCAGAAAGAAACAATTTCAATATTGTGGAAACACAATGAGAATATCGCAGGATCTGGCAGCTTCTACACTGAGGGATTGAAAGGCTTGCAATATGATATTCCAGAGGTCAAAGAAGCTGGGATTAAAACCAAGAGTCACCTACCCAGCAAAACTGGGTATCATGTTTCAGGGGAAAATATGGTCATTCAGTGGAATAAAGGATTTTCAAGTATTCTTGATGAAAAAAACAGAGTTGAATAGAAAATTTAACATTTAGATATAAGAAGCTAGAGAAGCATGAGAAGGTAAATAGGGAAAAGAAATCATAAGGAACTTATCAGAGTTGAACTATTTACATTTCTACATTGAAAAACGATAACTGTAACTGATGAAACTTTTTTCAGTATGAAATATATATGTATATATATATATATATACATGTATATGTATATATAGGAGGGTATATGGGCATATGAATACATATGTGAATGTGTGTATATATGTTTACAGGTATACATAGATAGAGGGCAAAGGACCAATTTAATAGGAAGGGATGATACTTAAAAGGTGAAATTAAGAGGTGAGAGAGGAATATAATGAAAGGAGATGGGGAGAAACAGAATGGGGTAAACTATCTCATATAGAAGAAGCAAGGGAAAATGGTAATAACAGAAGGGAAGAACAGGAAGGCAAAAGGGAATGGGTCAACCTTATTCTCATTGAATTTGGCTTAGGGAGGGAATGACATACACACTAAATAGGGTATCTCACCTTACAGGAGAGTAGGGGGGAAGTGGATGAGAGGGGGAATAATGGAAGGGAGGGCAGGCTGGGGGGGGAGGGAAGTTGGAAGCACCCACTTTTGGAAAGGGACAGGCTCAAAGTAAAGAATAGAACAAGTGGGAGGTGCGACAGGAGGGAAGGAAATATAGTCAGACTTTTACAATATATCTACTATGGTAATGTTTTGCATAGCTACACATGTACAACATATACTGAATTGCTTATCTTCCCAGTAAGTGTGGGTGACAAGGGAGGAAGGGAAAGAATCTGGTATTCGAAGTTTTACAATCAAATGTTTATAAATATATACTTTACTATTATTAATACTAATATATGTTATTATTATTTTACATGTAATTGGAAAATAAGATATATAAGCAGTGGGGCATAGAGATCCAGTATGCCCTACTGGAAAAGTTGAAGGGGGTATGAGAGAAGATATGGGAGAGAGAAGATTGAAGGAGGGGATATCCTGTGGGACCGCTATTTGGGGGCGGTGGCTTGGGGAAAAATGGAGAGAAAATTTGTAACTCAAAATCTGGCAGAAATGAATCATGTAAACCAGAAGTTAATAAAGCATTTGGAAAAAAAAAAGACATAATGAATAATGGCTGTCATATGGATTTGTTTCTGGAAACACAGGAGTTTATGATGGTAATGTAGGATGACCTCATTGCCACAAGTAAATAAAGAACGGTTATCCTTAAGGAGCCCATGTAGATTTTGTAAGGAAACAGTGGAGACAGTGTAACACATTGCTACAAGTTGAAAAAAATGGCACCTGCCAAACACTTAGCAAGGCATGATTTGGGGGTTAGAATCACTTCTCAGAATCTTGCCATCTCTTTCATGGACTGAGAAACAACACATTTCCATACTCCAAATGTAGACCTCAAAACATCCTGAAGAAGTCAGTGAGTAAACTTTACTGGAGCCAGACCATTATTAATGATTAAGTTGTTGCCTGTGATCATCTTGACTTACCACTGATTCATAAAACCTTAAGAATGTTCTTCCCAAATGCTCATACTCTCCAAGTTACTTGGAACAAACAGCTTTCAAAGACCAGAGAACTGGCCAAGGAGCTCAAAAATCATGTGGCAACAGACTGAGATGCACATTATTCCCATTGTCCTGGAATTATGCCAAAGGTGTTTTTAGTGAACCTGCAGAGGATGAGCCTACGTTGTAATATTGCCATTCAAATACAAAATCCAATCTTTTTTATTCACCTCAGGATAATGACTTGCCACTGGATTCTTTCTACCTTAACCCCACTGAAAAGGAGAACAAGCTAACAATGACAATAAAACCATAAATACCATTCCCTCAGATAAAGCTGAGAGCAGCAAGGCATGGCAACGGACAGAGTACCAGACCTGCAGTCAAGAAGACTCCTCGTCCTGAGTTCAAATCTGACCTCAGATACTTGCTAGCTGTGTGACCCTGGGCAAGTCACTTAACCCCATTTGCCTCTGTTTCTTCATCTGTAAAATGAGCTGGAGAAGGAAATAGCAAACCACTCTAGGATCTTTGCCAAGAAAACCCTAAATGGGGTCATAAAGAGTCAGATATGACTGAAAAAATGACTGATCACCACCAACAGCAGATAAAGCAGATTTCTTACCATATTTTTCTGATTATCTATTTCTATATATAAAGGAAAGTGGTAGGCGGACCAGGTCAGATCTAAAGTCTTGAAATGGACAAGTCAGTTACATCCTTTGAACCTTAGTCAATTCTTTAAAATTTAAATTTAATTAAATTTAAAACTTGAAAATTTAATTTAAAATTTTTTAAATTTAAATTGATTCCTTTTCTCATGGTATTAATCTAAGGTTTAAATGGGATCATATATGTAAAACTCTGTAGCTGTAAAGTGGTATAACATTGTAAGCAGTTGTTCTGTCATGCTCTTTAACTGGTGAGGTTGTTTTCTGCTTCATTGACTTACACCTTTTCTCTCTTTTGACCTTATAAGTTAAAGGCCAGTTGTTGATGGTGAAAGGAATTTTCTTACTGGGAGTTCCCTACATTGATGAAATCACAAGTCAAGACAAATGAACGAATGCATGAATGAATGATTAAACAAATGTAAAGGAGGATTTGTACACAATAGAAAAGATACTTGGGGCAGCTAGGTGGCACAATGAATAGAGCACCAGCCCTGGAGTCAGGAGAACCTGAGTTAAAATCCGGCTTCAGACACTTAACACAAAAAACTAGCTGTGTGACTTTGAGCAAGTCACTTAACCCCAATTGACCTACCTTACCCCCTCCCCCAAAAAAGCAAAAAAAAAAAGTAAAAAAAAAGATAACACTCCTCTCATGAGAGACCCTTTGCAGGAAGTAACATGGTATAACGCACTCTATCTACCTGGGATCTATTTCTAATTGTATCCCCAAGTAGCTGTGTGACCCTGGGCAAGTCATTTAATTGGCTATCTTTTCCTCTGTAATATGGAGCAGATAATGACATCTATGCCTTATAGCCTACATGCAAAGCTTTTGAAAAACTTTGTTTTGTTGTTCAGTTGTATCTGACTCTTTGTTTTTTTTAATTAATTTTGTTTTGTTTTGTTTTTTTACAAATGCTTTATTAACTTCTGGTTTACATCACTCATTTCCACCAGATTTTGAGTTAAAATTTTTCCCCGTTTTTTCCCTACCCACCACCCCAGAATAGCAGTCCCACTAGATATCCCCTCATCCAATCTGCTCTCTCCCATATCTTCTCCCATACCCCCTTCAACTTTGCCATTAGGGCAAGGTGAATCTCTGAGCCCCAATGCCTGGACACCTTATGAAACATTTAATTTTAAAGCTTTGATTTTCAGATCCATTCCCTTTCTCCCTTGTCACCCACTCCCTCTGAGAAGATAAGCAATTCAGTATGTGTTGTACATGTATAGCTATGCAAAACATTACCATAGTAGATATATTGTAAAAGACTGCTTATATTTCCCTCCCACCCATCTCACCTCCCACTTGGTCCATTCCCTACTTTGATCCTGTCCCTCTTCGAAAGTGGGTACTTCCAACCTCCCCTCCCCCTAGAATGCCCTCCCCTCCATCATCCCTCCTCTCATCCCCCTTTCCCCTACTCTCCTGCAGTAAATTAAATTTTATGTTTATTTTTAGTTTCCATCATTCATTTCCACAAGATTTTGAGTTACAAATTTTCTCTCCATTTTTCTCCTACACACCATCCCAAAACAGTGATCCCATACTGAATATCTCCTCCCCCAATCTGCTCTCTCCCACATCTTCCCCTATCCCCACTCTGAATTTCCAGTAGGGCACAGTGGATCTCTATGCCCCAGTGCCTGAATCTCTTATTTCCCACTTACATGTAAAATAATAATTACATATATTTTGAACATTTGAGTTTTAAACTTTGAATTCCATATTCTTTTTCTTCCTCCCTCATCACCCACCCTTACTGGGAAAATAAGCCATTCAATACACGTTGTACATGTGTAGCTATGCAAAACATTTGCATAGTGGACATATTGTGAAAGACTGACTATATTTCCCTCCATCCTATCCCACCTGCCACTTGTTCTAGTCTCTACTTTGATCCTGTCCCTTTGCAAAAGTGGGTGCTTCCAACTTCCCTCCCCCCAGCCTGCCTTCCCTTCTATCATCCCCCCTCTCATACCCTTCCCCACTACTCTCCTGTTTAGTGTGTATTTTATTCCTTCCCTAAGCCAAATTCAATGAGAATAAGGTTGATTCATTTCCTTTTGCCTTCCTGTTCTTCCCTCCAATGTAAGTTTTCCCTTGTCTCTTCTAAATGAGATAGTTTACCTCATTCTGTCTCTCCCCATCTCCTCTCATTACATTTCTCTCTCACCTCCTAATTATTATTCCTTCCTATTCAATTGGTCCTTTGCCCTCTGTCTATGTATACCTATACACATATATACACACACTCACATATGTATTCATACACCCATATGCCCTCCCATATATATATACATATATATATATGTGTGTGTGTGTATACATATATATATATATATATATATATATATATATATATATATATATTCACATTTCTATTCCCTTCATCTATTCTCATACTGAGAAAAGTTTCATAAATTACAATTACCATTTTTCCATGTAGGAATGTAAATAGTTCAACTTTGATAGGTTTCTTATGATTCCTTTTCCCTGTTTACCTTCTCATGCTCCTCTTGCTTCTTGCATCTGAATGTCAAATTTTTTATTCAACTCTGTTTTTTTTTTCATCATGTATGCTTGAAAGTCTTCTATTTCATTGAATGACAATGTTTTCCCCTGAAACATGATACTCAGTTTTGCTAGGTGATTCTTGGTTTTTATCCTAGCTCCTTTGATCTCTGGAATATCATACTGCAAGCCTTTCAATCCCTCATCGTAGAAGCTGCCAGATCCTGCGATATTCTCATTGTGTTTCCACAGTATTGAAATTGTTTCTTCCTGGCTGCTTGTAATATTTTCTCCTTGATCTGGGAATTCCAGAATCTGGCTATAATATTCCTAGGAGTTTTCTTTTTGGGATCTTTTACAGGAGGTGATTGGTGGATTCTTTCACTATTTTGCCCTCTGGGTCTAAAACATCAGGGCAGTTTTCCTTGAGAATTTCTTGAAGGATGATTTCTAGTTTCTTTTTTTTGATCATGGCTTTCAGGTTGTCCAATAATTTTAAAATTATCTCTCCTGGACCTATTTTCCAGGTCAGTGCTTTTTCCATTGAGATGTTTCACATTGGCTTCTATTTTTTCACTTGTTTGGATCTGTTTAATAGTATCTTTTTTCTTATAAAGTTTCCATTTGCTCCAATTTCATTCTGAAGGAATGATTCTTTTCAGTGAGCTTTTGAGATTCTTTTTCCATCTGGCAAATTCGGCTTTTTAAGGCATTCTTCTCTTCATTGCCTTTTTGAGCCTCTTTTGCCATTTGAGTTAGTCTGTTTTTAAGGTGTTATTTTCTTCAGTCAGGTTGTTGACTCTCATTTCATAATATTTTTTGCACTGTTCTCATTTCTCTTCCCAATTCTTCATCTACTTCTCTTATTTTCTTTTTGTAGCAGCAAGTACCCCAACATCCCCAGGGTGGCTGCCAACACAAGTTCTTAGATCAGCTTTTCAAAAGGAAAGCAACTCAAAATGGGTTAACAAGCTTACTTTAATTGAACAAGCACATATCATTTACCTAGTTCAGGGGGAAAATGTCAGCAGCCCGAACTTCAGAGTATACAGACAGATCAAACAGACAGGCTTCCAAACTGTCCAACCATTATCAATACCCAAATCACAGTTACTAGAGAGAGAAGCATCAACATCTGGGTTTCAAAGCTGGGGGGCTCTCAACAGCTGCCCAGAGTCTCATCTGGTAAAATCACACACTTCTCAGAGTGAACCCCAAAGCAAAGCCTCCCATCAGGGTTTATATAGCCTTCTCCTGGCTCAGAGAATGTAACAACCTTCTTGACCCACTGCCCAATCAAAAAGTATCAAGGTGTGGACTTTCCTGAAAAACAAGCCTCCTACCACAGGCTCCAGGTGCACTTAACCTAGGGGCAGGGAAGATCTTTAAATTTGCATTTCCATTAAAATTTTCAAAAATCCTTCTTAAGGGGCTGCTAGGTGGCACAGTGAATAGAGCACCAGCCCTGGAGTCAGAAAGCCAAAATCCTTTTTAAGCTCCTCCATGTCCTGCAACCAGCTCATATTTTTCTTGGAAGCTTTTGGTGCAAGACTTCTGACTTTGCTGTTTTCCTCCTGTTCCATGCTTTGATCCTTTTTGTCCCCCAAAATAGGAGCATAAAGTCAGATTGCTCTGTTTGCTTTGCTTTCTTTACTTGCTCATGTTGCCACTCAATTACTTGTCTTTTGAGCTTCTTGCCACAGTATAACTCTGTTACCAAAGAGGGTAGTTTTGTCCCAAATCACTGGCGTTTTCTCAGCTGCCAAAGGTATCAATTGGGTACCCTCTCTGAAGCCTCCACATGCTTTGGCAAACTGGTCATAGACCCCAAGACCTCCACCCCAGACAGTGATCCAGATGCAAGCAGGTTAAAACAAGAGCAATTATCCCTCAGACTGGTCTCTTGATCCCCCTACAATTCTGCAGGCCAGAAACTCTGAAGAAGCTCTATGGTGGTAGCTACAAAGCCACCATGCCTCAGTTGCTTCTTCTTCTGGGGGCAAAGGCTGGACTGTACTCCCGAACTCCCTGTTCCCAAAGTCCACACTGCACTGACCTCTCACTTTGTCCTTAGCATTTATGGGTTGATAATTCTGGAAACTGCCACAGCTGCTGGAGATCTGAAGTCTCTCCAGCCAGCAGCTAGTTGTGGCCACCCTGAGGCTAAAACCTCCAGCTCATGGGGGGCTGGGCTTGGCTCCCAGAGTGCTGTGCTGGCCCCTTCCTGTAGGACTATTGGGCTATCTTCAGCAGAAGGTTAGCTTCTCTCTGTCATTTTGTGGGTTCTGTAGCTCCATAGTTTTTTTAGAGTCATTTTTTACATAAATTGGAGGCGGTGGAAGTGGGAGCTGTGTGGAAGTCCTGTTTCTACTCCACCATCTTGGCACTGCCCCCATATATGACTCTTTGTGATCTCATTTGGGTGTTTTTTGGCAAAGATACTGGAGTAGTTTGCCATTTCCTTTTCTACTTCCTTTTACAGATGAGGAAACTGAGGCAAACAAAGTTAAGTGACTTGCCTAGGGTTACAAAGATAGTAAGTATCTGAGGCCAGTTCAGAACTCAGGAACATAGAGTCTCCAGAGTTCTATCCAATGTGCCACCTAGCTGTCCTTTGCATTTTGAAAAATGCAAAGCAGAATATAGATGTATAAGGGGCCTGTACAAAGTAGTAGACATTAGGCAAAGCACAGCTACTTGTTTTATCTGCCATAGACAAAACAATTACTACATGAATGTCATAAGGACATATTAAAATCTACTTAGAGCAAACTAATTCGTTACCTCTACTATACATGTTCCAGGGGTGAAGGATGGATATTTTACCTGCTTCTCAGATATATTCTGCCTGGTTCTTATTTTCCGTCCAGTCAGACACACTTGGCAGCTAGGTTGTGTAGAGGACAGAGTGCTGAACTTGGAGTTGGGAAGATTTGAGTTCTAATCCTACCTCAGGAACTTTCTAGCTATGTAGCTCTGGACCCATCATTTAATCTCATCTGTAAAATGGGGCTAATATTAACGCCTACCTTCTGAAGTTGTTGTGAGGATTAAATGAGATAATATTTGTAAAATAAACAAACCACAAAAACAAAAAACTTTAAAACCTTAAAGGGATGTATAAATTCTGTTCATTGCTGTGGCTTTTAGTATTCTTATTATTGTTGTTATCATCTTATCAGTAATTATTTTCTCCTCCTAAATAGGTGTGGTTGCAAGGTATATTTCCTGCTGGGCAATCAGCCCTCAATTCAATGACTCTGGACTTCCTAAACTTATGAGGCATCTGCCAAAGCTAGAAAAACAATCCCAGGATAGCTGGTCAGTCACTTGTGCTCACAAGAAACAAAAGAACTTGAAAGTCTCAGATTTAGGGCAGCTCGTTGGTGCAGTGAATAGAGCACTGGCCCCGGAATCAGGAAGACCTGAGTTCGAATCTGGCCTCAAACACTTAACATAAAATTAGCTGTGTGACCTTGGGCAAGTCACTTAACCCCAATTGCCCTACCTTCCTCCCTCCAAAAAGCAAATAAAAAATAAATGAATAAAGTCTCCGATTTATCTAGCCAAAATCCTGTTCTCACTGCCCTGTTTGTATAGCTTCATGACTACAGGAGATAGTGAGAGGATGAAAAAATCCTGTCCCCCTATACTTCGCTGGGAGTCCAGTGGAGAAACTGACTGAGTCCCAAGTGACTCATTCAAAAGAAAAGAAGAGAAGGGAAGTTGTGTTTCCTCTCCTCATCTTATAGCCTACTGAGTGGGCATGGTTCAGCGGCCAATCATCTTGGGCACAGCACAGCCAGCCCCCAGTTTCCCATCACAAAGACCAGAGGGTCAGCTAAGGGCCTCTCATCATGAATGTCCTTTACCAATGGGCCAACACATGTGTCCCTCCCTAATTACAGCCAAAGCACACAGACCTAACTTTATACAAAGTGCTCCAATGATTCGTGATACAGAAATAAAAAATCCCCTTAATATTGTCTATTGTCCTGTGCTTTTGCAAAAAGTAATTGTGTGATTGCCCATTTTGCATTTTTCAAAGTAAGAAAAAACCGATGAACAATGGAGGAAGAGAAATTTCCACTTAACTAAAACGTATTCAGTATACAACCCCTTGAACAGGAGATGGCTTTATAATAGCTAACATTTATATAACACTTCAAGGCTTGCAAAGTACTCTATGAATGTTATTGCATGATCCTCACAACAACCTTGGATGATAGGTGCTGTTATTATCACCCCCATTTTACAGATGAGGAAACTAAGCCAGTCAGGTTAAGCTGAATTGCCAACTGTTGCATAGCCAGTGAGTATATGAGGCAGGATTTCATTTCAATCTTCTTACCTCCAGGTCTGGCACTCTTATCTATTATCTAATTATTATTACTGAATCTACCTAATCCTTGCAATGAGGTGTCAGCAGGAAGCTAGGTGGGATAGTGAACCAAGTGCTAGGCTTTGAGTCAGGAGGATGTGAGTTCAAGTCATGTTTCTGATACCAACTGTGAGACTCTCAGTGAATTGCTTAACCTCCTTAGGTCTCAGTTTCTTGATCTACAAAAATAAGGAGGTTGGACATGATGACCTCTAAGGTCCCTTATAGCTCCAAATCTATGGTCCTATGATCCAACATCCACATCCTTCATGGGAAGATATAGTACAAGTTGAAAACAAAGATGCACATTCCTATAGTATAAACTCATCAAGCAGATGAGGTTTTCCTGAAAAAGGAAGGAAACAAGTGAAGGACTTTGACTCTAAGCTACCTGAGGATCACAATGATCACTTCTTGGGTACATTATGGTGGAAAAGCCTTTTGGATAAGAGTTGGATGAGAGAGCCATTGAGGCCCTATCCTGTGATTCCATGTACAGAGCTGAATTGAAAATGTTGTCATATAACTGGTATCCAACAAAATCTTGCAGAGTAATGCTCTCTCTCAAGTGCTGAGGAAAAAAATCTAAGTGAACACATGTATATTTAATTCACTAAGAATTGTTTTGAAGAGACGGTCAGTCACATGCTTTTCTCCATTGCTTGGAAACAATGATGTTTGTGTCTACAGAGTCAATCTGGTGTAGTCAGTTGCTATACGCTCCACATTTCCCCCTTCTGACATAACTTTAATTGGCAAATTATTTCCCTGAGTGAGATATTCCTCTGAGCAAAATATGGAACAGAAAGAGAACACACTTTACAGTCATGGTGAATGAGATAGTGCAGCTGACCAGAGCACAGGTTCTTGGCTGAGGGAGTCAGAGGGATTTAGTGGAGAAGTCACAGCTGTGTATAATGGATAAAATAAATAGGCTCCTTGCTGGGGCTTTCAATGACTAGATGAATCCAGGAGTTAGAAGGTAGAGATTGTGGACAACAGATGTTGGTGGCAGAATACACTGTTAGATAAAAACAGGTTGGAAAAGGTCATCGCTGACAAAAGGAAGTTAAAGAAAAACTGGGGAGGAGTTATAGAGAAAGGGGGGGAGGTTTTTTTCTCAGCTTAGGTAAAAGAAAACCCTTTGGAAAAAATGTTAGTGCTAAGGGAAAGGAAAGAGTAGAGAGTGGAATACTGGGAAGAAAAAGAAATTAAGAAATAACTAAGTCATTAACATTACAATGAGGGCCACCTTGACTCACTGGGATCTATCTCAAATTTCCTCCACTCATTTGCTGTGGATACTTCAAGTTTCACCATTCATTTGGGTTAAGATATAGTCCTTTAAAAATTAACCTTAAGAAGTGTAATATATCGAGCCATTATTTGTCACTGACACTTAGTGAATTCTTTTATCACATCCTTTTTTATTTTAAAGTATCATTATTTTTTGTTTTCATGTTCTCTTCATTTTCAAATACATCCTTAATTTTCCCTCTTAAGAAAGACATCACTTTTAAAAAAGAAGAAAGGAAGGATGGAAGGAAGGAAAAAAGGAAAGGAAGGAAGCAAGGAAGGAAGATGGTCATAAACTCAATTTGATAGTGTATGCAATGTTCTGTGAGCATTTCATGTTTTTTCACTTGGAATTCTTTGTAGTCTCCTAACCTCACCGCTCAACTGAAATTCTTTTCAAAGTTAACAAACTTCATTTGCTTTTTTCCCCAGTCCTCATCCTTCTTGACATCTTTGCAGCAATAGACAATGTTGATCATCCTCTTTTTTCAGATACCCTCTCTAGGTTTTTTATAACATTGCTCTCCCTCGTTTCTTCTCCTACCTGTCTTATAGCTCCTCAGTGTCCTTTTCTGGATCATCATATTACATCCCCTAAATGTGGGTGTTCTCTGTTCTGGGACCTCTTCTCTCCTTTCTCTATTATTTCACTTAGTGATGGTGGGTTTGATATTCATCTTTGTGCAGATGACTCCCAGATCAACATAACCCACACTAGCTTCTCTCCTGAGCTCTGATCCTGCATCAACTGCCTATTGGATGTTTTGTACTGCATGGCTTGTAGACTTAAACTCAATATGTCCAAAACAAAATTCATTATTCCCCATGCCCACTTTTCAGTTTCCTTATTACTTTTGAGAACACAACCATCCTCTCATTAAATTAGTTTTGCAACTTGAGTGTCATCCTCAAATATCTCTCTGATCACATATGGTGATTGCCAGTTTGATTGATTTCTTAATTTTTGGTCAGGGGAAATAAAGGTTGTCCTATACCTGATATGCATTGTTATCTTGAATATTTGTACAGGACTGCCAAATCTTGTCATTCTTAATCTCAATAACATTTCACAATTCATCTCCTCTCTACTCACAGAGTTTGGACCTTTATAACTTCTCTCCTGAACTATTGAAATAGCTTCCTGTCTAAAATCTCTCCTCACTCCAATATTTCATCTACACAACTATCCTTAATTACAATTCTGACAATGTCACTCTCTTACTCAATAAACTCCAGTGGTCCACTATCACCTCTAGGATCAAATATGAATTCTTCTGTTTTAATATTCAAAGTTTTTCATTACTTCACCCCAACTTTCCTTTCCAGCTTTATTGCATACTGCTCCCCTTCACTCACTCTACCATCCAGCTATAGGGACCTTCGTATTCTTCATATGCAACATTACATTCCCATCTCTATTTCTTAGCATTGAGTGGTCATCCTTGATCTTGCTGTACCATTTGACATTCTTCATTATCTCTTTTTGGATACTCTCTCCTCTCTAGGATTTTGTGACAGTACCTTTTCATGGTTCTCCTTTCTGTCTGATTATTCTTTTTCAGTCTTCTTTGCTGACTCTTCATCCAAATCATTCCACCAACATTGAAAGTCCTCAAGGCTGTGTCTTAGGGCCCCTTCTCTTTTTATGCTATACTATTTCACTTAGTGATCTTAGCAACTCTTGAGTTCAAGTCTCTATCATGTCTCTATCCCCAACTGGATTCAGTGAGATCTGGGACTCTCTCTCTCTTGATTAACTTGAATTGTTGTTTTCTGTTATTATTTGGTCCTTCAATTGTGTCTGACTCTTTGTGATCTCATGGACCATAGCACAACAGGCTCTTTTGTCTGCAACTATGTCTTGAAGTCTGCCCACACTCATGTTCATTGTGTCCATGACACTATTTATCCATCTCATCCTCTATTGTTCCTTTCTCTTGTTTTTCAATCTTTCCCAGCATCAATCTTTTCCAGTGATGCCTGTCTTCTCATGATATGACCAAAGTATTTCAATTTCAGCTTTAGCATTTGTCCTTTCAACAAAGAGTTGGAGTTATTTTCTTTAATCATTGATTGCTTTGATCTCCTTGCTCTCCAAGGAACTGTCATGTCTTTTCTATCACCACAATTAGAAAGCATCAATTCCACAGCACTCAGCTTTCCTTATAGATAGTCCAACTCTCACAGCCATACATTACTACTGGAAAAACCATAGCTTTGACTATATGGACCTTTGTTGACAAGGCAATGTCTCTGCTTTTTAGTATGCTGTCTAGATTTGCCATAGCTTTCCTTCCAAGGACCTAGCATCTTTTAATTTCATAGCTGCAGATGTTGCTGAAGAGATCTTTGAATCCAAAAATATCAAATCTGACACTACTTCTATTTCTTCTCCCTTGAAGTGACAGGAAGAAATGGGACCAAATCCCAAGATCTTAGTATTTTTTAATGGTAATCTATTGACACAAAATGACAAGCATCTCATAATCTCTACTGTACCACAGTAAGATGACTAAGTGAATTATATTTCTCTAGAACTGAGCTCAGGAGTTTAAAAAAAATTTTTTTAGCCATGAGAAAGAGCTAATTACTAGAAAAACCAAAGATCTTGAATATTGGCAAATAAACAAAACATAATTTGAAGAATTATACATGACGGCATTTATAAAGGTCCAGCAAGCCTGTAATAGATAAAAGGTGAAGAGTCAGACTAAGCCCATTGGGGTCATTTTCTTTTTTTTTAATTAATTTATTAGTTTAGTTTCAGTTAACAAGATTCAATTCCGTAGTTCCTTGATTTTCAAATTTCCTTTACCTCCCTCCCCCCACCCTCCACGACAGCATATAGTCCAGTATAGGATCTACAAATACATTCGTATTAGACATTAGTCAAATTACAAAGGCATATTGTACTAGGTGGGATGAAAGATGGTAAAGAAGAAATAAAACCAAACAATGAAAAGAAAAAGATCATTTAGTTTGCTTCCATTAGGATTCAGGCTCAGTTCTTTCTAGTTATATCTCTGGATGGCACATTTCTCTCTTTCTTGAGTCTTTTGGGATTGACTTATATGACTGCATTGCTGAAAAGAGTCCAGTCTGTCATAACTGGTCATCATAGATATGGTATGTCTGTGATTGTATACAAATTTCTTCTGATTCTACTCTTCTCGCTCAGCATCAGTTTGTATAAGTCTCTCCAGGTAATTATGAAATCTGTCACCTCCTCGTTTCTTATAGCACAATAATATTCCATTACATTCATATACCACAACTTGTTTAGCCATTCCCCAATTGATGGGCAGATTGGGGTCATTTTCAAGATGTTGATCTGCACAACTTCAACCAGTTGGCAAGCTATACAAAAATCCCACCTACATATATCAATACAATACCTTCTACTCCTCAACATCTCCTATATTCAAAGGTCAACCAGAGAGAAAATAGGCAAACACATTTAGAATTGCCCTATCAAAAAAGAGACTAGTTGGTGGAGTGGAAAATTAAGTTCACATAGTTGTTCTGATACTTGCTAGGCATGTAATCATGACAAGTCATTTAACTTCTCTCTGAGTCTCAGTTTCACTATTTTTTAAAAATGGAGATGATAATACCTGTGTTATCAATGTCACAGGTTGTGAAGAAAATGCCTTCTACAATTGAGAGTGTTATCTATCTATGACAATTATGGATAATAAGAAAGGCCACAAATACATTGAAATGTTTATAGAGGGGCGGCTAGGTGGCGCAGTGAGTAGAGCGTCGGCCCTGGAGTCAGAAGGACCTGAGTTCAGATCCGGCCTCAGACACTTAATGCACACACAAACAAAAACCTAGCCGTGTGACCTTGGGCAAGTTACTTAACCCCAAGTGCCCTCCAAAAAGAAAAAAAAATGTTTATAGTACTTTTTGTAATAGCAAAGAACTGGAAACAAAGAAGATACTTATCCACCTGGGAAATGGTCTATAAATGTAATTTTATGGTGGTCTATATTATGATGGTCTATAAATGGAATATTACTGTAAGGACAAGAAACAATGAATACAGAGAAATATGGAAAAACTTAAATGAACTGATAAAAAGTAAAGCAAGCAAAGCCAAGAAAACAATATACATAATGACTGCAATGATGTAACTGGAAAGAACAGCAACCACATAAAAATCAGAAGTGAATATTGCCAAATTTCCAAAGACAAGCAGGACTCTAAAGAAGCTATATGAAAAGCCACTCCCAACTCACTTCTTTGCAGAAGGGGAAGGTCTATGCACATGGACCATTGCAAATATGTTCAGACTTTTTTAATAGTTGATTGGTTTTGCTAAAAGTTTGTCTTTTCTTCCCTTTAAAAATACTTGTTAATATTTGTTATTTATTAATATGGGATAGCCCCCTGGGAAGGGAAAGGACATTAGGAGAAATCTAAGTGATGCCAAAAAATATCAATGAGACTTATTTTAATAAAATAATTATGAAGAAAACTAAACCAGGTGGGAAAAGGGGGCAGATAATATGTATTTTGTCCTAATTTAGTCCTTCAGTGACCTGGAGGTCAGTCCCTATGAGAAATTGGGGATATTTGGCCTGAACAAGAGAGGACTTTGGGTTGACATGATAGCTATCATCTCCAAGTATTTGAAGAATTATCATATTGAAGGATTAAACTTGTTCTGTTTTACCCTAGAGAACAGAAATAGGAACAATGAGAGAAGTTATATAAAGACAGAGATAATTATTTGAGTTCAATGTGCCATTTACATGACAAAAAATCAAATGGATGAAGAATGCCTATTGTTCAGACTAGGATAGAAAGGTGGATGGACAATCCATTCAGAGCTTATATGTAAATATATCTTGGACAGACATTGCAAGTAGATAATGAGTAAAGACCAGTGTTGAAGAGGAGATGAGTAGACTGGATTCCTTTGGAATAATTCAGGGTCTTTTTAACAACCAAAATTTCTCTCTGGAAAAATAAAAGGCCCCTCTTCTTTTTTTTTTTTTTTTGGGTTAACAAGCTTACTTTAATCAAATATACATTACCTAGTTCAGGGGAAAAAGGTCAGCACCCCAAACTTCAGAGTTACAGAACTTACAGATCAAACAGACAGGCTTCCAAACTGTCCCAACATTATATCAATACCAAATCACAGTTACCAGAGAGGGAAGCATCAACATCTGGGTTTTCAAAGCCGGGGAGCTCTCAACAACGGCTTCCCAGAGTCTCATCTGGTCAAATCACACAACACTTCTCAAAGTGAGCCCCAAAGCAAAGTCCCTCATCAGAGTTTATATAGCCTTCTCCTGGCTCAAAGATTGTAACAACCTCCTTGACCCACTGCCCAATCATACAGCATCAAGGTGTGGTCATTCCTGAAAACCAAGCCTCCCACCACAGGCTCCATGTGACCACATTCAGCCTATTAGGAGGCAGAGCATATTTTCAAGTCAAGGAAGGTTTTCAGAGTCTCTTAAAGCCAATCAAAGTCTCTTAAGCCAATCAAAGGGCCTAGGGGCAGGGAAGATCTTTAAATCTGCATTTCCATTACATTCGGCCCCAAGATCTTTCATGCCCATAGCATACGCAATTTACATTTGAATTAGCACTAAAACATCTCTTAGATCACATTTTCAAGGTACATCTAAAGTTACCAAAGTGGCCACTGGGCCTTAAACACAAAATACAAAGCATTATCACATCAATTCACAAAATACAAAGCATTATCACATAAAGTTCTCTTGGGAGGAGGGGGGTGTCCTTCCCATAACACTGCTATAGCCCCTGCTTCCAAATCCAGAGAGGGAGCTGGGCAACAAAACCAATGTGGGGTCCTTGGGGTGCATGGCACTTCACCCCACCCATCATAGTTACAAGTCCATCCTCCCCCTGGGTCCCAAACTGTGGGATGCAACAAGGAAACACATTCAGTGCCCCTGCTTTGCCACACAGTCCTTATCTTGTCCTGTGGCTGAACTCCAAACTCCTGGGTTCTTTCTCCTCCAGCAGAAGGCAGCAGCTCCAGGCTTCTCCACAGGTCTCCATGCAGGCAGCTCACCATTCCTGCTCTCAGCTCAGTGAAGTCAGCATGCAGGTCTTTCTCTCCTGCTCCATGGCTCCACAGAATCACAGCTACCACAACTGGGAAACAAACAATTATCCCAGCCCCCATACTTTCCTTTTACTCAGCAGATCCCATCCTCGTCGCCATTTTGTAGCGGCAAGCACCCCAATATCCCCAGGGTGACTGCCAACACTGGTTCTTAGATCTGCTTTTCAAACGGAAAGCAACTCAAAATGGGTTAACAAGCTTACTTTAATCAAACATACATTACCTAGTTCAGGGGAAAAAGGTCAGCACCCCAAACTTCAGAGTTACAGAACTTACAGATCAAACAGACAGGCTTCCAACCTGTCCCAACATTATATCAATACCAAATCACAGTTACCAGAGAGGGAAGCATCAACATCTGGGTTTTCAAAGCCGGGGGGCTCTCAACAACGGCTTCCCAGAGTCTCATCTGGTCAAATCACACAACACTTCTCAAAGTGAGCCCCCAAAAGGCCCCTCTTCTTAACCTCAATATACTAGTGATATGTGGTTGTGCATCATGGTTTATTATGGTCTCTGAAAATTGAAAGAAAATTGAAGAAGAGGATCCACCAAAGGGCAGTGGAAAGAAGTATGGTGCACACAAAGAATCCACAATACATTATGCTAGAGAAGTGGGGTAAAAGATGTTCTCAGAGAAAGGAATTATGGGAAAAATATTGGCTAGGTACATAACACAAAAAGAGAGGGATAACTGATGAATAGCTCACAAGTTCCACTGGTATTCATGCAATGTGAAAAGATTTTGAAGAAACTACCCAGCTTGTTGAATGAAAACCCTGTGGGAGATCTGTGTAGGAACAGTAAGAACAATTTCATAGGATAAGCAGGCATGGGGAGGCGGAGCCAAGATGGCGGAGTAGAAACAGCCCGTCCAAGCCACTCTGCCCCCAGATTCCCCCCAGTATTTGGGGAATGCATCGACTCCCTCCCCTGGGGGCTAGAAGCCACTGAGGAGACACACCATTTTGTAGTTTTCTGAGGCAGCTCCAGCTCCCGGCCTGCAAATCATAGGGAGATCCAGCGATCAGTCTTGGGAGGGGTAATCGCTCTTGCTTTAACCTCCCTGGATCTGGATTGTGATCTAGGGTGGAAGTCATGGGTAGGTTTACAGCTTGCCAGAAACGGAAGTTGCCCCCCACATGTTCAGGAAGAAAATTCCTCTATCTGGCCTTAAAGCCATAGTGTGGCAACAAGCCCAAAAGTCAAGTAATTAAGTGACAACATGCCAAGGCAAAGGAAACAGAAAAATGCAACCCTAGACTCCTATTTTGGGGGCATAGAGCGGGAAAAGGACTGTGAGGTCAGAAGTCCTGCTCCAAAAGCCCCAGGGGAAAACATGAGCGGGTTGCAGGCCATAGAGGACCTTAAGAAGGACTTTAAAAATCAAATAAGAGAAGTGGAGGAAAAATTGGAAAGAGAAATGAGAAGGATGCAGGAAAAGTATGAAATGAGGGTCAACAGCCTGACTGAGGAAAACAACACCTTAAAAAATGACTAACTCAAATGGCAAAGGAGGCCCAAAAGGGCAATGAGGAGAAGAATGCCTTAAAAAGTCGAATTTGCCAGATGGAAAAAGAATCTCAAAAGTTCACTGAGGAGATTCATTCCTTCAGAGTTAGACTGGAGCAAATGGAAGCTAATGACTTTATGAGAAATCAAGATGCTGTTAAGCAGATCCAAACAAATGAAAGATTAGAAGGCAATGTGAAATATCTCATGGGAAAAACCACTGACCTGGAAAAGAGATCCAGGAGAGACAATTTAAAAATTATTGGACTACCTGAAAGCCATGATCAAAGAAAGAACCTAGAAATCATCCTTCAAGAAATTCTCAAGGAAAACTGCCCTGATGTTTCAGATCCAGAGGGCAAAATAGAGATTGAAAGAATCCACCAATCACCTCCTGAAAAAGATCCCCAAAAGAAAACTCCCAGGAATATTATAGCCAGGTTCCAGAATCCCTGGATCAAGGAGAAAATACTACAAGCAGCCAGGAAGAAACAATTTCAATATTGTGGAAACACAATCAGAATAGCCCAGGACCTGGCAGCTTCTACACTGAGGGATCGAAGGGCATGGAATATGATATTCCAGAGGGCAAAAGAACTGGGAATGAACCCAAGGGTCACCTACCCAGCAAAACTGAGTATTTTGTTTCAGGGGAAAATATGGTCATTCAGTGGAATAGAGGACTTTCAAGCATTCTTGAGGAAAAAACCAGAATTGAATAGAAACTTTGACATCCAGACACAAGAAGCAAGAGATGCCTGAGAAGGTAATCAGGGAAAAGAAATCAAAAGGAACTTATCAAAGTTGAACTATTTACATTCCTATATGGAAAAGCAATAACTGTGACTGATGATATCTTTCTCACTATGAAAATAATGGAAGAAGGGGTGTGGTCATATGAATACATATGTGAATGTGTGTGTAGATGGTTACAGTTATATATGGATAGGGGACATAGGTTGAATTTGTTGGGAAGGGAGAATACTCAAGGAATGAAATTATGAGGTGAGAGAGGAAAGTGGCAAGAGGAGATGGGGAGAGACAGGGTAGGGTAAACTATCACATGTAGAAGAAGCAAGGGGAAGTGGTTGCAAAGGAGGGGGAGAATAAGGAAGGCTAAAAAGGCAAAACCACATTCACATTGAATTTGGTTCAGGGAGAAAATGACATACATACTAAATGGGATATCTCAACCTGCAGCAGGATAGGGGGAAGGGGGATGAGAGGAGGGATGATGGATGGGAGGGCATCCTTGGGGGAGGGGAGGTTGGAAGTACCCACTATAGAAGAGGGACAGGATCATGTAGGGAATGGACCAGGTGGGGGGTGGGATGAGTGGGAGGGAATTATAAGCAGCCTTGTACAATATATCTACTATGATAATGTTTTGCATAGCTAGACATGTACAACATATACTGAATTACTTATCTCCCCAGAGGGAATGGGTGACAAGGGAGGAAGGAAATGTATCTGAAATTCGAGGTCTTAACATTAAATGTTTCAAATATATATAAATACTATTACTAATACTTTTTGCTTGTAATAGGGAGATAAGATGTGCAGGCATTGGGACACAAAGACTCACCTTCCTCTAATAGAAAAGTCGATGGGAGTATGGGAGAAGGTATGGGAGAGAGCAGATTGGAGGAAGTGATATCTTGTGGGACTACTATTCTGGGAGCTTGGGTAGGGGAATAACGGGGGGGAAATGATTGTAACTCAAAATCTGGTGGAAAAGAATGATGTAAAACAGAAGTTAATAAAGCATTTGTTTAAAAAAAAAGCAGGCATGAAAGGTCTATAATCTGCATTGCTGAAGGAAGGAGTAGACACACAGATAAGACCACAGATCTATTAGAGTATTAGGATATATGATAGGACTTTCTAATAATGAGAATTGTCCAAAAATAGAATGGACCATCCCTATAGGGAAGGAGTTACCCTACAACTTATTGAGAGTATTGTTTCCCATCATAAGCAGTGATCCTTCAGACTAGAACTTCAAAGATAAATCCCTTCTCTCCCTCCTCCTCCATTAATCTACTCAATATTAAGAATCATAGCTTGTCTTTTCATGGTGATGAGGAATTAGAAATCCAAGGCATGTCTATCACTTGAGGAATGGCTAAACAAGCTGTGGCATATGATTGTGATGGAATATTTTTGTGCTATAAGAAATGACAAGCAGAATGATTTCAGAAAAACCTAGAAAGACTTACATGAACTGATGCATAGTGAAGTGAACAGAACCAGGAGATTGTACACAGTAACAGCAATATTGTATGATAAAGAACTATGAATTACTTGACTATTCTCAGCAATACAATGATCCAAAACAACCCCAAAGGACTAATGATGAAGTATACCATTCCTCTCCAGAGAAAGAACTGATACTGTTTGAATACATACTGAAGCATGCTATTTTTCACTTCCTACCTTTCATTCTTTTTCTTTTACTTGAGTCTTCTTATATAAAATGACTAATGTGGAAATGTTTTATAGGATTTATGTATGTATAACCTGTATCTGATTGCTTACTGTCTCGGGAGGGGGGAGGAGAGGAAGGGAGGGAAGGATCGAATTTGAAACTCAACACTTAAAAAAAACTTTAAAATTTGTTTTAACATGTAATTGGGGAAAAAATAAAATAAAATTAGAAAAAAAGAGTCATAGTGAGCTGAGATATCCTGATTGATGGGCAAATGAGTAAGAACTCACCTTACCCCACTCTATTTAGCTGATTGCAGACCATGCATTGCTTTCCCTTCAGCTACTTACCCAAACATTAGACCTTCCTTGTATAGGCATCTTATCATCTGCCCTACTGTTAGCCCCTCTTGATCTGGGGGAAAAAAATAACTTAACCACTATGACTATTGGGAAGTACATGTCAATTTATCACCCTACAACTCTATTCACAATCTCTATAACCATCTAGATAAGGGGTGGGGAACCTGTGGCCTTGAAGTTACAAGTGGCCTTCTAGGTCCTTAACTGCAGCCTTTTGACTGAGCCCAAGTTTTACAGAACAAGTCTTTTTATTCAGTTCTGTTCTGCTAAGTTTAGAGTCAGTGAAAGGGCTGCACTTGGGGACCTAGAAGGCTGCATGTGGCCTCGAAGTCGCAGGTTCCCCACCCCTGGTCTAGACCCAAACTCCCTTTTTTGGTGACTTTCTCTTATGTATATGTACTTCCCTCGTAGAAGGTAAAGTCCTTGAAGGTGTGGACTGGCTCCCCATTGCTTAGACCAGTGCCAGGAACATAGTAAGCACTCAATAAATGTTTGTTGGTTGGTTGACAGAGGTAATTCCTCTTAAGATATGAGTTGGATCAAATCAATAAGGTCAAAGTAAAATAGAAATGGAGACTACTAATCTGTACATATGGATCCCTGTGGAATTCATGTTGACTTAGTCTTAAAATATGTTTTCTATGTTTTATTGTATTTTGATTTCTTTCGTTCAATATTTCTCAATTACATTTTAATCTGGTTCAAGTTGTATTTAGGAGTGTTGTGGTCACTGACCACATGTTTGACATCACCAGACGAGACAACTTCTAAGGGCCCTTCTGACCCTAATCTTTATTCCCTGTTCATAAGCATATGAATTATATGTACATATTATTATATATAAAAACTTGTATAAAATATATTTCTATAAACATATAAAATAATGTATAAATATATTATGTTTATAAAAATATTATCACTTACTTGACGAGAAATAGGTTTTTCAAATGAGTTGGAAAAGCCCTAAATTCTAAACTACATGCTTCAAGTTCTCATTCATTTCATGCTGGAGATTATGAAGCTTTTTTTCTCAAGATTAATAACAACAGCTAGCAGTTAGAGATGTGCTTAAGGTTCATAAAACCCTTTACAAATAATGATAACGATAATAGCTAACATTTAGATAGCAGTTACCATGTTCCAGGCATTGTGCTAAATAAGCGCTTTACAAATATTATCTCATTTGATGCTCACTACAGCTTGGGAGGTAGGTGGTACTATTATCTCTGTTTTACAAATGAGGAAACTAAGGCAGGTAGAAGTTAAATGACTTGCCCAAGGTCCAACAGCTAAATGTCTGAGAATGGATTTTATCTCGGGTCTTCCTTACTCCAAGCCCAGCACTCTATTCACTACACCATCCAGCTGCCTAGAAATAATAGATGTAGTCATTCACTCCTGACCAGCAGTTAGCATTCAGACAGAGGAAAGGAAACATTTCACAAGTTCATCGACCATATGTTTAATATCCTCTCAAAGTTTAGCTCAGGTTCTGAGACCCTTAGCTCTGTTGGTTGGATGGTTTTGCTCTCTGCTTTAAAGTTGTAACTAACTTGGGTCCCATCTGAATTTTTTTACATTGGAATGTAACACATGTAGTTAACCTGGCAAAGATTTACCCCAGTGAAGAAGTGGGTGTTGGTCTTCCCTTTCCCTAAATCCACTGTTGTCAGAGTCTCCCAAGAGTCATAAATTAACCATGATGTTGAGTATTTATACAGCTAGGCTGTTGTTTGGAAACTGAGAATAACCAGAGTGCTTCTGCTAGAAAAATTCAGGCTAATAAATTACATACCTTAGCTCTCAGTGTAAAACCTACCGAAATGGAAAGGACAAGTGTCTGAGACATTGGATTTTTTTTTCCTAGGAAGGAACAGTCTTTTCTATACTAGTTGGGAACTCCAGATATCTATCCATTTGAATGCCAGATGAAGATTATTGTTATTATTGCATCTTTTCAATAAAGATCCCACTGTAAAAGCTAACTGATGCTAATTAGTTACCAATGATATCAAGGAATTATTTTTTTTTAAATACTTTATTAACTTCCAGTTTACATCATTCATTTCCACCAGGTTTTGATTTACAATTTTTACCCCATTCTCCCCCTACCCACCACCCCAGAATAACATTCCCACAAGACATCCCCTCCTCCGATCTACTCTCTTGTATCTTCTCCCATACCCCCTTTGACTTTACCATTAGGGCATGGTGAATCTCTGTGCCCCAATGCCTGCACATTTTATCTCCCAAATACATGCAAAATAGTATTAATAATAGTATTTATATATATTTGAAACATTTAATTTTAAAACTTCGAATTTCAAGTCCATTCCCTTCCTCCCTTGTCACCCACGCCCTCTGGGAAGATAAGCAATTCAGTATGTGTTGTACATGTATAGCTATGCAAAACATTACCATAGTAGGTATATTGTAAAAGACTGCTTATATTTCCCTCCCACCCATCCCACCCCCCACCTGGTCCAATCCCTACTTTTATCCTGTCCCTCTTTGAAAGTAGGTACTTCCAACCTCCTCTCCCCCCAGAATGCCCTCCCCTCTATCATTCCCCTCTCATCACCCTTCCCCCTACTCTCCTGCAGGGTGAGATATCCCATTTAGTATGTATGTCATTCTCTGCCTGAGGCAAATTCAATGAGAATATGGTTTTGCCTTTTTGCCCTCCTGTTCTTCCCCTCCCTTGCAACTACTTCCCCTTGTCTCTTCTACATGAGATAGTTTATCCTACCCTGTCTCTCCCCATCTCTTCTTGCCACATTCCTCTCTCATCTCTTAACTTCACCCCTTAAGTATCATTCCTTCCCAACAAATTCGACCTGTGCCCTCTGTCCATGTATACCTGTAAACATATATACACACACTCACATATGTATTCATATGTCCATATACCCTTCTTCAATTATTTTCATAATGAGAAATGTTACATCATTCACAGTTATTGTTTTTCCATGTAGGAATGTAAATAGTTCAACTTTGATAAGTTCCTTTTGATTTCTTTTCCCTGATTGCCTTCTCAAGCATCTCTTGCTTCTTCTGTCTGAATGTCAAATTTTCTATTCAACTCTGGTTTTTTCCTCAAGAATGCTTAAAAGTGGGGGGCGGAGCCAATATGGCAGAGTAGAAACAGCTCATCCAAGCCACTCTGCCCCCAGATTCCCCCCAAAGTGGCAAGAGGAGATGGGGAAAGACAGGGTAGGGTAAACTATCTCATGTAGAAGAAGCAAGGGGAAGTGGTTGCAAGGGAGGGGGAGAATAGGAAGGGAAAAAAAAGGCAAATCCACATTCTCATTGAATTTGGTTCAGGGAGAGAATGACATACATACTAAATGGAATATCTCAACCTGCAGCAGAATAGGGGGAAGGGGGATGAGAGGAGGGATGATTGATGGGGGGGCATCCTTGGGGGGAGGGGAGGTTGGAAGTACCCACTATAGAAGAGGGTCAGGATCATGTAGGGAATGGACCAGGTGGGGGGTGGGATGAGTGGGAGGGAATTATAAGCAGCCTTGTACAATATATCTACTATGATAATGTTTTGCATAGCTAGACATGTACAACATATACTGAATTACTTATCTCCCCAGAGGGAATGGGTGACAAGGGAGGAAGGAAATGGATCTGAAATTCGAGGTCTTAACATTAAATGTTTCAAATATATATAAATACTATTATTAATACTCTTTTGCTTATAATTGGGAGATAAGATGTGCAGGCATTGGGACACAAAGATTCACCTTCCTCTAATGGAAAAATCGAAGGGGGTATGGGAGAAGGTATGGGAGAGAGCAGATTGGAGGAAGCGATATCTTGTGGGACTGCTATTCTGGGAGGTTGGGTAGGGGAATGGGGGAAAATGATTGTAACTCAAAATCTGGTGGAAATGAATGATGTAAAACAGAAGTTAATAAAGCATTTGTTTAAAAAAAATAAAAAATAATAAAAAAAAGAGTGGAAAAAAAAAAGAATGCTTGAAAGTCCTCTATATCACTGAATGATCATATTTTCCCCTGAAAGAAGATACTCAGTTTTGCTGGATAGGTGATTCTTGGTTTTAATCCCAGGTCCTTTGCCCTGTGGAATATCATATTCCATGCCCTTCAATCCCTCAGTGTAGAAGCTGCCAGGTCCTGTGCTATTCTGATTGTGTTTCCACAATATTGAAATTATTTCTTCCTGGTTGCTTGTAGTATTTTCTCCTTGATCTGGGAATTCTGGAACCTGGCTATAATATTCCTAAGAGTTTTCTTTTTGGGATCTTTTTCAGGAGGTGATGGATGGATTCTTTCAACCTCTATTTCTCCCTTTGGGTCTAAAACATCAGGGCAATTTTCCTTGAGAATTTCTTGAAGGATGATTTCTAGGTTCTTTCTTTGATCATGGCTTTCAGGTAGTCCAATAATTTTTAAATTATCTCTCCTGGATCTATTTTCAGGTCAGTGGTTTTTCCCATGAGATATTTCACATTGCCTTCTATTCTTTCATTTGTTTGGATCTGTTTAACAGCATCTTGATTTCTCATAAAGTCACTAGCTTCCATTTGTTCCAGTCTAACTCTGAAGGAATGAATCTCCTCAGTGGGCTTTTGAGATTCTTTTTCCATCTGGCAAATTTGGCTTTTTAAGTCATTCTTCTCCTCATTGCCCTTTTGAGCCTCCTTTGCCATTTGAGTTTGTCTATTTTTTAAGGTGTTATTTTCCTCAGTCAGGCTGTTGACTCTCATTTCATACTTTTCTTGCATCCTTCTCATTTCTCTTTCCAATTTTTCCTCCACTTCTTTTATTTGGTTTTTAAAATCCTTCTTAAGGTCCTCTGTGGCCTGTAACCCACTCATATTTTCATTTGGTGCTTTTGGTGCAGGATTTCTGACCTCCCAGTCCTCCTCCTGTTCCATGCTTTGATCCTCTTTGCCCCCAAAATAGGAGTCTAATGTTGATTTTTTCTGTTCATTTTGTTTCCTTTGCCTAGGCATGTTGCCACTCAGTTACTTGACTTTTGGGCTTGTTGCCACAGTAAGACTCTGCCACCAGACAGGGGAGCTTCTCTCCCAAACGTTGGGGTCTTCACAACTTCCAGATGTATTCATTGGGTGGCCTCTGTGAAGCCTGCACACTCTCTGGCAAACTGAATACCCACCCCAAGACCTCCACTCTAGACCACAATCCACATCCAGGGAGGTTAAAGCAAGAGTGATTACCCCCCAAGGCTGATCGCTGGATCTCCCTATAGTTCGCAGGACAGGAGCTGAAGCTGCAACTGAAACTGCAAAATGGTGTCTGTGCCGTGTCTCCTCAGCAGCTTCTTGCCCCCAGGGGAAGAAGCCGATGCGTTCCCCACATACTGGTCCCAACGTCCATAGAGCACTAACCTCTCACTTTGTCCCAGGCATAACTGTGTTGATAATTCTGGAATCACCACAGCTGCTGGTGTTCTGGGGTCCCTCCATCCGGCTGTTGGCCGGGTTGCCCTGGGGCTAAAAGGCCTGGACTCAACTCCCAGAGCACTGCGCTGGCTGTTCCCTGCAGGGCTGCCATGCTGCCCTCAGCAAGAGGTTAGCTTCTCTGTGTTGTTCTGTGGGTGCTGGAGCTCCAGAAGTTGTTCAGAGTCCACCTTTTACATGGTTTGGAAGTAGTATGGGGGAGAGCACTTTGGAAGTGCTGTTTCTACTCTGCCATCTTGGCTCTGCCCCCGATATCAAGGAATTACTAAGGAATTCATGTGTCAGTTGTAAATTAGCTAAAAAGCTTAGTTTCTTCATTTGCAGTCTTAAGTCATGGTAACAGTCTGTGGATAATAAGCAAAAAAGGGAATAAAAGAACATTGAAAGTGTTTAATATAGACATATGCATACTCATATATGTATATTTATCCATGTATGTACATTTGTATACATGTATGTGTTCACATATTAGTATGGAAGTATACACATTCACACATATATAACTGACTGGCAATGATGGGCATGTCTTTGGAAGATGCCCAACCTGATCTAACTAGTATTAACTCACATGGCTCAGGGAGCCTGCTTCCAGGCTCCTGCCTTCTACTTCAGGGCATGTGTAGCTATTCTCTGACTGTTTCCTGTTTGTTTATTGCCTGATGAAGAAAAGCCTCTTAATTGGCTGCCGAGCTGGAACTGAATTTTTACATATAAAATTGCATAAACAGGCTCTATCTAGCTCTGTCCATTTCCTAGTGGTAGCTGAGGAAAGGATTGCTATAAGCCTCAAGATGAGGACAGAGTTAGCTCCCGAGGACTCTTTTCCCCAACTGGCCTGACATGGAGCCATTAGTGCATAGTGTGGCTGTTTTTATCTCTGTTGAGTTTCATTCTTTCTTACTCTTAGGTGAAAAAGTGTAGCAGATGAAATGGACTAGGATATGACTTTGTTAGCTTGTAAGGTTTGGAGAAGCTTTCAGAGATCCAAGAACTGGAGTCCATGCCAGAGTTTGGCAGAAATCAAGACCAATGAGCCAATACAGTCTTGAGAACAGCCTGCTGGATCCAACTAAGTAGGGAATCAAACTAGCAGCTGTAACACCATGGTCTTCAAGCAAGAAAGTGACTTTATCCATTGGTTTTGCTAAATTCAGAAGGGACCTTGGTGGGACAAAGTAGAAACTATTTCAAGTTTGAACCTGCTCTTCCAATATACTGAAGTGGAAGACAGGAGAGGGTGTTTTGGGAGGGTGAGTGTATGTTTACATTTCCTGTTATAAATAAAGATTATTGCTATTATTGCATCTTTTCAGTAAAAATCTCTTTGTAAAAGCTAATTGATGATAATTAATTACCAATGATATCAAGGAATTACTAAGGAATTCAATATTATGGCATTAATCACTGGCTGGATGATATTGATGGGATGAATAGTGGATGGATAGAATGGAAATGTCACCAGCCTTTATGCATAAGGTATTCCAAAGATTTTAGTGCAGTTTGATCTTTAGTAGTTTGAAACTGTACTTATAGTTTTGGAACATCCTGCAATCCTGTTCATATTCAATATGTATATTGCACAATATGTATATATGCATATTCATATAATGCATGTGTACGTATATACACTGTGTGCCTACATGTGTATATGTGTATGTGTAGATAATGTTGGAGTGTGTGTATATACCTACGTACCTGTGCGTATGTGTGTATATATACGATATATAATTATTGGATGTAGATCAAGAGGCAATATGATAAAGAACAAAAAATACTAGGCTTATAAGTCAGAAGACCCAGGTGCTTATCCTGCCCATACCACTTACAAATGTGTGACCTTGAATAAATCATTTCACTTTCCTGTGATTATGATTTCCTCATCTGAAAAATTAAGGAGCTAGTCAATTACCTGTATTCAGTCAGACTATTGACTAGTTAGAACCAGTACCATGAAGAAGAATGCCAAGAGGCCAATACCAAGTCAGAAGAAGGAATAAAGATAAAAAAATGATACTTCATGTAATTACAATAGTTCTGACTTGCAAATAAGGCATTTATGTAAAAAAATGGTAAATGGACAAAGGAATTTATATAAAAAAATGGTAAGCGGACAAAGGAAAAGATATCGCCCTGGACTATCATCATTGCTTAAAGAAGTTTAGCAGACAAAGCAATTACTATAGTGAGAAGGCCTAGTGAGCCCAAAACCACACTTTGGACAGTAAGTAGACACTTGATCTTCTTGAGAAAGTAAGAGACAAAAAGACAGCATTAGTTTAGAACATAGACTCACTTGTAAAATTATAAAGGAGGATATATGAAGACCAAAAGTATGATCATATAAAACAGTAAAGATCAATAAAGGAAGATATATGAAGACCAAAAGTATGATCATATAAAACAGTAAAGATCAATGCAGAAAGCAAACAGTGTTCACAATATCTCTGACACTGTCCATCTGTCTTCATTTATATAGTTTTACCTTAGTTCAAGGCAGGTGTGTGTTGATAAATGTTTAAACTACTGGTTCATAGAAAGAAAAAAGTATGCTTAACACACTTTAAAATTTAATTTGCATTATTAACATTTCCTCCATCACTTTCTTAAGTCTAGACAATGAACAAAACATTTGCTGTTCAGTTGTTTCAATTGTGCCTGACTCTTTGTGAGACCTTTTGGGGTTTCCCTGGCAAAAATCCTGGAGCAGTTTGCTATTTCCTTCTCTAGCTCATTTTATAGATGAGGCAAACAGGGTTAAGTGACTTGCCCAAGGTCACACAAATAGGAAGTACCGAAGGTCAAATTTGAACTCAGGTCATCCAAGTCCAGTGCTCTATCCACTACACCACCAAGAGACCCTACTTTATATCATTTGCCAATTTCAAAAGTGTAAATAAATGCTCACACTAAAATTTTAATTACCAGGTCTCCTGTGATTAGGATATTGCTTTTAGGACTATTGCAGCAGTTTCCTAAGTGGTTGCTGATTCTTCTCTCATACATCCTCCACACACAGCTGCCCGAGTGAATTCTTAAAGCACAGGTTTGAATGTGTCACTTTCTGCTAAAGAAGCATTAACAACTGTCGTCCCCCCACCCATCCTCCGTGCCTCCAGTATAAAATACAAATTGCTCTCTTTGGCATTTGAAACCCTTCATAATCTGGTTTCTGCCCATATTTCCTTACTCACATACTCTAAGATGAAGCAAAACTGATTTGGCTGCTATTCTCAATACAACATTCCATTTCTTACCTCCAAACCTTTGCATTTTCTGTGGCATAAGCAGAAATTATTTTTCCCTTTACCTCCACCTCTTTTCTCCAAGGCTCAACTCAAGTATTATTTCATTCAAGAAACTTCTGATTCCCTTTCTTACTAAATCTTCCTAATTACTTGGCATTATTAGTTTTCATATCACATATGTTTTATTTGTTTTTCTCTGTAGACTCTAATATATCATCCACACAGTTGCCAATGGGATTTTTCTAAAGAAGGTCTTACCACGTCACCCTCTGGTTGGTAAACTCTAGTGGTTCCCTATTACTGGGAAGATAAAATACCAGCTTTTCTGTCTGGCATCTAAAGCCCTTCACATCTTAGTTCTTGCCTACCTTTCCATACTTAATATATGTGACTCTATAGTCTAATCACTAGCTTTCTGGATGCTCCTCAATAATGTTCCAATTATATGTGCTTTTAACTACATGCCCACTGCAATGAAAAGTAATCGTTTCTTTGGATGCGTCCATTTTCAGGTGATTTCAGCTTAATGTTACCTACCAGTGGCCCTTGAAAGAAAAAAGATTTCTGAAACATGCTAAGATTATTTAGCATGCCCCAATTTCTGTTTATACATAGTCACTCCATGTCCTAGAAGGATCCCATTAATTCTAGTTTCAATTTAGCATTTCCTAGCAAGATTTAAAAATAAATAAATAAATGCAACAACATTAGACTACTGGGAATATCCCAGTCATTGTATGTTACTAAAATACTTTGTTTCTTCTGAAATTTCTCTTGGAAAATTACACTTCTACGTTAGAATCTTTTTTTTTTAAACAAGGAGTTGACTGAAGAGTCTGTAACTCCTAGTCGATAAACAAATACACAGAAGATGGGTAGCAAGTAAAGCAAACAGGAACATTTTTTGTGGTTGTTTGTTGCTTCAGAACTCAAGAACTTAATGAAAGAAGGTAAATTTGATATTATGAGTATTATTTAGACTCGGTGGGATAAAATCTATAATATAGATGTGGAGATGTGGTTTTGGTAACTCATTTTTAAAAAGGAGAGAGAAAAGAGAGAGAAAAGAGAAAGAGAGAGAGAAGGAGAGAAAGAGGGGGAGGGAGAGAGAAAGAGAATATATTAAGGGAGGAAAGTTGGTGGGTAGCATTTCTAATTTAAAATACTCAGATGAAGAAATCCAGGAAATAAAGGCAACATGGCAGAGAATAGGGTGAAGATCAACGGAAGCAGAAACAGAAGTGACATCATCACATAGAATATACTATGAACTACCAGGATAAAAAGAGGAAATAGGCAAGTTGTTTAACAAGAATAGCTAGTTTTTACATAGCACCTACTATGAACCAAGGATTATGCTAACTGCTCTACAAATATTATCTCATTGAATCCTCACAAGAATCTTGTGAAGTAAATGCTATCATTATCCCCATTTTATAGGTAAGGAAACTGAGGAAGAGGGCCCTTAAGTGTCTTCCCCAAGATCATAAAGTTAGTGTCTGTGATTGGATTTGAACTCAGGTCTTCCTGACTCTAGACCTAGTGCCTTGTCCACTGTTCCACCTAGTAGTCCTGTTCAGGAAACAGGTAACAAACTTAGCATGGAGTCATGGTAGGTTAGGGATGGGAGATTTCAATTTTTGAGACATCTGCTAGAATTTTCTTAGTGCCTAGAGCAAAATAACTTCATGACAATGAAAACTTTGTCCTTAGAGGAACTAGGGGAATGTCAATTCTGTACATGATTTTCACTCACAAGGAGGAAGCAATAGCTCAGTTGGAAATGATGGGAATCTTGAATGGAAGTGATCCTTCCATTTAGAATTTGCAACAGTAGAGAGGAGAGTTGGACCTAATGTGACACATCCCCTACGTGTTTGGAGAGTGATTCAGAGTGATTCAAGTGTCAAGTGATTCAGAGAAAGGGTATATGGGATCTCATGGCCTAAAAGTTCAAGACGGGCATGATATAACTCCATTTGTTGTTCAGTTGCGTCTGATTCTTCATGATCCCATTTGGGGTTTTCTTGGCAGAGAGATTTGCCATTTCCTTCTCCAGTTTTAGCAGAGATTGAGTGACTTTCCCAGGGTCACATAGCTAGTAAGTGCCAGAGGTCACATTTGAACTCTGGTCTGCCTCCCCATTGACAAACCCCATGTCCTGTATGCACATGGTACTTTAAAGGCTGGTTCCCTCATTAAAATGTGAGCTCCATTGAGGGCAGAGGCTGCTCATTTGCTTTTCTTTGTCCCTCTAACACTTAGCACAGTGACTGACACATAGTAAGCATGGAATTAATGCTGGTCCACTTGACTTGGGGTAGAAGGATGTACTTGACAGCTCTATTCGAATGACTATCACATGGAAGAAGGGATAGACTTGGTCCCACCACGTAGCAGTGAGGCAAATATAGAGTTGCTATAAAGAAAAACTTCCTAACAAGAAATGGTACCCCAAAGTAGAAATGGAGTTCCTCAGAAAAGCATAAGATCTCATTGGAGGTCCTTCAAACAAAGGCCAGATAAGTCACTTCCTGGGTAGAGTTTAATGGGGATTCATTTTCACATATGAGATAGATTCAATCTTTTCTCTAGCTTTCTAAGTCTGAGATTTTGTGATTCTGTGATGTGAGATAAGAGTCATATTTTTATCATCTCAGTAGCAAAACATTCATTTCCTGGATACGTGTATTGTACTCTCAGGGAAGGGTCTTAGGGGACTTTATAGTAACACTATGGAGAAATGTTGCCATGAACTTACTAGTGTAAGAAATTTAAAAATAAAGTAGGCACTTGGGAATAAGAACAGGGACAATTTAAAAAAAAAAGCCATATTTAGAATGAGGATTTCTCCAGAAAGACAAATTTAGTATTATTCTATGTAACTTGGACTGTCCCTAGAGAGAGTGTTTTTTCTAGTAGTACATTGTCACACACAGATTATTATCTACATTTTATCTTGTAGAATCAAGGCCAATTTCTGTGAGAATATCCAAAGATATCCATAGATCTGGAATATAGAAGCTTAAATTTTTAATGTTATCATAGACATTCAGAATATTTTTTGTGTTTTGACTGGGAAAGAATAATTAGGATGTACTATACTCTACTAGAAAAAAGAGTAGATACAGAATCAGAAGACCTGAGTTCAAATCCCCAGATCTACCATTTACCCATGTAACCTTGGGATGTCACTGCATGATCTTACATGTGTAGCACAGCTTTCGCTGGCCCCCATCACTTGAAGGCCAAGTGTATTAGATTTTACCATTTAGCCACTAACAGATTGACTTTTACGTAGAAATATTTACTTTTAAAGTTATAATCACAAATATACAAACATACTCCCCTGACACATGGAAGACATAATCCCTTTTCTCCCTGTACCATCTCAGTCTCTGGGGAGGGGGAAGGAATTAGGTTCACAGATAAGTTCGGTTCCAGTTTCAAGTCCAAAACCAACCTGGGGCTTGAGTCCTGGGCACCCTGGCTTCTCAGTCTTCCATGCTGGCCTGGACCCTGCCTGACTCCAGGCTTGCCATGGCTTAAGTTTCAGAATAAACATAGAGTAGGCACAAACACCCCAGGTCCATATCTCAGAGTTGGTGTAAAAGAGAGGGACCAGGGGAAGGAAAGTCCTTCCCCTTTAATCAGTTCTGTTCATGGTACCCATGCTACGAATGAACTGGGATGTGCACACTCTGGAGCTATCAGATAAGAGTGACCAGAAAGAACACAGCAGAAAAGAGAGTGAACAGCTCATTCACACCAGTTTTAAAGACAAAAGCAGACGGTCGAAGGAAGCTCTCCTCTCTCACATGGTAGTGGACAAAGAGACCTCCATGTCCATTAGATTGTGAGCTCCTTGAGGTCTGAGACTATATTTTGTCTTTTGTGTGTGTGTCCCCAAAGCTTAAGACAGTGCGTGAACATAGTAGAAACTTAATAAATGTTTATTGATTAATTAGGAAACCAGGACATGCTCTAAAGGCCCTTCAAGGGTTCCATGGTGGACAAACTGGTTACATCCGGCTTGTCAGTATTTCCTTCTGTTCTCTTTATTCCATTAAAAATATTTCAATGACTCTCTTTTCTTTTTCTTTTCCTTTTTTTGCAACTTTATCCATGATAAATCTATTCAATTCCCCTCCAAAACTGAAAACTCACAGACACATACACTCACATAAACCCTTATAACTAACATGTATAGACAAATTCCCATACTGATCACGTATGAAAACATATGATTCATTCTGAACCTTGGCTCTATCACTTCTTTATTAGAAGGTGAGTAGTGTGGGTCATCACTGAGCCTTTAGAATCCTGATTGATAATTGCATTGATCAGAATGTTGCTTGTCTTACAGTACAGTTGCTATTATAGACATTGTTCTGGTTTTGCTCACTTCATTCTACAGCAATTGATACAAGTCTTCTTGGGTTTCTCTGAAATCATCCCATTTGTCATTTACTATGTTTACATACCATAATTTGTCCAACCACTTCCCAATCAATGGGCACCCAAGAAAGCCAGTCTGACTAGACTTCAGTGGGGATGGAAGGGAGTAATGTGCACTGAAATAGGAAAGATAGGTAGGCGGCCAATTGTTCAGGGCTTTGAATGGCAGGAAGAGGACTTTATATTTCATACTGGTGGTATTAGGAGGCAAATATATTTTACTAAGAAGAGAGACATGGTCAGATTTGCAATTTATGAAAATTAGTTTGTCAGTTATGAGAGGGGAGATAGCTGAGTGAGGGAGACAATTTAGGAAGCTATTGCAATAGCCCAGAAGAGACAAGATGGGATTCTCAAGTAAGATGGTGATTGTATGAGCAGAAAAAAAGGAGATCGATACAAGATATAATGTGGAAGTGGAAACAACAAGTTTGGCAACTGAATAGATATACTGGAGGAAGGAGAATGAGGAATAATGCTTGACCTTAATTTTGAAGTTGAAAACTTGGGGGGCTTGAAGGATTATGGGGCCCTTGCTAGAAAAAAGGGAAGTTCAAAGGTTGAATAAGTTTGGGGGAAAAATAATGAGTTCAGTTTTAGACATGTCAAGTTTGAAATGTCTACAGGATTTCCCATATAAAACATATAGTAGGCAGGTGGAGCTGCAAGTCATCAGCAGAGAGATAAATAAGCCCATATTGACAACCAATGGCAGCACATAGGTATCTGCAATTTTCAAAAAGCTTTCCTCAGAACAGTTCCAGGAGACAAGTAGTATAAAGGTTAGAACCTCCATTTTATAGATAAGGAAACAAGTTCATAGGGTTTAAGTGACTTATCCCCAGTCATCCAGCTAGTAGACAGATGCATGGATAATAGATATGTATAGATAATATATACTTAGATAGATGTATACATAGATTGATGCACAGACCATTCAATAGATGATCAATGGATGCATAGCCAGATAGTTGCATAGATGCATAGATGGCTTAAGTACTTACCATGCTATAGGCACTGCTCTGTCAGAACCAGGATTTGAATTCAGGTTCCAAACTTACCAATTTACCTCCCTGTCAGGGATGATTTCCCAGGTGGCATTTCCAAGTTCTAATAAGTTGTTTAGAAACATATAAGAGTGAAGAGGTGACAAAAAATGATGACTACTCTACAGTGCAATCTTCTAGGGGAAGAACTGGGATTGTGCAGGAGGATGAGAATGAAGAACCTGATATGGAGTAGATTGATGGATGGGAAGGAGTAGCTAGGGAAAAAGAACATACATTCATCTGAGCTTTAAAGTTCAAAGATGGCAGGGGAATCCTTCAGTTGTTCTGCCTTAAGGCCTATTTCTTTGTATGTTGTTTCCTTCAATTAAATAACCCCTGCATCATTTCAAAGAACAGAGTAACTAATGATAAGACTTAGAGCATATCAGAACAAGAAAGTCTGTGGACCCCTGGATAGAATAATATTTTAAAATGTATAACAAAATACATAGAATTCCAAATACATTAAAAGATGGCTTTCAAAATGTTTTTTTTTAAAACAAATTCAAAGACTCCAGATTAAGAAGCCTTGATCTAATTGATTCAACTGCACTCACTTTATAGAGGAAGAAAATGAAGCCCAAAGAAATTATGTTAGTTTATTCTTTTAAAAATAGATTTTAATTGACATATTTTGTTTTTACGTTACTTAGATTTCTCCCGTATACATTCTTTTCCCTCTCCCCCAGAGAAACATCCTATATAACCAAAAAAAAATTTTAAGAAAATAAATTCCTTAAAACCAAAGAACATATTGGAAAATCATTGATTTTATGCATATGCAACATTCCATACTTAGAGATCTGCAAAGGAGCAGTGGAAAGTATCTTCTCAGAACTTTTCTTTGTGGCCAAGCTTGCTCTGTTTAATTTGCAGCAATCAGTTTTGAGTATTTTGTTACTCTTTTCATTTATATCATTGTTGTTATTGTGCATAAAGTTTTCTTGACTTTGCTTACTTCATCTAGTATTAATTCATGCAAATCTTTCCCTGCTTCTCTATATTCATACTTGTTTTTCTTTTCTTGCCCGATAATGCTATACCTATGTAGCGTGATTTATTTATCCATTCCTCAATCCTGGGGATTTATTAAGTGTCTCCTATTTACTAAGCAAAATGCTGGGGATACAAAGGAAGGCAGATAGTCCCTTCCCTCAAGCAGCTCACAATCTAATGGGAGAGACAATACGTTATCAAAGATTATCATTAATCTTTCATTTATTGTTTCTTCAAGAAATTTTACCTTGTGCAAAATGGAAAAAGTTGCTTAATATTCAGAACCCAAAATTTACAACAAACATGTATGGTAGCCTAATAGTCTTTCTGAATACCATCAATATGATATGATTTCCTTTTCTCCTTGGAAATAGTCCTTTTTACCTCTTCTTTGTTACTAAAAGAAATGTTGCTATGAATATTTTGGAATATATGGAGCCCTTCTTTTGTCAGTGACCTCCTTGAGGTATATGTCTAGTAGTGGAATCTCAGGGTCAAAGGGCATGGAGATTTTATTCTCCTTATTTCCATGATTCCAAAATGCTTTCCAAACTGGTTGTACCAATCCACAACTCCACAGCTCATTAATGTTTTTGTAGCTCCCTGGTTCCTTTGATATTGAGTATTCCCATCTTTTGGCCTCTCTGTCAATTTGCTGGGTGTGAGGTAAAATATTAGTGTGGTTCTGATTTGCATTTTTCTTATTATTTGTGGTACGAAGTTCTTTCATATGGTCCTTAATAGTTTGCAATTCTTCTTTGGGGAACTATTTGTTCATATTCTTTGATATACATTCAGTTTTTCACTTCTTTATTAAGGAATATTTTTCGGTCATGTATTTCTGTTAGTTGTTGATTTATCTTGTACATGAAACCCATCTCAGAAGTATTTAATACAAAGATTTTTCTCCCCAGGTTATTGCTTCCCTTCTTATTCTGGATGCAGAGTGTGTGTGTGTGTGTGTGTGTGTGTGTGTGTGTGTATGTATGTATGTGCAAGCATGCAAAAGCTTTTCAATTTCATGGAATCAAAATTGTCTGTTTTGTTTTTTGTAATTGCCTTCTATCCCTTGCTTGGTTGAGAATCAATTTATGATGTTCAGACTCATAACCAGAATTTTTCATTCTCAAAGTAAGAATCACAAAAATACTCCCTGAGCAGGCAGGAACAAATGACAAATGTTCACAAAATCACTTTTGGGGATAAATTCAGTTAGGGAAGGTGACATAGAAGCCATGGAATCCTGGACCCTGGAATGGAGAACATTTTGACTTGATAAGATAGCATTTTTAACTGATTATTTTTGCTAACTACATGCAAAACTAGGCAGAAAGAGATATTGGTTTAGTCACTTGGCAAGAACAAGAACAGGTAGAAAACTAGACTGCTTCCAGGGTACCTACCTAATGTTAGAGAAGAGTGAAGAAGGCTTCTAGCATGTTGGGTGGACTCCTCCTCACCCCTTTCCATGCCCATGGAAGACATAAGAGGACATGGACAAGAATCATAGAGAAAAGGCAGGCATGAATCAGTTGTGATCTGTTCTATCTTCCTATGAAGCCTAGAAAGAAATTCTTCATAGACATATGAAGACCATAATTCCATTTAAATATATGAGTAACTAAGAGTTAAGTTCAATTATTGTTACGGCTGATAAAGTCATATAAGTGGTTTTATCACCTTCTAAATTTCAGCACACTTGGACAAAGATGTTGTTGCCCCACCCTAGTTATGGCTCCAAATAAGAGTACAGGGCTAGTAATCATAGGATTATCTTGGGACTTGCATTCTAATCTAGCTCTGTTATTTGCTAATAATGATCTTTGGGAAGTCTCTTACTTTACCTTAAACTTATTTTCTAGGTTTATCATATGAGAACAATAATCCCTTTATCTGTCAATGTTCTTGTGAGCCTCAAATGAAATAATGTAGGTGAAAGTGCTTTGCAAATTGGAAAGTGTTATATAGATGTTGAAATATCATTGCTGTTGCTGCTACTACCTGAGATAATCGAGCTAATACTCTATTTATAGATTATATAATATATATTATATATAATATAGGTTATAGATCTGTGAACTCATCAACATGGATATATCCAATGGTGCAGATAGCAGAACATTTTTGTCTTCTTACTTTGTATAATTTTGTTAATAACCTCCCATAAATCCTCAAGGTATGTTCTGTCTAATGGTAGACCAAGACTTTCTCTTGGTCCTTTAACATTTCAGGAGTTTCAAGGGTAGGGTGAAGATGGCAGAATAAAAGCAGGCATTTGCTAGAGTTCTTCTCTCCAACCCCTCCAAATACCTGTAAAAAAAAAATAACTCTAAACAAATTTTAGAGCTACAGAACCCACAAAATGACAGAGATAAACAAATCTCCCAAGGAAGGCAGTCTGGCAGGCCAACTGGAAGGGTCTATCACCTGGGGCTGGAAGTGGAGCATAGTCTCACCTTGGCTGTGCCAGCACAGACTGGGCCAGAGCAGGCATCAGGGGACTAAATCACTGATAGCTGTTACAGTTTCCAGACTTCTCAACCCACAAATGACAAAGTAAAAGGTCAGTGGGGAAATTCTGTTGGACCTGGGTCAGAGGAGAATGATGGCTAGTCCCAGCCCCAGGGTGATGGAAGTGATGGCAGTGGTGGCAGCAGCAGCAGAGACTGTTTCTGGATCTCCAGGCCCACAGATGGTGGGGGGATCAAGTAGCTGATCAGAGGGCAATTGCTCATGCTTTGCCCTGGTTGGATCTGGGTCGTAGTCTTGGGTGGTGGTCCTGGGGTGAGGAAGAACACTGGCATTACAGAGCTTTTGGCAGCTGTGGAAACGGAATCTTCCTCACAGTTCTGAGGCAGAAAAGAGCACCTGTGGTCACTCACAGACCAGAGAACAGACAATGGGAGGCATAAACACTTCTTCTTTGAGAAACGAGAGTGATGCAAGAAAATCGTGAAAAATGAGTCAACAGCTTGCTAAAGGAGACCCCCAAAAATACTCAAGAAAATAACACCTTAAAAAATAGACTAACTCAAATGGCAAAAGAAGTCCAAAAAAGCCAGTGAGGAGAAGAATGCCTTAAAAAGCAATATTGACCAGATGGAAAAGGAGGTCCAAAAGCTCACTAAAGAAAATAATTCCTTCAAAATTAGATTCAAGCAAATGGAAGCAGATGACTTTATGAGAAATAAAGATATTATAAAACAGACCCAAAAGAAGGATAAAATAGAAGACAATGTGAAATATTCATCAGAAAAACAACTGATCTGGAAAATAGATCCAGGACAGATAATTCAAGGAAAACTGCCCTGATATTCTAGAAGCAGAGGGTAAAACAGAAATGGAAAGAATCCACCAATTGCCTCCTAAAAAAGTTCCCAAAAATAAAACTCCTAGGAATATTATAGCCAAATTTCTGAGTTCCCAGGTCAAGGAGAAAATATTACAAGCAGTTAGGAAGAAACAATTCAAGTATTGTAGAAACACAATTAGGATAACATAAGATCTATCAGCTTCTACATTAAATTTTCAGAGGGTTTGGAATATGATTTCCAGAGGTCGAAGGAGCTAGGATTAAAACTAAGAATCACCTACCTAGCAAAACTGAGTATAATGCTTCAGGGGAAAATATGGGCATTCAATGAAATAGAAGACTTTCAAGCATTTTTTTCAAATGCTTTATTAACTTCTGGTTTACATCATTCATTTCCTCTAGATTTTGAGTTACAATTTTTCCCCATTTTTCCCCTACCCACCACCCCAGAATAGCAGTCCCACATGATAGCCCCTCATCCAATCTGCTCTCTCCCATATCTTCTCCCATACCCCCTTTGACTTTTCCATTAGGGCAAGGTGAATCTCTGTGCCCCAATGCCTATATATCTTATTTCCCAGTTATATGTAAAATAGTATTAAAAATAGAATTTACATATATTTAGAACATTTGATTTTAAAACTTTGAATTCCAGATTCATTCCCTTCCTCCCTTGTCAGCCACTCTTGCTGGGAAGATAAACAATTTAGTATATGTTGTACATGTATAGCTATGCAAAACATTACCATAGTAGATATATTGTAAAAGACTGGCTATATTTCCCTCCCACCTATCCCACCCCCTACTTGGTCTATTCCCTACTTTGATCCTATCCCTTTTCAAACGTGGGTGCTTCCAACCTCCCTCCCCCTAGCATGCCCTCCCTTCCATCATCTCTCCTCTCATGCCCCTCCCCCCTACTCTGCTGTAGGGTGAGATATTCCATTTAGTATGTCTGTCATTCTCTCCCTGAGCCAAATTCAATGAGAATATGGTTTTGCCTTTTTGCCTTCCTGTTCTTCCCCTTCCTAGCAACCATTTTCCCTTGCCTCTTCTATATGAGATAGTTTACACCTTTCTGTCTCTACCAATCTCCTTTCATTATATTCCTCTCACCTCTTAATTTCACCTTTTAAGTATCATCCCTTCCTATTAAGTTCGACCTGTGCCCTCTATCTATGTATACCTGTAAACATATATACACACATTCACATATGTATTCATATGCTCATATACCCTTCTTCAACTATTTTCATACTGAGAAAGGTTTCATCAGTTACAGTTATCATTTTTCCATGTAAGAATGTAAATAGTTCAACTCTGACAAGTTCCTTTTAATTTATTTTCCCTGTTTACCTTCTCAAGCATCTCTTGCTTGTTGTGTCTAAATGTCAAATTTTCTATTCAACTCTGGTTTTTTCCTCAATAATGCTTGAAAGTCCTCTATTACAGTGAATGACCATATTTTCCCCTGAAACAAGACACTCAGTTTTGCTGGGTAGGTGATTCTTGATTTTAATCCCAGTTCCTTTGCCCTCCAGAATATCATATCCCATGCCCTTCAATCCCTCAGTGTAGAAACTGCCAGATCCTGTGCTATCCTGATTGAGTTTCCACAATATTGAAATTGTTTCTTCCTGGCTGCTTGTAATGTTTTCTCCTTGATCTGATAATTCTGGAACCTGGCTATAATATTCCTAGGAGTTTTCTTTTTGGGATCATTTTCAGGAGGTGATCCGTGGATTCTTTCAACCTCTATTTTGCCCTCTGGTTCTAAAACATCAGGGCAATTTTCCTTGAGAATTTCTTGAAGGACGATTTCTAGATTCTTTCTTTGATCATGGTTTTCAAGTAGTCCAATAATTTTTAGATTTTCTCTTCTGGATCTCTTTTCCAGGTCAGTGGTTTTTCCCATGAGATATTTCACATTGCCTTCTTTTCTTTCATTTGTTTGGACCTGCTTAAAAGCATCTTGATTTCTCATAAAGTCACTAGCTTCCATTGGCTCCAGTCTAATTCTGAAGGAATGATTCTCCTCAGTGAGCTTCTGAGATTCTTTTTCCATCTGGCAAATTTGGCTTTTTAAGGCATTCTTCTCCTCATTGCCTTTTTGAGCCTCTTTTGCCATTTGAGTTAGTCTATTTTTTAAGGTGTAATTTTCCTCAGTCAGGCTGTTGACTCTCATTTCATACTTTTCTTGCATCTTTCTCATTTCTCTTCCCAATTTTCCCCCCACTTCTCTTATCTGCTTCTTAAGGTCTTCTATGGCCTGTAGCCAGCTTGCATTTTCATTTGGGGCTTTTGGTGCAGGATTTCTGACCTCACAGTCCTCCTCCTGTTCCATGCTTTGATCCTCTTTGCCCCCCAAATAGGAGTCTAATGTTGTATTTTTCATTTTGTTTGTTTCCTTTGCCTAGGTATGTTGCCACTCAATTACTTGATTTTTGGGTTTGTTGCGACAGTAGGACTCTGCCACCAGCCAGGGGAGCTTCAGTCCCAAATGCTGGGGTTTCTCAGCTACTGGAGGTATTAGTTGGGTGCCCTCTCTGAAGCCCCCACACACTCTGCAAGCTGGTCACATACCCCAAGACCTCCACCCCAGACCACAATCCAGATCCAAGAAGGTTAAAGCAAGAGTGATTACCCCCAAGACTCATCACTGCATCCCCCTACATTTCACAGGCCAGGAGCTGAAGCTGCAACTGAAGCTGCAAAATGGCGGCTGTGCCGTAGCTACTCAGTGGATTCTCGTCCCCAGGGGAAGAAGCTGACATGCTCTCCCAACCAGTCCCAAAGTCCATAGGGCACTGACCTCTCACTTTGTCCTAGGCATCAATGTGTTGATAATTCTGGAAACGCCACAGTTACTGGTGTTCTGGGGTCCCTCCAGCAGGCTGCTAGTCCAGACACCCTGGGCCTAAAACCTCTGACTCATGCTGGCCTGGGCTAGGCTCCCAGAGCACCATGCTGGCTGCTCCCTGCTGGGCTGCCGGGCTGTCCTCAGCAAGAGGTTAGCTTCTCTGTGTCATTTTGTGGGTTCTGGAGCTCCAGAGTTTTTTCTGCATCCCCATTTGTATATATTGTAAATGGTGTGGGCAGGAGCACCATGGAAGTGCTGTTTCTACTCTGCCATCTTGGCTCCATCCCCTCTCTTGGCTCCTCCCCTCACTTTCTAGCATTCTTGATGAAAAGACCAGAGCTGAACAGAAAATTTGACTTTCAAATACAAGAAGTAAGAGAAGCATGAGAAGATAAACAGGAAAGAAAAATTCTAAGGAATTTATTAAAGTTGAACTATTTACAATTCATGGAACTTTCCTACATGGAAAGACAATCTTTGTAATTCATGAGACTTTTCTCAGTATTAGGATAGTTGAAGGGAATATGTATGTATATATATAAATATGTATGTGTGTGTGCATGTATATATGTGTGCATATGTATATATACAGAGGCTACAGGATGAGTTTAATATGAAGGGATGATATCTAAAAAATAAAATTAAGGGTGAGAAAGGAATATATTTGGAGGAGAAAGGGAGAGATAGAATAGGATAAATTAACTCACATAAAAGAGGCAAGAGAAAGCAGTTACAATGGAGTAGGGAGGTGAAAGGGAATAAGTCAACTTTACTCTCATTAGATTTGGCTTAAGGAGGGAATGACATATACACACTCAACTGGGTATCTTACCCTACAGGAGCATAGGGGGGAAGGGGATAAGACGGGGGGTGATAGAAGGGAGGGCAGATTGGGGGAGGGGATAGTCAGAAGCAAACACTTTTGAAAAGGGACAAGGACAAAGGAAACAATGGAATAAATGGGGGGCAGGATAGGATGGAGGGAAATATACTTAATCTTTCACAATTATTACTTTGGAAATGTTTCACATAAATGCACATGTATAACCTATATTGAATTGCTTATCTTCTCAATGAGGGGAGGGGTGAAGAGGGAAGAAGGAAGAGAATCTGAACTCAGAGTTCTAAAAACAAATTGTTTTCATATGCAACTGGGAAATAAGATATACAGGCAATGGGGTATAGAAATCCATCTTGTCCTACAAGGAAGTAAGGGGTAAGGGAGTAAGAGAAGGGATAGGGGGGATATAAGAGAGAACAGATTGAGGGAAAGAGTAATCAGTATGCTTGCCATCATGGAGTGGGGAGTAGGGGAGAGATGAAGGGAAAATTTGGAATTCAATCTTTTGGAAATGAATGTTGAAAACTAAAAATAAATAAATTCTGGAAAAACAACAACAAAAAAAAAATTGCAGGAGTTTCACTTGGGCTGTCCATCTCTTTAGCTTTATTTTCCATTTCCTTTTCAGATTGTGAATTTCCTGGATGACATATTTCATACCATTTCTTGAACATAAGTTATCATTGGTGATATATTGTACCCTACTTAAGCCCACCATGTGCCTCCCCACTGCCCTTAAAGTCACTTGAAATTTAGATCCTTTCTATAATTTTTAGCTATATATAACAATACATGTTTTTGTGTCAAAAAAATGTGTTTGTGTCAAAGAATAGATTGGGATCAGTAAAAGGTCCCTAGAATTCTCCCAAATCTTTCTTAGAGCCAGTACCAGGATCAAATAGAAAGAAGAGAGTGGGGGTAGATTATATTTTAGCTCAAGGTAAACCAGTGAACTTTGGTTCATACTCTAGGTCCATAGGTGGAAGGGATCTCAGGGACCATTTAGTCCATTCCCAGCTCTTCCCCCTTCCCCTCTCCCATTTATAGGTGACTAAACTGAGACCAAGGGAGATTAAGTAATTTGCCCAAGGTCTCACAGGTAGGTTGTCAGCATCTGAGATGGGATTTGAACTCAGGACTTCTGACTTCAGAGATAGGGCTCTTTTAGAAATGCAAAATCATCACTTAAGAAGGTGGCCATCATCTTCTTAGGAAAAATACCTGGAGTTCTGGCAGCACTCATCAATACTGGAGTCTGTTAATAACTATGTAAGCCTAGAAAGAAGTTTTTCTTAAGCCTGAATAACTGAGAGAAGCAGAAATAGCATACAGTCCTGCCTCTGTTATGCTTTCAATAAAACAGTAAATTCTTTTTTATGTTCCTTATAATACTTAGCTAGTTTATGCTCCTATTTCAATAAAATAACACATGATTTAGAGCAAGATTTAAAGAAATAGAAAAACCCAAGTACACCCTAAGAACCTTAATCACTAAGTGTAAACTGTCATCAGTCACTTTTTTGCCTACTCTCATTTGAACTATTTATCAAGATCAAAGCATCTTGCTCACAGATCCCAGAGGCTTAACATCTATAGTTTGCAGCTCTGAAGCTTTTAGAGGCTCTAAGCAGGAGAGATGTTTCAATGGCACCAGCTTTTAGTAGAAGGCATTCAACTCTCACTGATTCATCTCTCTATTTAAAAAAAGAACTTTTTCCTGGTTAAAAAGAAATCTTTTCCAAGGTCTTTTGCTTGGCCCTTATCTACTCTTTATTTTTATTTAATGGTTGGGGGGTAGGAAGGCCACAATAAAGGATAACAAAGGAAGAAATAGTCTCCCTTGCATTCTACTTTTTAAAGCCAGGTGAGGTAAAAAAGGGGGCAGTTGGAAAACACATCCACACACAGGCATGCATTCACGAGCACACTCTCTCACAGGGTTTGCTTTTTTTTTTAATGTCAGGAATAGGAACCAAAATAGAACAAAAGAAAAATTACATATAATGTGGGACCCAGTTACAAATGTTATGACCATTTTTTTTGCTACTGCATTCTTTAAGACTTTCATTTAAATTTTGGAGGCATTGGCAAGAGTAAGTATGTGATTTTCAAAAACAGTGTTGTATTGGAGGAATGCTTACTTTTTATTTCTTTAAATGTATAGAAATATGTTCACTCTTATTGGCACCAACTAATGGTATTTAGATTACTTTACTAGGTTACTATCACAAAGGAAGTAGGCAATATGGTCCTTATGCTGGAGGAGCCCATTTTTGAAAAAACTTGCCCACGACCCTCAGCACCTAGCATAAACAGTCATTTAATAAATGCTTATTGAATTTATTTTAAAGATATACATACTAATAAGAACACAAGAACACAAAACATTTAAAATGCTTTTAAAAATATTTTAAATAAAAATGTTTAAAAACATTTAAAAAAATCTCTGATTTACAGTATCACCATCAGAATGTCATCTACTAACTGTGCATATACCCTACACAAGGGTCTATCTTGAATGCTCTTCTCTTTATATATATTCTCACTTGGTGATCCTGTCAGTTCCCATAGTTTCAATTATCACAACTAGGAAGAGGACATCCAAATCTATGGGACTAAAATGATAATAACAGCTAGCACTGATAAGTTTTAAACTTTAAGAAGTGCTTTATAATATCACATTTTATTCTCATAACCCTGAGAAACAGGTGGTGTATTATCCCCATTTTACAGGTGAGGAAACTGAGGCATGCAAAGGTTAAGAGACTTGCCTAGGGTCATACAGTTAGTGTTAGATTTGAACTCAGTTCTTCCTGATTCCAGGTTCCTAGCTTTGTCTACTGGATCACTCACCTGCCTTCCTATAAACTCTCAGGATCTTTATCCCAGTTCCCATTCTCACGGACAAATCTTGGATCCTGGAGCAACACTCCATCTCCCCTTGAGCACTGATTCTCTAATTCCATAATTTTAAGCCTCCTCCAGTGGGCTTCACCACTCAAGAATATCATTTTAGTCACCCAGAATTAAGAAGTTTTTTGAAAAGAGCAACATTTCCTAAGGAGTTACAATAAAAAGTTAGTACAAAACATTCCCTCACCCTCTCCCCCACAAAAAAGTCTGTGACATACTCTTTCTCAAGTATACACAGAGTACAGAGGAAAGTAGGATCAAGGTTAGAGAGCACATATAGTAAAAAAAGGGTAACTCATAGCTGTTTGGTGCTTGAAGTTTTTTTTCTCCCAGTTTTAGTCTTTACTTGGTTACGGTGTAGTTACTACTTATTGTAGAATCATGAATATACATCCAATCTATCCTGACTCCCAATGCAAACACTGCTATCAACTAACCCAGGGAGGCCCCTAGGACACCAATGAGAAATCCAATGGCTTCTGGGTTCTTAGAAGCTTCAAAACTTTCAGGAGGATGAGGAGGAAGAAGACCTAGATTAAGAATTAATCTTAAGTTTCTCCTTTCCCTCCAGGTGGTTCTTTCTTAGGGGTTTTACTGGAATCATGCTTGCTCCAACTTCTCAAATGATTCCTTTCTCTGATCATTTGACAATTTATAGAGACATATCCAAGATGTGGTCTTCTAGCTAAGCCTTCTTCCTGTGCAACTTCACTCAAGTTTTAAATGCTTCTCCGATTTAAAGCCTATGTCTCATCTAAAGTTTATATTAGAGATTGATTGTTTTCACCTGGTTTCACTGACTTTGCATGGGGGTTACTTAATTGAGTAAATCTATCAACCCTACTCTTATATCTTTATGTTCAAACTTAGTCTCTCTCCTGAGCTCTAGTCCTTCATCACTAACTGGGGACATCTCTATTTGATTATCCGATAGACATCACCCTCTCAGTAGGATAAGGCAGTGCTCATGACATTTTCTGTAAAACCCATCCCTCTTTCAAACTTCTCTACTATCCTTCTAGTTACCCAAGTGTAGAAACTTGGAGTTATCACCGACTCTTTCTTCTCCCTTGATCAGGGCCCCCCAGCTGCTGCTTGTTTCTATACTTAATCCATGCTTAGTATACAGTCCAGGGCCTGTGACCTCTCCTTTTTCTGGCCCAACACACATAAGTAGACGCAGGTTCCTTCTTCAGTCTACACTACTAGCATTGTGAACCAGTACTGGGTAATGTGTGAAAGAACTGTCAGCTGGCACCTGTTCCTGCTTCCTACAGGAGATTAAGTATCCCTCTGCAGGGTCTGGGTTTGGTTTTTTGTTTTTTGTTTTTTTGCCCTGGTTCACAATTCTAGGCAAGCCCTTATTCATGTCCCTTACTGAAAATCTCATAGGTCTCTCTTTGCTAGATTCCATTGACATGATGCACAGAGCTCTATATCTATATTCCAATGTTGATTTAGGTTGTAAAATGACTTACTGCATTTTTTGTCTTGGATTTCCTAATTGAGACTCAGTCTTATACTCTTTCTAGATCTTTGTGGAGTAGCTGGAGGCTGGGAGTGAGAAGAGACCTTAGCTGAAGTACTTTCTACCCTTCTGCCATCTTTTCTGGTCCAAATCCCATCATGTTACAGAAGAGATAAATAAGAGGCCCAAAGGAAGAGGCTAAGTGACTTCCCCAAGGTTAGTAAGTAAGTAACAGAGTCAATCAGTGCTTTTTCCCCAGCAAAGAAGTTTCCTATTTTCCAAGGTCACACATTGGAAGAATTAGAATGACAACTTAATTGCCTTTGAATTTGGGCAGGAAAATGCAAAGAGAAGGTAAACCAATGAGAAAGGCTATTTCTCCCTCTAGAAAGCTTTGAACATTTCTGTAACCCTGAAAAGGCCACTGCTAAAAGGCAATCTGACCAATATTTTCTTCTATATCTCCAAGAACAACCAATACCCAAGAGACGGTTTGCATGAAAATGAAAGAGGTGGCATTTCATGATGCCCTTTACTTATGCAGACCTGTGCACTCCAGGCAGATTCCTAAGGCACAAGCTAAGGGTAAATATGTTTCCCAAGGTTATAGTTAATAAATGTCAGAGGCTGGATTTGAACTCAGATCTTTCTGACTCCAAGCTTAGTAATGTATTGACCAAGTCTGGCTATGTGTAGAGCTGGGTAAAAAAAGAAACTGGTAAGTGTTGACAGACAGACACGTTTAGCCATATATCAGTTCCCATGTGGTGCTTAGCCAAGGAGGATTATGGCTTCCCACTCAAATTCCATCTAAAATATTTCATCCAGTCTTTTTTTTCCTTCTTCAAATGAATCAAGCAAAAAAAAAAAAAGTGGGGGGAGAAAAAGTTCTCATATTGAAAGACAGTGCAAGTCATTTCCGGTAACTTTTATCCACTTCAGCTGCAGATTATATCAGTAAAAGATCTATAAATAATAAAAACAACAAAAGCATGGGAAGTTGATGTTAAAATGGAATTATCTCTGATTTTTTGGTCTTCAAATAAACTAATTTTTACTTTATTAGCCCACACAGCTAACTGTCTCAGAACCACAGTCATTACAGAAAGGAGAGGACTGTTTGATGTGATGTGATATACAGATGTGATACATAATTGACTTATTGGCATGGCTCAATATTCTTTTGGGAAAATAAACATAAGTTCATGAGTAAGAATAGTCAGGAAGTGATTTGAAAATAATATGGAAAGAAAAAAAGAAGCAATCAAGGGACTGCTGGAGAAACAAATTAAAATAATAAGACCAAGGTCAAGAATGGGAATGCACAATGGAAAATAACTGGTTGGGGCATTAATGTCAGTTCTGGATCTTTTAGGTAGGTCTTGATTATCCAGTCTAAATCCCTTATTTCCTTATCATTTCTCTTTGGCTGAGATTGTTGTTGAAGGGATTCTTACTCAACTTTGCATAGAACTTCTTGGTCTCAGTGTTCCCTTCCAGACCTGAAGTCCTATCATTCTTATTGACTGCCTTTGGGTACTACTTGTAATAGAATTCAACAAAGATTTCTTAAGCTCAAGTATATGCAACACTATGCTTGGTAACATAGGAGATAAAAAAGTTCAGAGAAGATATAATCAAGTCAGGTCAGCAAACACTGACTCAGCTCTTACTGTGTATAAGGTACTGTGCTGAAGTGGTATGGAGAAGGAGGTCATGGGAACTAAGAATAATAATAAGAGGAAATTTGAGAAACTTATAGGAGCACCATTTTAGTATACATGGCAATGTCACAACTTGCTAGTAACTCTTAAATTTTGATTTGTCAGATTAAATTCTGATCTAAGTTGGATTATCCCTTTTATCCCCATCCAATAGTTTCCCAGCAGAGAAAATGCCTAAAGGGAAAAAGTTGGCATTAATGGGTAATATGGAATTTGTCTACTAATTTATTTCCTTTAATTCTCCTCCCTACTGAGTAATTGAGAATTAAATTTATCCATTGACCTAAGAGCTCAGTCAGCCTTGTTATTCTTAGATCTATCACCATCTGACATTAAATACAGAAGTCCCAACAAGCAATTATTAAGTGCTTACTGTATGCCAGTGTTTACTATCCTAAATGCTGGAAATACAAATAGGGCAAAAACACAATCCTTGTTCTCAAGGAGCTCACAGAATAATGGGATATGTAATAAGCAAAGAACGATGTGCATATAAAAAAGATATAGTATAAGGGGAGGTCATTTTGGAAGGAGGTTAGAAGTCATGTAATGAGGGGGTGGACTGGGGTGTGGAGCAGATTGGGGAAAAAACGAACAAACAAACCTCTGCAGAAGGTGGGATTTGAGCTGAGTACTGAAGAAAATCAGAAGGTATAAATAAGTGGGTCAAGGCAAGTGAAAAAGCAAAGAATTGAGAAATGGAGAGTCCTGTGAGAGGAACAGAAAGAAGGCCAGTATCTCTGGATGATTTGACCAAGATCACATTGGGGAGATTTAAAGCCTGGTCCACTGATCATACAGCCAGGGGTCCTTACCACCCAGCAATGCCCCATGTAGCACTCAACTGGATGTGCCAGGATACTGTTAACAATTTCCTTACTTGGATTTTGGTTTTTGGATTCTCCATAACTATTAAATTTGAGAGTGTTCATGGAAAGTCATTCATCCATTAATAATTCATTCAATAAATATTTCCTGAATACAAGGAAGTATTGAGACATGTAGTCTTGGGCCAAGATACTGGAGTAAGAGTCAGGTTCAATATTGAAATTCTTAAGGATAGGGTTAGAAGGTGAAGAGAAAGACAGTGACTCAAGAGTTAAAGTCTGTTACTCCCATTAAATAGGAAACATATAACAACACTCTTCTCAAGTCACTGATTCACTGGAATTCCTGAGAAGAGACAGCATGGTGCTATTCACACATCTTTATTGCTTACAATGCTTTGCCCTACTCAGGTCCTTAACTCCCAGCAACACTTGGGAGTGCACTTGTAATAGCCCCATTTACCCTGAGCAAGTCTCAGTCTCTTGATCTTGATGTGGTAAGGCCATTATATCTTTTGGAATGTCCATTAAAGATGTTTGGACTTCTTACAAATACTCAATAAACCTCATTGGCAGGAACACTGCAATAACCTGTTCCTTGGGACCTAAGATTTCTCAGGGCCTGGTCACATTTCCTTCCATTAGATTCTGGAAAAGCAAATTTTGTGTAATTTCAATCAATCAATTAGTTGAGAAGCATTTATTAAGCACCTTCTCTGCAGATCAACTTATTTGTCAACTAAGTGACACACATGAAAGAAATAAATGATTTGAGAGGTTGTTAAGGTAAGTCTGAGAAGCAGCTCTGTGTAGTGGGTAAAGAGTTGTCCCCAAAGTCAAACTCAAGTCCTACTTTTGATACATATTGACTGTGTGACCTTGGGCAAGTCACTTAACTTATTGGTGCTCCAGGCAGGTCTCTAAGACTAGGAGCTGTTAGATACTCATTGGTAGAGGGATTTTCCTCATTGGGACCTTCCAAGACCAATGAAATCACAAATCTAAATTAATATATAAATATATTATGTTATCATGTTCTCCTATCATTATTATTATATAGTGTGTTATATTTTTCTCCCTTTTACTGTAGAAGGCAATGCACTTCTCCTAGTCCTAGAGCCTTGCAGCCTATGTATCATCCTTTATACTTCACTCTTGGTCCCCATCCTCATATCCAGGCTGTTGCCAAGACTACTGATTTCACTTCTCTAATATCTCTCAAATAAATCCACTTTTCTCTTCTGGCGCTGCTACCACTCTGGTACAGGCTTTCATCATATTTTTTTTTTTGCTTTTTGGAGGGGCAATTGGGGTTAAGTGACTTGCCCAAGGTCACATGACTAGTAAGTGTTGTGTCTGAGGTTGGATTTGAACTCATGTCTGCCTGACTCCAGGGCTGGTGCTCTAGTCACTGTGTCACCTAGCCACCCCAAGGCTCTTATCATTTTAAGCCTGGATTAATGAAATAGTCTGCTGGGGGAGTCTGCTTTCTTCAAGTCTCTCTTCACTCCAATCCATCATCCATTCAGTCACCAAAGTGATATTCCTAAAGCATAGGTCCAACCATACTCAATGAACTCCAGTGGTTCCCTATTGCCTCCAGGATCAAATACAAAATGAACTATTTGGCATTCAAAGCTCTTCAGAACTTAGCCTCCTTCTCCCTTTCCAGTCTTCTTATACCTTACTCTTCAGAGTGTACCCTTTGGTCCAGTGACTCTGGCCTCCTGACTGTTTCATGAACAAGACCCCCCATTTCTTGGCTCTGGGCACTTCCTCTTGCTAGCCTTCCTGCCTGAAGTGCAGAGTCTTCAACTCTGCCTATTAACTTCATTGGCTTCCTTTAAGTCCTAGCTAAACTCACATGTTTTCTAGGAAGCCTTTCCCAACCCCTCTTAATTCTAATGCCATACCTCTATAATTATTTCCTATATATTCTGCATATAGTTTGCTTTGAATATATTTGTTTTTATGGTGTCTTCTCCCCCCCCCCCCAACTCCATTAGACTATAAGTTCTTTGAGGACAGAAGCTATCTTTTGCCTCCTTTTGTATCCCTAGCAGTCTGCATAGTGCTTGGCACATAGTAGGCACTTAGCTGTTTATTGGTTGATTGATTGGTATACCCATTAAGGGAATTTTTTCTTTGGTTTGGTTGGGACTTAAAACTTCATTGATGTGGAAAATTTCCTGTGTTGAAACTCCTTTCAGCATTGTATAGTACTCCTCTGTGACTTTATTTTAGAGAGTTAAGGTCACTATAATATTAACTGTGATGTACAAAAAGTTCAAGAGATATTTCTGGGTAATTAATCATTTTATTAAACATGCTAGCAATAATTAACAAAAGGGGTCAGTGGCACCCTCAAATGCCAAAGACCCTCATGGAACCCATTCGATGCTTATATGCCCTTCAAAGAGTGGGTGTCCCTGAGGGTGGTAGTCAACTTGGACTAGTTAACAAATAATGAGAAGAATGAATATTATAATGAGAGCTAGGCTTATTCTAATGAGAGTCTGTGGAATGTAGGTTCTGATCACTCAGTCTTGGTCAAAGAGGCTTATCTCTTATCCAAACTACCCCTACCTAGGGCAATCTAGACAAAAGGCCTACCTCTGTTCAGACCTGGCTGAGTGGCACACAATGGGCTAGAATTCACCTTAGATTAAATTCTTTGTAAGGTTCTCTAGTTGGGAATAACAACCCTACCTAGATAAGATTGTCAAGGTAAATTTGGAGGAAAGGTCAGTAATTTGTTATTTAATAATCATTTCTTTCATAAGTGATCTGTTGTATGTGTCAGAGCTAGGTTTTCCTGACTTCCTGAACCCAGCCCTCAATCTGTAACATCACATTGCCAGTGCTTTTCTGATATGCATAATTATTCCTAAAGAATCTTGACATTCCCAACTAGGCTAGAGAAGACAGTGATCCTTATAAAGAGATTTAGAAGGGTTTCATGATCAATAATGGGATCATCTTTGTCTCCCTTTTCTTGCCTTATGTTCTAAGTGAAGTCTTAATGAACTGGTAACTTACTTCAGGGGCAGCTTTTACTACCTTTATTTCCTTCTTATACCTTCTTCCCTTTCTACTCTGAGATCCAGTAACACTGGCCTCCTTGCTTTTCCTCAAACAGGACACCATTTCCTGACCCTGGGAATTGTCACCTGCTGTCTCCTATGCCAGAAATTCTCACCTTCTTCACCTCTGCCTCTGAGTGGCCCTGGTTTTCTTCACATCCACTTTCTGCAAACAAACAAACAAAAACCAAAAAAAAAAAACCCAAACCTCAAACTTTTCTTTGTCCTTCTTAATGCTAGTGACTTCCCTCTGACAGTATTTACAATTTATCTTAAATATGCCTTACTTTTACTTATTTTCATGTTGTTTCCCTGATTAGACTGTGATGTGTTGGAAAGTAGGGAATGCTTTTTTCCCCATTTTTTGTATTACAATAATTAGTGAAGAGGTTACCCATAAAGAAGGTTAGGGTTGCTCTGGAGAACCCAAAATACCAGCATGCTGGGTCCTGCTGAATGAATTCGACTCAATTCTTCTTTCAGCCAAAGAGAAGTAAAGTTTATTAGAAGTTCAATTGTATTGGACACAGAGTAAGTCTGTGCTAGGTCATTCTATGGCACTCTCACAAACAAGGAGACAGGACGGGATCTTATATACAGAAGGCTGTGAGAGAAATCTAGGGGTGGTCTGGAGGAGTTTGGGGAGGGTCTTCAGGAGGAGTTAATGAGGTCAATGAGTGATTAGGGTGGGAGGCCACCTGGAGACTACAGACAATGGTGTGCTAGGCCAGTTCAAGGGTGGATTGATATTTTGATAGGCTCAAGGGTGGGAAGTAACCCGAGGCTTGGGCTCAGCCACAATGTAAGGCTTATTGCCTCATCAATTGGGATGATTTAATCAGAGTTCAAGGTGGCGATCCCAGAGCCTGTACCTCAAGGACTCAAGGAGAGGTCAAGGGGGCTCCCAGAGCTCATACCTCATCAATTAGCACAATGTCTGATATGGTAGCTGCTAGATAAATGCGAATTGACTTTAATTAGGGAATGGATTCCCTCTCCTTGGTGGTTTCTGTTGTCAATGGTATTTATATGATTCTGGGATTAAAATGCAGTTGATCCTTTTCAATAAAATGGAAGTCCTTTCATACAATAAAAATTTTATTAAGTGACCAAAAGTTGGTGTTTCCCAACAACTCCATGGGGCTGAGATTGAAAGTTCCATCAATTAGTAAATATTTTAAAGTGAAATCATACCTAAAATGTCTTTGCCCAGTGTCTGCTTAGCGCTCTTTTCAGAATGTACCTTCCTGTTCCTAGAATCCATCACAGAAGATATCACATGGCACTTTCCAGGGAAATGTGACATTAAGGCATCAATGCAAATCTTTTTTTTTTTTGGGAGGGCAATTGGGGTTAAGTAACTTGCCCAAGGTCACACGGCTAGGTTTTTTTTTGTTTGTGTGTGCATTAAGTGTCTGAGGTCGGATCGAACTCAGGTCCTTCTGACTCCAGAGCCGACGCTCTACTCACTGCGCCACCGAGCCGCCCTACCAATGCAAATCTTAAGAGATGAAACTCCACTCATATTCACAAGGCACACACTTGAACTCTCCAACAGAAGGAGGTGCTACTTTAGATTTGAAATACACCTGGATTGGCAACCTGAGGCAATTAGATTCACCTCAGCAAACACACAAAGGCAATAATTAATGCTTTTTGCTCTTAAGAACATTCTGTTGTGCAAGTAGAATTAGAAGTGAAAAGATGGTCAGAAAAGAACTCAAAGATCATACTCGAATATTTAAATTTTTTTTTAAAGTCAGACTCTATTATAATGACTAATAACAACTATGATGACAACAATGATGATGAGGAGGAGAATCGTTCTGGTATCCAGAAATTACACGACTTACTCAAGGTTACACAGCTAATAGTGTTAGAGGGAAGATATGCAACAAGGATCTCTTCCAGAGGCAGTGCTCTTCCTGATACCCATCACTGCAAGAAGTTTGGGATACTACATAGAATATAATACCCGGCTCCTCAGAGGAATCCTAGACAAATTGTTTGAACACTCATGAACTCACTTTTGGTTCTTTCCTCAATATACCTGCCTACCTTGTATATGCCTATGAGACAGAGATTTGTGTGACTTCCTTGAGGTATGAGATTGCATGATGACAGTCCATGAAATGTCAACTGAATGTTTGGGTGAAACATGATAGCATGCTCATCTATTTTACAAATAAAATTAAAAAGGCCTGCCACAGAAGAGTTTAGTGATTACAGAAGAATGGATATTTTTTAATGAATTTTGAAAAGAGAAATGTCCATCCTTTTCTACCTTTTAAAAAACTTTTTTTTTAATGACTACATCTCTCTGAAGGTTACTTTGTTAGATTCTCTTTTTAAAATAAAATGCAAATTTGTTTTTAACTTTTAAATCAGACTTGCAAATAGGAAGGAGAGGTGATAGAGTTCTGCTTAGGTTGCTTCTAAATCCAGGGAGATTGAATCTCTAACACATTTTTATGGGCCACTGATCACTGTGTATGGCTTTACAGATTGGTTTTTCAGTTGTGGCAATTCTGGGTAAATTCTTGCTGACTGCTTGGAGCAGTTTTCAGTGGTTTTGAGCATTTCTTTTCCTCCTCCTCCTGCCCCAACTCTACTCCTTAAATAATTGCAGTCCTTCTTTGAAAGATTTGCAAAATCCCCTTTTAAAAGCAAAAGAACAACAGCTGGAACAAGTCTGTTGCTTTTAGAACCTGTTCTTGATGCCAAAGGGAGCTGTTGGAAAATCCTTCCAGTTCCATCATGACCTTAACCTTTGATGCCTCTGAACCATCATGGTGTGGTAGGTAGAAAGCTGGTGGTGGTATAGTCTGGAATGTTGGATTCCAAATCACAAGGCTTTATGACCTTGGGAAGGTTGATTAGCCTATCTGAATTTCAGTTTCCCCATCCATAAAATAAAGGGATTGGACTAGATGGCCTTTGAGGCCTCCTTAATCTCTAAGACTATCTCTAAGACTTTCATCTTTGGTTTTAGACTCAGGATGTTCATGGTTCAAGTATGGCCTTTGACACAGACATGCTAGCTGTGTGACCCTGGTCAAGTCCCTAAGCCTATAAATTGCAAAGTACATGTAGATCTCCATTGATAAAGGGAGTTTCTTCACTGGGAGATCCCAACATGATGAAATCACAGATCCATAAATTGTGCTTAACTTTCAAGTCCTGGTTCTGGCACATTTTAGCTCTCTGACCCTAGACAGATCCCTTAAACTCTCAGTATCCTGGGAAACATTCTAAGACTAATTGTTGAGTAGGTGTTGATTTGCCTTCCTAGAAGGGATTTTCTTATGGGGACTCCCTAAATCAGAGATTCCGAACAATTTGAGTCACCAACCTCTTTGATAATCCGGTGAAGTTTACAGACCCCTTTACAGGATAATTTTAAATATATAAAATAAAATACACCAAATTTCAAAGGGAACCAACTATATTAAATACTATAATTAAAATACTTTAAAACAAGTTCATAGGGACCAGGTTAAGAATGCTTGCTCAGTCTAAATCAATGAAATCAGAGACCCAGATATTCTTTCCCCCTCCCTCTCCCTCTCCCTCTCCCTCTCCCTCTCCCTCTCCCTCTCCCTCTCCCTCTCCCTCTCCCTCTCCCTCTTCCTCTTCTCCCTCTACACACACACACACACACACACACACACACACACACACACATGAATTAAGGGGAAAAAAACCTTTTCATAACAAACAGAGGGATAGAGATCCCATAAAGTCAAGTTATTTTTAACAGGTAATAAGGAGAAAGTTCAATTGCATACTATTGGTACAATATTCACCCCAAAACAACTTTTCTCCGAAACAGCCAAGCCCCAAGTCAAGAGACTGTCCTTTAGAATGAATGATAAAATGGCTATAACTAGCAGTAAGCAAATGCATTTTAGGACTGAGACTTTACCATTCAACATTTTGTCGCAGCTAAGCAGTAATCAGGAACTTTTGCTTACCCAGCAAAGAAGGAGGACCATAGATCAACGTGGACAGATTCCTGGGGGTTATAATTGGATGGTGCCACAATCCCAGTGGAGACAATTACCATGTTCCATTACAACTATTTGAACAAGCTTGCTTCAAGTCTTATCTTTTTAATAGTATGCATTTGTGTTAATGTCACAGGCTTTAAAGGGAAATGTCTCTGTGTTGTGGACGGCCTCATATGGCCATTATGGTATGCCAAAGACTGTTGATCTGGGTATCATGGAAGACCTGGGTTCAAATCCTGCTCCTATCATTTACTACCTCTGTGACCTTAGGCAAATTACTTAACTTCTCTGAGCCTCACTTCCCTCATTTGCAAAATGATGAATTAGACCTTTTTTATCATGGACCCCTTTGGCATGCTGATGAAGTCAGTGGACCCTTTTGATGGTATGGTGAAGCCTATGAAGGTGTCTAAGACAGCCTTTCCAATACTTAATAATCATGTCCCTTCTTGTCTTCTCTTTTTCAGGCTAAACATCCTTGCTTCCTTTAGCTGATCATCATATAGTATAGAATCAAGGCCCTTTTCTGTCCTGGTTATTATCTAGGGTCCCTCTTAAATGATGGTATAAATCACTTGACCTCTATTCTATTTCCTAATTTTGAAAAAAAAAAAATGATCCCATGAGATCACTATAGTGAAACTTCCATTGGTTTCACTACCAAAAATTTTCCCCTTGTTATAGAAATAATTACAGACCTAAAACTGACTACTCACTTTTTGTATCTATTGAGATAATCATATGATTTCTGTTGATTTTGTCATTGAAATGGTCAATTATGCCAACCTGTTTACTAATACTGAACCAGTCCTACATTTCTGGTAAAAGTTCCCCCTGGTCACAGTGTATTATCTTTGTGATATATTACTGTAATCTCCTTGTTATCATTTTATTTCAAAATTTTGCACATTAATGATTTGTAAAATACATATTACTTATGCCCAGACCCTAACATATCCTGCTCTACATTGAGAACAAAAGAGTTCTGGGTTCTGGTCTAGGTTCTAAAATTAATTCACTAGTAGAGATTGGAAACAGCTAAGTAGCTCAGTGGATAGAGTGCCAGGCTTGGAGTCAGGAAGACCTGAGTTTAAATCTGGCCTTAGACACTTATTAGCTTTGTAACCCTGGTCAAATCACTTAACCCTGTTTGCCTCAGTTTCTTTATCTATAAAAATGAGTTGGAGAAGGAAATGGCACATTACTTCAGTATCTCTGTCAAGAAAACTCCAAATAGAGTCATGGAGAATTGAATATCTCTATAGTCCTTAGGTTCCTCATTTCATAGTACTTTCCCCATAAGCCTAGGTTCTCTAGGTCCTCAAGTGAGGCCCTTTGACTCAGTCCAAGTTTTACCAAACAAATCCTTTTATTAAGAGAATTTGTTCTGTGAAGTTTGGATTCAGTCAAAGGGATTCATGGATTCATGTAACCTCAAGGCCACAGGTTCCCCAGCCCTGGCTTATATATTATAGGTATTTTTAAAAATTGTTCATTTTATAGGTTAGGATCCTGCAGCTCAGAGGGATTACAAGACTTGCCTATGGTCACACAGCTGGTAAGTGTCAAAGACAAGACTTGAACTCATGTCTTCTGATGGCAAGTTCAGTGCTCTAACCACTGTGGGATATTATCTCTCAAAGCCAATCTTTTCTAGGTTCCTTTAAGTTCTGAAGTTCTGTTACAGATATGTCTACTTCTTAACCAAAGGGCAAGGTGTGAATAGGGGGTTCCTTTTAAGTTAAGGGGATGTGTATGAATTTGGAAGTATATTTTTTGCTTCCTTCAGAAAACCTAAGTGTATCATTACAGTGTATTATTCTAAATCAGTTACATTATGCTATTCCATATCTTTGTGACCAGATCATTAGATCATATTCAGAAACCATCTAGTGTAACCTCTTTATTTTATAGATGAAGAATCCAAGACCAGAGAAGTTATGTTGTCTACTGGGAGTCACTCACATAGGAGTGACAGGTATTAGAATTCTGTATGTTATCTATACCAGATCTAGAACTAGAAGAGCCATCAGAGGCAAGGTGTGAACTCTTCTGACTCCAGAACCAGTATTCTTTTCATTATATAACACTGCCTTTTGTTAAGCCAGAACATACTGCATTCGGTACCTTAATGATGTTCAAAGTCAAATAGAAAGGGTAGCAGTGGCATGTGGTAGATGCAGGAAGACCTTGATTCAGATCCTATGTCTTATATGTACTAGCTGTGTAAGTAACTTTCTTTCTCATGCTCCCTGGCAGTTCTCTGAAACTATCACTTATGGTAGTCCCACTTATGGAGGGACCAGCTGCCTATTTGGGGGGTGGGGGTGGGAAATGGAGTTTCAACACTGGAGGTTCCCCACCCTGATGAACTGACTCACAGGTCTACACTAAATTTTATATATGTGTGTGTGTGTGTGTGTGTGTGTGTATGCACACACATAAATACATATAATATAAATATAAAAATATTTTATATAAATATAAAATGTAGAAATATAATTTTATATTATATACATATGTGTATATATGTATGTTTATATACATTTATACAGAAAGAGAAAGAGGGAGAGAGAGAGGGAGGGAGAGAGAGAGAGAGAGAAGTCTTTCAGTTCCTTAAGAATAGGGACTATCAGGGCGGCTAGGTGGCGCAGTGAATAGAGCGCTGGCCCTGGAGTCAGAAGGACCTGTGTTCGAATCCGGACTCCAACACTTAATCCACACAAACAAAGACCTAGCCATGTAACCTTGGGCAAGTTACTTAACCCCAATTTCCCTAAAGGGGTGGCTAGGTGGCGCAGTGAGTAAGAGGGCTGGCCTCGGAGTTGGGATGACCGGAGATCAAATCCGGCCTCAGAAAATGAGCACCCACGCATAAATAATGACTAGCCATGTAACCTTGAGCAAGTTACTTAACCCCAATTGCTTTAAAAAAAAAAAGAATAGGGACTATCTTTTAGCTTTCTTTGTGTTCCCCAAACTTAGCACAGTGCCTAACACATAGTAGGTACTCAATAAATGCTTGTTGACTGACAAAAGTAATTTCATTGTTGCTTTTATCTGATTCTATTTCACCCTGATCTCAGATTAATTTTGGATTGTGACTTCGAAAGTTCTTCAAGGTCAGTTCAAGTCTAAATGTGACCTGGATGGCCAAAGGAAGAAAACATCTCCAAATTTCAGTTTCTGAAAAAGTAATAGGAGAATATACCTTCCCAAATGAATTAGTCTGTAATCAACGCACACCTCTATATTAATAACAATGAATGATTTGATGCCAAAATGTTGCCCTCTCCTCAGTCCCACTCTCACACTTTCCCCCAAGTATTCTAATTTGTTGAAGCTGGGACCAGAGAGCCATGCTCCATGGCACAGTGACGAGACAGGAATCACAAACCATGAAAGTTGAGTTTTCATGACCAATGCTCTTACTTGTTTGGGGGTAGAAACAAATAATGTTCTGATCTCAAAGAGGTTGAGGGGACTCATACAGTTAGGCTGTAACTTAAATGGTTTGACCAGGTGTGGCTTCCAGAGGAAAACTCATTCCTTAACACAGGGCAGTATCAACCCAGAAAAACAGTCTTGGAACCAAGGTCACCCAGCTTGGCCCCTAGAACATCAAAAGAGATAAAGGCATCCGAATCCTATATACCATCTAGGTCAGCTCTGAAGGGGACATCAGAGACTAGTCCAACATCTTCATTTTACAGTTGAGGAAACTGAGGCACAGAGATTATAACTTGCCCATGGACAGTGATCATCAGGCCAGATTTGAACTTGCATCCTCTGCTTCCTAGAGTTAGTGTTCTCTCTCCTGTACCACCCTGACTTCTTTGGGTAAGGCACTAGGGGATGAAGAGGTCAGGGTCTGGACTATATACCTGAGGGATGAAAAACAAAATCATAGAGGAAGCTATCTTGAGGCTTGTATGAACACGCCAGGGTATGTAATGTAGGGCAAACCAGGTGACTGAGCACCCACAGCTGGAGTATTCTAAAAGCAGCCTCTAAGGCTCTTCTTTGTCACTGTTCTATTCTCACAAAAAATTGCCCAGGGAGGAGGGCTACCTCTCTCCATCTCCAAAAGATTCCAAGTTCATATGTGCCAATGGCAGATTTTGAGGTCTCTGCAGCCTGAATTAGCTCACTTGTTCAGGATCTGGCAAAAAGCCTTTAATTATTTGTGCTATGTCTCAAAGATGGCTAGATGGCGCCCTAGTGAACCAGAAGGACTCATCTTGCTCAGTTCCAATTCAGTCTCTGATACTTAACTAGCTGTATGACCCTGGGCAAGTCACTTCACCCTGTTTGCCTCAGTTTCCTCACATGAATGGAGAATGAACTGGAGAAGGAAATGGCTGTCTGGGACAACCATGGATGCTGCAGCTCTTCTTGTTCAGGTACTCAATGGCCCAGGATACCATCCACGTCTGATTTTCCATGATTCTTCATTCTATCCTCTCTAGAGGCAGCATTGGACTTTTTACCGCAGTTTCATTTTCCATCTACAATTCTGCTTGGTTTCAGCTCCATGGAACAAAATGGCCAGTGTCCCCTTCCATCTCCCCAGCCCCTTTCCAGCTCCCTTTTGTGCATTGCCTTTCTTTATTAGATTATAAGCTCCTTGAGGGAAGAGGCTACCTTTCTTTTTCTTATTTGTATTCTCAGAGCCTAGCAGGAGTGCCTGGCACATAGTATGTGCTTAATAAATATTTTTGGAATAAAACTGATTGACTTGTCTGAAAATATCCTTTCTGTTGTAATCAATCTCTTGGCCAGTGGTGCTCTGATATTCCTACAATGTCCCCCTTAAAAACCCTTTTCTAACACCAATGATGTAATGCATTAGGATTACAGGTTTACAACTGGAAGGGACTTTAGAGACTATCAGGTTCAACTCTTCTTCCCTCCATTTTGCAAGTGAGGAAACTGAGATAAAGAGAGGTTAACTGATTTGTCCAGGGTTATATAACTAGAAAGTGTCTGAGGCAGGATTTGAACCTAGGTTCTCCTAATTCTGAGCCAGGAGTTCTTAATCAGGGATTCACTAAACCCACAAAGGGTCCATGAATTTGGATAGAAAAATTACATGTTGTTTTTCAGTTGTATCTGACTCTTCATGACCCCATTTGGGGTTTTCTTGGCACAGATACTGGAGTGTTTTACGATATCCTTCTCCAGCTCATTTTACAGAGGGGGAAACTGAGGCAAACAGGATTAAGTGACTTGCCCAGGGGCACACAGCTAGTAAGTACCTGAAGCCAGATTGAACTCAGGAAGGTGAGTCTTCCTGATTCCAAGCCCAGTGATCTATCCACTGTACTACCTAGTTGCCCCTAAAAAATTTATATATATACACACATACACATACACATACACATACATATACATATACATATACATATACATATACATATACATATACATATACATATACATATACATATACATATATATATGCAATAAAGCAAAATAAAGCTTTGGGGTAACATTCCAGAATAATAGTCATTTAATTTTCAACTATAACTAATCAATTTCTTCCCTGACTACTCCAGGATTGAAATGATGATCTCTGATCAAAATCTTAATCCTAGAATGTCTTAATCTTAATCCAGGTCTTAGATAAGCTACCTCCCAGTCATCTCCAGGGAGGGGAAAGCAACAATCTTAACTAGATTATTTTAACAAGAAAGCTATAATCTTAACTACTCCTTGGGTTCTCATGCCTTAGCTTTTATTCTTGATCTTTTTCACATTTTTTTTTTTTGGAGGGCAATTGGGGTCAAGTAACTTGCCCAAGGTCACATGGCTAGGTTTTTATTTGTGTGTGCGTTAAGTGTCTGAGGTCGGATCCGAACTCAGGTCCTTCTGACCCCAGGGCCGACGCTCTACTCACTGCGCCACCTAGCTGCCCCCTTTTACACATTTTCTTAAAGGGGAAAGTTGGAAAAGATTTTAGATTGGAGAAATGATTATTTCTTAATATTTTCAGTTGAATTAAAAAGGAGGTTTTTAAAATATGTATCCATAATGGATGCCTGATTGAGAAATTACCCCAATATTAGTGCCCAGTTCCTTGTTTTCCATTAAAATAAAACCAATTTCAATTTTTGCGATGTTGATTTGGTGGTCACCTCATCCAGTGCTTCCTGGCTCTTTTCAAAGTATTCATGAAATGACTGCACATATATAGCCTATATCAAATTGCTTACCCTCTTAGGGAGGGAGGGAGAAAATTTGGAACTCAAATTTATTTTTAAATAAATGTTCAAAATTATCTTTACATAAAATTGGAAAAAAAAATTTTTAAGAAAATATTCATCAGGCAGCTAGGTGGTGCAGTAAATAGAGCATGGGCCCTGAAGTCAGGAGGATCTGAGTTCAAATCTGGCCACAGACACTTGACACTTAACTAGCTGTGTGACCTTGGGTAAGTCACAACCTCAATTGCCTTGCCTTCCTCCCTCAAAAAAACAAAAAACAAAACAAAAAAAAATAATAGGAATCTTGAAGATCATTGCTATCCTCCTCTATGATGACCTTTGGAACTGAAGTTAACAAGGATTAAAGCAAAATTGACTAATTTTGATGGCCCCACCCCATTTTAAAAGTTCTTATGAGAATTTTCCTACCTTCACAACTCAATAACAGATGGAGCATAAACTCTAATTATCTTCATGGTGGTCTTTTGCAAACATGAGCACTTCAATTTGAGATGACCACCCATTCCATGAAATGATGTTTTTTATTTCTTTGGGTACATCATAAAAACAACTCAACACTTGTATTTTTCTCTCCAAGGAGCTCTTTCCATTTAGCTACAATTTCCTTTGGTCATGGGATGATCAAGATTTATATGACTCAATTTTTCCAGGAGCATGTTCATTCATTGGTCACTAGACAAGGATCTCATGTTAAGAGGGAGAATTCTTAAGTTAATACATGGTCAAAAGCAAGGAGTTTTTAGCCTTTGTTGCCTCATGAACCTTTCTAAAGATTATGAGCCCCTTCTCAGAATATCTTTAATAAGAATATCTTTAATATGTCTAATAATAATAATCTTTTTTAAAAAGAGGATTACAAAAGAAACCAATTATCCTGAAAAACAGTTGTTAGAATATTTTTTTAAGTGAGTTCATGGACCTTGTTTACAAACTATAATTCTTAGGACCCTTTCTCAATTTTTCTGTCTCTCTGCCCTTGTCATTGCATTAAGAATGGAAGGGATCACACAGGACAGAGGGCCATCTTGTATTTTTCTATGTTTCATTTTTGTTGTTGTTCAGTCATTTTTCATTTGTGTCTGACTCTCTGTTACCCCATTTGGGATTTTCTTGGCAGGCATACTGGAATGATTTACCATTTTCTTCTTCAGGTCATTTTACAGATGAGGAAACTAAGGCAAACAGTGTTAAGTGATTTGCCCAGGGTCACACAGCTGGTAAGTGTCTGAAGCCAAATTTGCACTCAGGAAGATAAGTTTTCCTGATTCCAGACCCAGTGCTGTATCCACTATGGCACCACCTAGCTACCGTTGTTTCATGGGTAGCCATGGCCAAAGAATTCATCACTACCTGACTAAATTACTGATAATGAGTCTCTCTTTGCTGATCTTGTTTGGTCCTTGGAGATTACAGGGTGTGTCATAAGAGTACTGGCTGAAGGGATTGGGCTAGAGAAGAGAAGACTCAGGGGAAACATGAATTCCTGTCTTCAAATACTTAAAGAGCTATCATGTAGGGGGCGGCTAGGTGGCGCAGTGAATAGAGCGCCGGCCCTGGAATCAGAAGGACCTGAGTTCGGAGCCGGCCTCCAACACTTAACCCACACAAACAAAAAAACCTAGCCATGTAACCTTGGGCAAGTTACTTAACCCCAATTGCCCTAAAGGGGCGGCTAGGTGGCACAGTGAGTAAGAGTGCCGGCCTCGGAGTTGGGATGACCTGAGATCGGATCCGGCCTCAGAAAATGAGCACCCACACATAAATAATGACTAGCCGTGTAACCTTGAGCAAGTTACTTAACCCCAATTGCTTTAAAAAAAAAAAAATTAAAAAAAAAAAAAGAGCTATCATGTGAATTCCCTTTGGATTTAGAGGGCAGAACCAGACACAAAAGATAAAGATTACAAAAAGAAAAGTCAGTTTGCACTTATTGTCAGGAAAAATAAATTCTTCCTATTAGAATTAACCTAAAGTGTCTGGAGAAGTAAACCTCTTGCAATGTTGAAGCAGAGTATCAATGACCACTTGTTGGGTATGTTGCAGTGGAATTCCTTTTGGACATGAGTTGGACTGATTAGCCACTGAGATTCTTTCATAGTATTATAAATTTCCAGCCGGAAAGGACCTTAGAGGCTATCAAGTCAAACAATCCCCTTTTACAAATGAGGAAACTCAGGCTACTTGAGTTTAAATGACTTCCACAGAGCCACACAGCTAGTAAATGTCCAAGGTAATAATAAGAGCTAACATTTACAAAGTTCTTTCTAATGTTCCAGGGATTATGCTAAGCATTTTCTAATTATTATCTCATTTGATCCTCACAACAAACCAGGGAGGTGGGTACTATTATTATCCCCATTTTACAGATGAGGTAACTGAGGCAAACAGGGTTAGGTAACTTGCTTAGGGTCACAGCTAGTAAAAACCACATTCAAGCTCAGATCTTTCTAACTCCAGGCCTGGCATTCTTACCCACTGTGCCACCTGGATGTCTGATTGGAGCTTAGGTCTTCTTAACTTCAAATCCAATGCTTTAACAATGGGTCATCCTACCTGTTGTTGCCAACTCTTAAATCCTATAATACTATTATCCTGCATGGTATTGGGATTGTATCTTTTCAACTACATAAAATTCTTATTTACTCTTTACTGGTATAGCCTTCATAAGAAGCCCAATCCACCTCCATGCCATGACAAGGCATCCATTGAGTAAGGTTTGTTTGTTTGGGTAGAAAGAAATTTCTACTATATGATAAAATTAAAAGGACAAAAATTAAGGAAAAGGATATTTAAATTACTTTGAATTCCATATTTTTCTATAACCTTATTTTTTGCTTTCTTCCTATCTCCCTACCCCTGTCCTATTCTCTTCCCCTACCTCCCTAAGTTTTAAATAGATGACATTGTCCTAGGCAGGTACATAGTACAATGGATAGATAGAACTCTGGGCCTGGAGTCAGGAAGACTTGAGTTCAAATGTGGCTTTAGACATGTATTAGCTGTGTAGCTTTGGGCAAGTCACTTAAACCTGTTTGCTTCAGTTTCCTCATCTGCAAAATGAACTGGCAAGCCATTTCTGTATCTTTGCCCAAATAAAATAAAATACACCAAATTGGTCCATGAATTATTTGGACGTGACTGAACAACAACAAATATGTTATCTTACATGGAACATTGGGGTTCCCAAGAAAAATCACCTTTTGGTCTGTGGAGGTTGTGCTTCCTTGGAAAATAAAAGAGCAGTCTATCTTCTAGACTCTATAAATTACTGTCTCCTCTGCCTCCCTGACCTTGTTGGAGCTTGCTTCTGACACTGGGCTGGGGATAAGGAAATCCTTTGAAAGGCACAACAAGCCAGATTATCAAAATAACAAGGCACTGCCTACAATACCTTCCTCTCTGGGGCTAGTTAAGGTGATTTATTTACACACTTCAGTCAAGAAATAGATTAAGATTTACAAGGAAAATATTTAATGCCATTGAAAATTGTAATAACAAGTTGTTGCCTGCATTGTCTAGCTTCTCATAAAGCTGACTTTCATTACCACACACCCAGGGCAAGATTTTTAACTTTTGTTACATACTTAATGTGGATGGACAGGGAGATCGGCCAAGGAGAACTGAAGAAGAATCAAAAAGAAAGAATGCATCGCATGTGTTTCTGGTTCTTTGTTGGAACATCTGAGGTTCATTTTTACATTTTCATTTTTACATTTGACATTGAGTGCAATTTAAAATTGAGTGCATTATTTTTCTTCACTAACAAACTCTTGTGAACATTATTTGCTTTCTAAAAAAAAAAATCTATAATGAGGCTAAACAAAAAAGGGCTGTTGTTTTTTTTTTCCTATGCTTTGCTATACAATGCCAAGCTTTCTGTTGCAATATAAGCCCTTAATAGAAAAGATCCTCTTGAAAAATATTCCTAATTACATGTTACAATTCTCCATATTTAATTACCTTCAATATTTGCCTAAAGACTTATAAAATCATAGAAAACTACCAAACCATATTTCAGCAAAAGAAATCTTTCCTTTAACTCTCTTTGGGGGCTAAGGGACCAGGAAGAAAGAGCATTTATTAAGCACCTCCTGTGTGCTGAGCTTTTATAAACTCTTCTCTTTTATCTAAGCTTTATTTATTTATCAAATTAACTCATTTAAGCTTCTTATCTCATTTAATCTTCACAACAACCCTGGGAAGTAGTGGCTATTATGATTCCCATTTTACAGTTGAGGAAACTGAGGCAGACAGTGGTTAAATGACCTGCTCAAGGTCACACAGCTAGTGTCTGAGGCTGGATTGGAATGCAAATCTTCCTAATGCCAGACCTACAGCTCTATCCACCACATCACATAGCTGCCTTTTTCAGAGAGATAATGCCATTTTTTTTGACCACTGAAAATCCGTGTGGCAGCGTAGAGTTCTGAACCTCTATTCAAATCCCACTCTGTCCCTAGTCGATGGGCAAGTCACTCAGCACCTCTCTTCATCAGTTTCTTCATCTCTAAAATGGGCATAATAACATCTTCAATACCTTTCCTATGAGGTCCTTTGTGAGACTCAGATGAGACTAATGTACATAACACCTTCACAAAATTTAAATCACTATATGGGTCAGCTAGTATCATTAGTGATCATATTCTAATATTAAAATCATTCTTTAATCAGGAAAGGAAAATGTATATTTGGCAAGATTAAGAAACTGGAGAATACTGGAGCTGGAAGGCAGATCATGAAGTCCAACCCTAGCTTTTTAAAGATAAGGTGTTTAACCCAAGGTGGCAAGCCCTGAACTTGAGCCAAGATTTTCTACTCCAAGTTGAATGCTCTTTCTGCTATATCATTCTCTCTCCCAAGCCATGAAACAGGGGAAAGGGCACGGTCTCAAAGAGTCCAAGGACCTGTTTTCACACCTCAGCTCCTTTATGGCTGGTCATTTAACCTCCCCAACCCTCTATTTCCCCATCTATAAAATGAGAGGTTTGTACTAGAGCACCTTTCAGATCGTTACCAGTTCCAAATCTATGATCTTATGCCTAGAGTTAGGTTTTCAGATTCATTATAACACTAATAATAAAGGCAATATTTTGAAGGTATATGGCAACAATATCTTACTGCAAAGCTTTTCCCATACAATGACTTATTCAATCGTTTCAGTTGTGAGTGAATCTTTGTGACCCTGTTTGGGGTTTTCTTGACAGAGATACTGGAACAGTTTGCCATTTCCTTCTCTAGCTCATTTGACAGATAAGAAAACTGGGTTCAGTGACTTGCCCAGGGTCACCCAACTCTTAAGTGTCTGAGGCCAGATTTGAACTCAGGAAAAGCAGTCTCCTGACTTCAGGCTGGGTACTCTGTCCACTGTGCCACCTAGCTGCTCCTTTTTAACTCATTTTGAAGAGTCGAATGGAACTAGTTCCATTGGAAGAGTGTTAAACTGAAGAGCCAGAAGTTCCTGGTTCACTCCAGGGTTTTGACAATTGTTCAAGCTTACTTTGAAAGGAAGCACAGTATAATGCATAGGGTATTGGACTTGAAGTCAGGAAGTCCTGAGATCAAGTCTTGCCTCAGACACTTAATAGCTTTTCAACCCCTTGGCAAGTCAATGAAACCCTCTGGGTCTGTGTAGTGATAAAATGGAGTTAGACTCCAGAGTCTCTAAATTACCTTTAGTTATAAATTTATGACCCTATGACAACTCATTGGCCTATATGAGCTGTGTTATGGTGAGTGAGTCACTTAATCTCTTTGTGCCCCAGTTTTCCCTTTATTATGGGGAGAATCATACCCCTGTAGCCTACCTTCTAGGTTATTGCCCTGATTAAAAGAGGTACAACATGTGTACATCCCTTTGCCAAAAAGCACTATACAATGTCACTTATCATAGCAGCTGGAACTTATATCGTACTTTGAGGTTCACAAGGCTCTTTAAATAGATTTTGAGCCTCACAATAAGCCTGTGAGATAATTATTATTATCCTCATTTTACAGGTGAAGAAAGTGAGGTTGAGAGAGGGTAAGTGACTTTACCAGGATCACACAGATAATAAGGTTGAGGCACAATTCAAACTCACATCTTCCTGACTATAAATTCAGCCCTCTACCCACTACTCCATCTAGCTGCCTCCAACAGATATCAAGATGTTTGCTATAATCATCACCATCATCACCACCATTACCATCTTTACCACTAATACCATAGGCAACATCACTATCATCACCCCTATCAGCATCACTATCACCACCATCACCTTCATCATCACTATCATCACCACCACCTCTATTACCATCATCTCTATCATCACCATCACCAGCATCATCACTATCATCACCATCACCATCATCACTATCATCACCACCATCATTACCATCACCATCACCATCATTACTATCACCATCACCACCATCATCACTATCATCACCATCACCACCATCACCACTGTCATCATCACCATCACCATCATCATCACTATTACTACCACCACCATCATCACTACCACCACCATCATCACTATCACCACCACCATCACTATCATCACCATCACCACCATCATCACTATCACTATCACCATCATCATCACTATCACTATCACCACCACCACCATTACCTCTATCAGGATCATCATCACTATCATCAACATCACCACCATCACTATTGCTGTGGAATTTCTTTGCCCACAAAAGGACAATTCCTTTGTGAGAGGCACCATAGTACAGCATAAAAAGTGCTTTGATGTTTAGTCAGAGGATCTGAGTTTGAATGTAATCTCTGCCACTTAGCACCTGGGTCATATTATATTCCTGGACCTTTCTCTCTTCAGATATACAATGAGGGGATGAACTAGTGTAATGGTAATGGCTCCCCTGCCCCTTAATGGGCCTCACTGGGAGCCCACCAAGAGAAGCTTGCTTAGGGGAGGTTTGTTTTTCAGAAAGGCACATATCTTTTGTTACTTTGTAATTAGGCAGTGGGTCATGAAGGTTGTGATATTCTCTGACCCTGGAGAAAGCTATATGCTTCGGGGTTCACTTATGGGAAGAATTGTGTGATTTGGCCAGATGAGACTCTGGCCTGCTGTTGAGCCCCCCAACTTTGAAAACCCAGATGTTGGTGCTTCTGGAACTAACACTGTGTGTATGTAATGGTCAGACAGCTATAAGTCATGTCTGTTGGTCTGTTGAATTGTGTTATTTTCTCTGTATGTATGCAGAATATTCCCAATTATTTCTGTCATCCTCCAAATCATTTGTAATTATAACTGTTATAGCTTTACCAACAATTTTAAAAATGTCTGCCAGCTCCTAAGTCTATGGAAAAGCTTTTAAAGAGAGGAAGAAAAAACACCCAAACATGAGTGTAGGCTAGGGGACTGGGTGCTGGCATTTCAAAAAAGATTTCTAGCAAGAAGGTGGGGGTAGGTGACATTCTCCTCCACCTTAAGAACCAGGCATTCCTAGCAAGACGCTAAAATTTTCCCCTGGCTGGTAGAAACTTAATAACAACATGCTTCTGACATTTATCTTATGTGCCTCTGCTTCCAGGGCCGGGGCCAAAGGAATCCCCAAACTTACAGGTCCTAGTTTGCTTTTCCCCTGCCACAGCTGATCTTTTGGCATCTCTTGTTTCTTCTCAGCTGGACGGGACATTCACTTCTGCCCCCCTCAAGTTAATCTCCCTGGTGTTAAATCTTCAACAGATTCAAAATATTCCAATGCCTCGAGGCTATGTAAAGTTGACTAGTTTTGAGGGGAACAGGTCATGGTCACATAGCCAATTCTATTTTTTCTAAGTCAGTAATCACCATTGACTCTAGAAGATAAAGGGAGTATGGGAAATGAATAAGCATTTATTAAGCACCTACTATATACAGTCCAGTGACACTGGCTCCTTCCTGTTCTATCCCCTGTGTCTTTTCACTATCTCCCATGCTTGGAATGGTCTGCCTCTGCACTTTTTCTTCCTGGCTTCTCTGCCTTTTTCAAGATTCAGCTCAAATCTTACCTTCTGAAAGAGGCTTTCCCCAGTCCTCCAAATCCTTCCCACTGTTAAATGTCTTTTTTTTTTTTTACATTACCTCCCATTGATGCTGAATACATCTTGTACATACATCATTTTTCTCATGTTGTCTTTTCCATTAGAATAGGAACTATATCCCTAAAGCTTAGCACATTTCCTGAGACATTTGTCATTGTTTAGTCATTTTCAATTATATTTGACTCTTCATGACCTCTTTTGGGTTTTTCTTGGCAGAGATAGTAGGGTGGTTTGCTGTTTTTATCCTCTACTCATTTTACAGATAAAGAAACTGAGGCAAACAGGGTCATTTGCCCAGGATTACATAGCTAGTAAGTGCCTGAGGCCAGATTTGAACTTAGGTTTTTCTGACTCTAGACCTGAAGCCTTATCTACTATGTCATTAGTATGCCCCTGGGATATAGTAAGTCCTAAATAAATGCTTATTGCTAATAATGACAATGGTTCATCATCTTGAATTGTAGCTGGTCACAATTTCGAAGCTTTTCCAAAGTTGCTTGTCTCTCAGTGTTGCTGCTGTGGTATAAAATGTTCTGGTTCTGCTCCCTTCCCTGTGCATCCATTCATACAAGTCTTCACAAGTTTCTCTGTAACACCTCTTTCATCTTCCCCCTGAACTTTTATCATCATTTCCCCTACTGTTGTACTATATTATATGATTTTAGAAGCTTGAACAAGGAACTGTGGTGAAATAAAAACAATAATTCCCAATTCTCCAATATAGTGGAGAGAGCACCAGACTTGAAATCGTAAAGTGTGGTTTTGAGGTATAGGCTCATGGTATTTAGGGCTGAAAGAGACCTTAGGGAATATCCAGAGTGAGAGGATGGTCAACCATATTAGAAGCCAAAGGAACACAACATTCCAGTGGGGAAAAAATCAGAGATGTTGGAGTTGTATGACTCATCTTCAAATCTGCTTTTGTCACTTGCCACCTACGTGACCTCAAGGAAGTCACTGTATGTCTTTGAACCCCAGTTTCCTCATTTGTATAATGAGAGTGTTGACCTAGATGGCCTCTAAGGTCCCTTACATCTCTAATTCTCTAAACTTCCAAGAATGATGAGGGCTGAGCGGGGAATTGTGGTATTTTATAATGAAGAAATCATTGCCTTTGAAGAAGGCAGATTCTGTTGACCTTTGAGGTTGGATGCCCTATTACAAGGGACTGAAAAGTAAGAGGGGGTAAGGAATAAAATTCAATGAACTTAGGCTTCATTTTCTTCATTTCTGCACTTTATTTAGGGTTTGACAGTGAGAGAATTATTGGTCATGACTTGAAGGGCTGGCAAGATCAAGTGAAGGGCCTTTTCTTTCATTTTTTTTCTCCAAAGCATGGGGGAATTCTTTATAAGTAGCAAGGGAAGATCAGTAGCTTTGAAGAGTTCGAAGACAAAAGAGTGGGAATGAACAGAAGGGGTGGCTTAAAGATGAAAAAATTGCCTTTTCCTGATTCACTTGCACCATTATGGCCCTGGGCCAGTTCCTTTACCAACCTGAGCCTCTATTTCCTCATTTAGAAATTGAAGATAATAATACTTACAACTGCCTACTTCTCAGGGTTATAGTGAGGCAAATGGTCTGTAAACTAAAAAATGCTCCTCCCAGCATTACCTCATTACTTCTAAACTGGGCACCAAGCTGCTAACTCAAGCCTTGATTGATATCACTTCCCACAGACTCCTTTTTGCCACTCTGATTGGGGGGCTGGAAGGTAGAGTATCAAACTCCTCCCAATACCTTCCATAAAGGAAGATGGCAGAAACTGGACTCAGGCCACTTCACTTTGGATCTGCTATAACACCTACTTTCAACTCCAAGGAACAAGATGCCTTCTCAACCAGTACCCTGGGATATCCCCCCACCTCTTTGTGTGTGTTGTCTACTCCTTTAGATTGTAAGGGCAGCCAGGTGGCACCATAGTGTATAAAGCACCAGAGCTGGAGTCAGGAAGACTCATCTTCCTGAGTTCAAATCCGTCCTTAGACACTTACTAGCTGTGTGACTCTGGGCAAGTCACTTAACTCTGCCTCAGTTTTCTCATCTGTAAAAATGAATTGGAGAAGGAAATGGCAAACCATTCAGTATCTTTGCCAAGAAAATACCAAAGAGTTACACACCACCAAAAACAACAAAACTACTTAGATTGTAAGCTCCTTGAGGGTGGGGGCTGTCTTTTAAAAAAAAAATTAGTGCATAGCATGTAGTAGACATTTAAATGTTTATTGTATTGTATTGGAAATGCAAACTATAATAGATTTTTACTTCATGGGGAGGGAAAGCCACTGTATTTTAAAGCAGGATTATTACCAATGAAGAGTCATGGCGAGGGAGGAAAGGGTGGGGAGGGTATCCTTTTGGGTCAGAATCTTCACCATTTTTTTGGTTATTGCTCTGCAGATAATTTTTCTGACATTATTAGTAGCTTGATAACCCTGCAAACTAGCCCTGATCAAGGAAATCATAATTGTTGCCGGCATGAAAGGAAGAATCTGTACTCCATTTGCCAGGGTGGCAGTAACTTTTGTGACTCATTAAATTATAGAATCATAGATCATAGTTCGAAAAGTAGAAAGTACCTTGGATCTCATCTAGTCCAAATATCTTATATTACAGATGAGAAAATAAAGCCCCAGAGATTGTCTTTCCAACTGTCACTCAAGGTCACACTGTAGTAAATAATAAAGCCTATAATTTGCACCCTTTCAATTTTGATAAGTAAAAATTGAAACTGTCTAAAGGACCTATTTCATTTCATTTCAAGCATTTATTAAGCACCGACTATTTTCAAAGTAATATGCTAAAACAAAGATAAAACTGTTCTCTAACCCTCCATTATACTAGGGAACTTGCAAGGTGTCAGAAACTATTTTTTTTCTTTTTTCCAAATTCAGTAACTAGCAAAATTCTGAAAACAAAACAAAACAAAGAAATACTATGATGGTACTCCCAACTGTATATTCCAAAAAAGTGGCAGTAAAAAGCCATCTGTGCTTCTGGGTCCTGATCTGAACTCTTAAAATACATCTATTTTGGGCCACTGCTAATCTCACAATCCAACTTGATGAAAAACATCAGGTGGAAAGTAAAGATATCCATTATCACCCTTATTAATTTGATGTTGTTTTGAAAATACCACCTACAGCAATGAAAGAATGAAAATGAAATTGAGGAAATGAACATAAGCAAAGGATATGCGACTAGACCTGTAATTTCAATGGTATTTCCAGATGAAGAAACTTCCTCTATCAATGAAGGTCACCACTTTCTCTTTCTTTCTTTTTTTTAAATAAGTAATTAGGGTTAAATAACTTGCCCAAGGTTACACAGCCAGGTATTTTTGTGTGGGTATTAAGTATCTGAGGAGGGAACTGATCCAGGATCCTCCCCACTCAGGGGTTGACGCTCTTACTCACTGCACCACCAAGCCACCCCAACACTTTCTCTTTTTAAAGAGTGAGAGGATTTGCCCACAGGCTGACAGTTTCTACATTTAAGGGGCAGGACAGAAACACAAGTCTTTCTGGCTTTGAAATCAACTCTAGGGGGGTAGAATCAAGATGGTGGAGTAGAAACAGGACTTCTGAGGGGCTCTGGCTATCACCTCCTTCAATTCATGTAAAAAGTGACTTTGAAGGAACTTTGGAGCTACAAAACCAACAAAATGACACAGAGAAGCTAACCTTCCACTGAGGACAGCCGAGCAGGCTGGCAGCAAGCAACCAGCACAGCACTATGGGAGCCAACCCTGGCCCCTGCGAACCTAAGGTTTTAGCCCCAGAGTGGGCCTAACCATCTGATGGCTGGAGGGACTTCAGATCACCAGCACCTGTGGTGGTTTCCAGTATTATCAAAACACAGATGCTAAGGACACAGTGCAGTGTGGACCTTGGGATCCAGTAGTTGGGAGTGTGGTAGTACTCTGCCCACAGGGTGAGAAGCTGCTGAGGTGCTGCCACATGGCAGCTTAAGCTCCTGGCCTGCAGATTGTAGGGGGACCAAGCAACCAGTCTGAGGGGTAATCACTTTTGCTTTAACATGCTTGGATCTGGATTGTGGTTTAGGGTGGAGGTCCTGGGGTGTGTGACTAGCTTGCCAGAGCATATGGAGGCTTCAGAGGGGGCACCCAACAAATACCTTCAGCAACTGAGAAAACCCCAGCATTTGTGACAAAGCTCCCCCTGTCTGGTAGAAGAGTCCTACTGTGGAAAAAAGCCCAAAAGTCAAGTAATTGAGTGGCAACATGAGCAAATGAGGGAAGCAAAGTAAACTGAGCAACCCAACCTTACACTCCTAATTTGGGAACAAAAAGGGTCAAAGCACGGAGCAGGAAGAAGACAGTGAAATCAGAACTCCTGCACCAAAAGCTTCCAAGAAAAATATGAGCTGGTTACAGGCTATAGAGGACCTTAAGAAGGATTTTGAAAAGCAAATAAGAGAAGTAGAAAAATTGGGAAGAGAACTGAGAATGATGCAAGAAAATTAGGAAATGAGAGTCAACATTCTGACTGAAGAAAATAACACCTTAAAAAATAGACTAACTCAAATAGCAAAAGAGGCTCAAAAAGGCAATGAGAAGAATACCTTAAAAAGCCAAATTTGCCAGATGGAAAAAGAATCTCAAAAGCTCACTGAAGAGAATTGTTCCTTCAGAACTAGATTGGAGCAAATGGAAGCTAGTGACTTTATGAGAAATCAAGATACTATTAAATAGATCCAAACCAATGAAAAAATAGAAGGCAATGTGAAATATCTCATTGAGAAAATCACTGACCTGGAAAATAGATCCAGGAGAGATAAATTTTTTTTTTTAAAGAAAAACTATTTAATCTCAACATGGAAGCTTGAAACAAGGTGGAACCCTTCATGCTAGGTTAATATTCTTTTTTTTTTTTTTTTTGCTTTTTGGAGGGCAATTGGAATTAAGTAACTTGCCCAAGGTCACACAGCTAGGTTTTTGTTTGTGTGTGCGTTAAGTGTCTGAGGCCGGATCTGAACTCAGGTCCTTCTGACTCCAGGGCTGACGCTCTACTCACTGTGCCACCTAGCCACCCCCAGGAGAGATAATTTTAAAATTATTGGACTACCTGAAAGTCATCATAAAAAAAAGGAACCTAGAAATCATCCTTCAAGAAATCCTCAAGGAAAATTGCCCTGATGTTTTAGAACCAGAGAGCAAAATAGAGGCTGAAAGAATCTACTTATAACCTCCTGAAAAAGATCCCAAAAAGAAACTCCTAGGAATATTATAGCGAAGTTCCAGAATCCCCAGGTCAAGGAGAAAATATTATAAGCAGCCAGGAAGAAACAATTTGAACAATGTGGAAACACAATCAGGATAACACAGGATCTGGAAGCTTCTACACTGAGGGAACACAGGGCTTGTAATATGATATTCCAGAGGTCAAAGGAGCTGGGATTAAAACCAATAATCACCTACCCAGCAAAACTGAGTATCATGTTTCAGGGGAAAATATGGTCATTCAGTGGAATAGAGGACTTTCAAGCTTTCTTGATGAAAAAAGGGGAGTTGAATAGAAAATTTGACATTCAGATACAAGAAGCAAGAGAAACATGAGAAGGTAAACAGGGAAAAGAAATCACAAGGAACTCATCAAAGTTGAACTATTTACATCCCTACATGGAAAAATTATAATTGTATTGGAACTTACGAAACTTTTCTCAGTATGAGAATATTTGAAGTGAATAGAATACATACATACATATATATATATATATATATGTCTATATAGGAGGGCATATGGGTGTATGAATACATACGTGAATGTGTGTATATATGGGTACAGATATACATAGATAGAGGGCACAGGACCAATTGAATAGGAAGGGATGATATTTAAAAAGTGAAATTAAGAAGTGAGAGAGGAATATAATGAGAGGAGATGGGGAGAGACAGAATTGGGTAAACTATCTCCTATAGAAGAGGCAAGGGAAAATGGTTACAATGGAGGGGAAGAACAGGAAGGCAAAAGGGAACTAGTCAACCTTATTCTCATTGAATTTGGCTTAGGGAGGGATTGACATACACACTAAATAGGGTATCTCACCGTACAGGAGAGTAGGGGGGAAGGGAATGAGAGGGGGGATGATGGAAGGGAGGGAAGGCTGGGGGGAGGGAAGTTGGAAGCACCCACTTTTGAAAAGGGACAGGATCAAAGTAAAGAATAGAACAAGTTGGAGATGAGATAGGAGGGAGGGAAATATAGTCAGTCTTTTGCAATATATCCACTATGGAAATGTTTTGCATAGCTACATATGTACAACCTATACTGAATTGCTTATCTTCCCAGTAAGGGTGGGTAACAAGGGAGGAAGGAAATGAAATCTGGAATTCAAAGTTTTAAAATCAAATGTTTAAAATATATATAATATTAATAATAGTATATATATGTATATATATGTATATATACTATTATTAATATTATTTTACATGTAACTGGGAAATAAGACATACCAGCACTGGGGCATAAAGATCCACCACGCCCTACTGGAAAGTCAGAGGGGGCATGGGAGAAGATATTGGGAGAGAGCAGATTAGAGGAGGGGATATTTTGCAGTGGTGGGTAGGGGAAAAACAGGGAGAAAATTTGTAACTCAAAATCTTGCAGAAATGAATGATGTAAACTAGAAGTTAATAAAGCCTTTGATTAAAAAAGAAAAGAAAATAAATCAACTCTATCCACTATACCACACTGCCTGTCAGAGACACAGGTGAAGAAGAAATAAAATAATTTATATTTTCATGTGGCATAATGGTTTCTTTGGCAAATCTAAGATTCAATAAAAAATTTAATTAAACAGTAACTTCATCAAAATAGTAGGAATAAATTACCCCACAAAAAAACCCCAAGACTCCCCCAAATCCTAAGCATTTAACTTGATGATCTAAGTGGTTCTTTGCTCTCTGAGGCAATTTTCTACCCAACTCCATAAATAACGAGAACCTACCTGCTATATAGATATATATGTTATATATTGCAATATATCATGTATGAGTATGTGGATGAGTACTCAAATTGTATGTATGTATATATTTATATAATAGTATATACATTGTGTACACATACACAAATATATACATGTATGTTTGTGTATCTAGGCACACAAATACAGATGCATATATACTATGTGTATATCACTGTATCTATGTGTGTACACAAACACACACAGAGGCATGTGCATGTATACATATGCACAGTGTTACATTATGCACTTATGTGTGTGTACAACTGTATACACATGTGTGCATGTATGCACCTATATGTGTATGCACACATGTGTGTATATATATATATTTTATTTTATTTTATTTTATTTTATTTTATTTTATTTGCTTTTTGGAGGGCAATTGGGGTTAAGTAACTTGCCCAAGGTCACACAGCTAGGTTTTTTCTTTGTGTGTATTAAGTGTCTGAGGGCGGATCCGAACTCAGATCCTTCTGACTCCAGGGCTGGCGCTCTACTCACTGAGCCACCTAGCTGCCCTTGTATATTTTTTTGTATGTGTATGTTATGTATTCAAAGACAAACTCCCTGCATCCCTAGGAAACCAACTAATGGCCTGGCACCTTTCAAATTTTTTAATCATCCCAGGGAACCAGGTGCTTGGCTCTCAGCACTGGAATCATTTTAAGGAAATATTGTTATGGATTAAGCTGGGAGGTGAAAGCTAAGGCTTTGATATCTGATATCTCCTTTCTCTCTCAAACTCATCCAACCCCTAACTACAGTCTGCTCTGATTCATTTCAAGGTTGATTATCCAGTTCCAGCATTATGTAAGTCCTTGGCTCCTTCTCCTTTTCCTCTTTCTCCTCAGCCATTTTGCTGCTCATTAGTGCTTCAACCAGAGAGTAACTGGAGGAAACTATAGGAGCTGGAAACTCAAATCTCTCAAATTTGCCTTCTTTTCCCAACTGTTCTTGGATAATCTGGAAGCCTGGATCATTCAAATTTTTAGTTTACAGCAACAACAAAAGTCTATTTCACAACAAAACACATCTTGTGAAAATTTTAACTATGATCAGGTACAGAATGCTTAATCTGTTTCTTTAGAAAGACAAAATTTTACCAGCTGGTCCAAAACTTAAACAGACACCATTTTTGTATTAGAATAGAGTTGGAGCATCTATGGAATTCTGCTCCATAATTAAAGTGTTGAATAAAAATAATTTATTAATGAAAAGTAAAACATATACACTGTGCCTCAAAAAAAAAAAAAAAGAGAGAGGGGGAGAGACAGGGACTAGATTGTCTAGGGCTTTTAAAGCTGAAAGGAGGCATTTTTTGCTAGAGGCAGCAAGCAGTCTTTGGAGCTGGTGAGATAACTGAGTCACAAGGCATATTTGCCCTTGAGGAAAATTAACTTTGATAGTAATGTGTAGGATGGATTAGAGTGGGAGACAGGAGGGAGATCAGTTAGGATGCTGCCCTAATTATCTAGATCAAAGTTAATGAAGACCTGAACTAAGGTGGTAAGATCATAGTGTTAAAATTACAAGGGATTTTAGCAGTCATTGAGTCCAGTGAGTACGCTTGTCTTTCACAGATATAGAAATTCAGGTGAACATTATGTTAGAAAATAAGTGTAGAACTGGAAGGAATCCCAAAGGCCATTTGGTTCAACTGAGACCCAGGAAAGTTAAATGACTTATCCAATATCACCCAGACAGTAAATGAGGAAAATGAGGCAGACAATAGTCATACAGTTAGCACCTGAAGCTCCTCATTTCTCACTTGGCTATGCTATGTGAAGACTTTTCTGACTGAATTCACCATGTCTTGTGAAGCTCATTATTGGAATAGGCTTATCATCCCGTAAGATCTCATGGGATTTGGTAGTCTGCCTCATCACTACCCTCTCTCTGGCTTCCTGATTGGAGGGTGTAGTCATGAACTCTAAATATCCATTTAAGGAGAAAGCTCAGCTCAGACATCTCTTTTTTCACCTGGCTTTGTACTTTTCTTACTAATTTCTCCACCATGGCCCCTTTGGTTACCTTCCCTACCCCTTTCAGCTTCTTTTTCTCCATTAGATTGTAAGTTCCTTGAGGGCAGGTTCTTTCTTTTTTCCCCATATTTGTATCCCTAGTGTCCCTCATTGATATCTCACCTTCTTTGCCATAGCTTGGTCCTATCCTTGCTCCTTAGAGGACTGGAATATCACACTGGCTCTGACCTCTCTAATGAATGCAGTTTTAACTGATTTGATAATTTATCAACAATGTTTTGGGGAGTGGCCAAGTTTTTTGGGTAATCCAGACATGATCTTGTGGTACAAGAGGCACTGATTTTGCCATAAATAGACTGCTGGGCCTCCAGGAAGACCTGACCTGACACGCAACCTCAGACACTTACTAGCTGTGTGACCTTGGGCAAGTCACTTAACTTCTGTTTGCCTCAGTTCCCTCAACTATAAAACAGGGCTAATAATAGTACCTATCTCTCAGGGCTATTGAGAAGATCAAATGAGATAATATTTGCAAAAGCCCTTAACACAATTCCTGGCACACCGTGAGTACTATATAAATGCTTATTCCTTTGCCCTTTCCTAAATCACTGTAATTCAAAGCACTTTTCCATAGTTAGTCTAAAGTCTATGAGACTGATTCATTAGATGCCTTATCACTTATTTTAAGTGGGGTGGTGTTGAATAAATCAATCAGACCACCAAGAAGTTAGGTCATGTACCTGTATAGGTTTGGTACCTTATGAGTAACAGAATCCTTAACTCCTTGGCATAGGTACTCAACGTGCAAGCAATCAATCAACAAGCATTTCTTAAACACCTGCCATGGTGTCAGAAATTGAATTGGAAACTAGATCTTCCTGGTTTAGCTGCCATATCATTAAGTCTCTATGTTACTGATTTAGGAAAGTTAATCGAGAACATAGTAGGTGCGATGTCAAGCAGATGTGTAAAAATGACTTTTGAGGGGAATGTGTTTAACTTCCATGTTTGTATGAAGTTGGGGAGATCATTACTTTGGATGGTAGAGCTTTAACATCTCATTTCAGGTTATTTGGTTTATGTTTTCCTCTAGAGATATATAAACAAAAATTTCATCATTTAATATAACAGCAGAGAACAAGTATAGTATAATGGATTGAAACCTTGGCCTCAAGGTCAGGAAAAAACAAAACAAAACACCATTTAAGTCCTTGCCTCTGAAACATACTGGCTGAGAGACCCTGGACAGGTCACTTAACATCTCAAGGCTCTAGTTGGCTCTCAGTTGCAAAGAATAAGCTGACCTCCATTGGTGGTCATATTCCAATATTCCAATGAAATCACCTTTTTCTAGGAGATATATCATATAATGCCAAGAGCACTGGCTTTGGATTTGGAGACAGAAGAGTCAGATCCCCCCTTTCATACATACTCATTTTATGACCTTGGACAAGTCAGTTCCAGGAAGAAGTCACTCCATCTCTTCGTTCTGGGCATTCTGTCTGGCCATCCCCCATGTCTGGAATGCTCTCCCTTTTCCACTCTAACTACTGAACCCCCTGGCTTCCTTTAAATCTCATTTTAAAATACCTCTTCCTACAGGAAGCCTTCTCTAACCTCTCAACTCCAGTTCTTTCCCTCTTATCAATCATTTCCTATTTATCTTGAATACAGCCTGCTTTGTAAACATTTATTTGCATATTATCTCCCCTATTAGATTGTAAGCTCCTACAGGGCAGGGACTAACTTTTGCCTCTTTTTGTATCCCCACAATTTAGTAGAGTGCCTGGCATATAGTAGTGCTTAATAAGTGCTTATTGAATTGAATTGAAATGAATTTAACTTCTCATCTCTGGGTCTCATTTGCCACAACTAAAAAGAGAAGGGGTTGGACTCTGTGGTTTTCAAGATCCTTCCCAGATCCAAATTTATTAAATTATTTAATATTTCTACCACTTTAAAGAAAAGAAAAATAAGCCCCATTCTTGCATTTTAATTAATTTTATTAGGGAGTAGCAAGGTTTCATTGATGAAACCTTGGCAAATAGCAGAGAAAAGTAAGTAAGCAATTTATACATTATAGTGTAGATGGAGTCAGGAAGATCTGAGTTCAAATTCTGCTTCTGACATATACTGGCTATGTGACCCTGGGTAAGTAACCTAACTTTTCAATGCCCCTGGCATTGACTAAGACTAAGATGAAGAATTGCCTCAGCTCTGAATTGGTAGAAAATATGAAATTCTCTTTTTTGGCCGTTAAAGCTTTTTTCCACCTTTACAATATTTTCCCAGCTATTCTGTCATCTAGCTCCACTGTCTTACTAACTCCTCCTCCCCTACACAACACTCCACTTCCAGACTCCATGCCTTTCTGTTGGCTGGCTCCCACGCTGGCAATACTCTTCCTCTCAAAAGCTTCCTTTGCCTTTCTTCAACATCGAGCTCAAAAGCTACTTTCCTCAGTAAACAGCAATTGTTTCTGTTCTGGCCATTGCCTTTCTTCAATGTCTGGCACAAAGAAAATACTTTTTTTTTTTTTTGAGGCAGCCAAAATTAAGTGACTTGCCTAGAGTCACAAAGCTCAGACACTTGTCTGAGGTCACATTTGAACTCAGACCCTCCTGACTCCAAAGCCAGTGCTCTATCCACTCTACCATCTAGCTCTCCTTAGAGGAAATACTTAATAAATGTTTGTTGATTCACTAATTGACGGACAGAGGGTGTTTCCTCACCAGGGGTCTTCATGCATCAGTAAAATCACAGGTTGGGGCAGGTAGAACTGGCACTACAGTCAAGAGAATCCAAATTCAAATCCAGCCTCATATTTAATAGCTTCGTGACCCTGGGCAAGTCACTTAACCCCAATTGCCTCCAAAAAAACTATACAGGTTTAGATCCAGATCCTCTCTACCCACCTCCACCCAAATAAATAAATAAAATAAAAATAATTATAAAACTTATTTGGATATGGATTATAATAACTAAAATAATAATTAGTATTAAATAATATAAAATAAATATAATAATAAATATAAAATAACATAAACAAAGAATAATTAAAAATTATTCGTTTATAAAATAAATAATAAACATAATAAATACAATATTAATAAATAAACATTATGATTAATAAATATAATGATTAATAAATATAATAAAACATTATAGAGAAATAATAAATATTTAATAAATAATAAAACTGAAAAATAATTAAAGAAGGCTTTATAGAGAAAGCAGAATCGAAGGTGGACCTTGAAAGAAGCATGAGACTCAGGTAACCCCATGGGTAGAAAGCAGAGGAGTGTCTCAGTGCCTATCAACAAGCCTGGAGAAAAACCAAAAAGTATCATTGGAGGGCAGTGTCACTCTGCTCAAACTCGACAGAACAGATTGTCTTCTGCAAAGCAACCACTGCAAAAGGCTGAGATAATTCCCACCTGTGATGTTATGACAACCAAAACCTTTGCCAATAGATTTGGAGAGCTGCGCTAGACCTTCTCTGTAAAATAGAGACACAACCCAAGGGTCCTCATCACACATCTTTCCACTCTTCTGGTTTGACTAATTCCCTATAGTGGAACAAAGCACAGGTAACAGAAATAGTTCTAGGTGCTACCCAAGTGAATGCATAAAAATGAGAAAAATGATTGGACTAGTAAGTAAAGTTCTCCCCTCCCCCTTAAGAATGTTATTATGATTCCCTTCCTATCCATTGACAGAATCTTCCTTGGCGTTTTGGAAGGTGTTTTAACTAGTGTCTCTAGTCAAAAAAGAGCTAGATATAATGGTTGGTGTGGAGTTCTTTCAGTCATTTCATGTGAAGTTGATTCATAAGGCAGTAAGAACTATGTTTCTTTCTATGAAGAAAGAAATGTGGCCCATTGAAATATGGGTATGTGACTTGTCATGCTAAAGTACTATCCTAGTGTAGAATCTGGAATACATCTGCTAGCTCCTTTTGAGGAATAAATGAGAACACAGATAAAAGACCTATTAGATTTGTCTAATTAACAGTCATCTAACTGCCAGCTGGTATCCAAGCTGCAATAAAAAGAGGGAAAAAAAACCCAAAACAAAAAAAGGATCATTTGGTTTTGCAATTAGCATGACTTGTATTTTCCATGGTGGGGGGAGCAGCATGGGAAGGAAACAAACAACAAATCCTTAATGTGCTGTTGTGTACACCTCAATATCTTTATTATTATTCAAATCATTTAAAGAATACTAAACAATTATTTTATATTCCCTTGGCCAAATAATAAGTCAATAGCTATTTGTTGATAACTCCTTAGGGATTTCAAAGCCAATTTAAAATATCTGTGTACTCCCAGACTATGGAGGGAATTGTAAGAAACATGGTGGTTCATCTCATTTTTGCTCATGATGTCAGTAGAGGCAAAGGCAGTGTAGTGTAATGAAGAGAGCCGGGCTTAGAGTGGAAAAAACCTGGATCTAAATCATGACACATATGGGCAGTATAACCCTGTGAAAGGTGACAATCTCTCAGGGTTCTAACCAACTCACTAGACCATAAGCTGAAGAGAACTGCCAACCAACATTGTTCTACTCTCTCAGAAGGTCTTAATGTCAATGAAATCCTGTCTCTACTTAACATGTGAGAGTGAGTCTTTCATAGTGAACACTATAGTAAAGCATTCAAGTAGAATTATAGTGGGAGAAATATACATTACTAAATAACATCTCCTCTTCTCTGTGGATTCTTAATTTACTCTTTAAAAAACTCAAAGTACAATATTGCCTTAGGAATCAGAAAGATCTGAGTTCAGATCCCACCTCTGACATTTACCAGCCATGGGCAAGTCACAACCTCCATGAGCCTCAGACAACTCTATCTATGAAGTCAAAGTCTGTAATCTGAATCTAGGAATTCATAAGATTGTATTTATACTTTTTAAAAGTCTATTATATGTAATATATAATGTTCTGTGAAATATGATATGATGTCAAATAATATTTTATCTAAATGATTTATTTTATTCAAATAAAATATTATATAAAATATATATGTGTGTGAGAGTCTGTTTGGAAACCTCATAAGTCTTTATTATTTGTTTATTTGGTGGTCAGTTGGTCAGCAAGCATTTATTGAGGGTTTACTACGTGCCAAGCTTTGTGATTAGCTCTGGGGATACAAAGATCAACAACAACAACAACAACAACAATGACAAAAAGTAACAGTCCTTGCCTTCAAGGAACTCACAGGAATTTAACTTTGCTAATGTAACCACATGTTGTTGTTCAGTCATTTTTCAGTCACATCCAACTCTTTATGACACCATTCGAAGTTTTCTTGGTAAAGATGCTGGAGTGGTTTGCTATTTCCTTCTGCAGCTCACTTTACAGATGAGGAAGCTGAGGCAAATGAGGCTAAGTGACTTAACCAAGGTCACGCAGCTTGTAAGTGTCTGAGGCTAGATTTGAACTCAGATCTTCCTGACTGCAGGGCTACTGCTTTATCCACTGTAACACTTAACTCCCACATAAACACATACACACATATCACTATATATTACTTTTTTATAATACATAGATATTTTAAGGTTTAGTGAAGGAAGGAGGGAGGGAGGGAAGGAAGGAAGGAAGGAAGAAAGAAAAAAGGAAGGAGGGAGGGAAGGAAGAGAAAGAAAGAAAAAAGAAAGAAAGAAAGAAAGAAAGGAAAGAAAGTAAAAGCAAGGAACGGAGAGAGAAAGGAAGGAAGGAAGGAAGGAAGAAAAAGAAAGAAAGGAAAAGCAAGGATGGAAGGAAGAGAGAAAAGGAAAGAAGGAAGAAAGAAAGAGAGAGAGAGAGAGAGAGAGAAAGAAACAAGAAATCTAACATGTAATCCCCAAGTTAAGTGGGCAGCTTCTGGCCATCAAAATTTACCTTCCTTTGGAGAGGAGGAGAGGAAGAGGACAAGATGAGTTACCCAAGTAACTGGGTCCCCATTCAGGCAGCTCTGTCTACCCATAGGCTGTGTTTGTCCTTCGTTTTCAAAGAGGACCGTGGCATCAGGGAAATGATGACATGACATACAGTTGACTTTGAATTGTGTGAGGGAAGGCTGTACAAGGTCACCAGCCTTATTTTCTCCTCCAGAGCCATCTGGATCTAGTTACCTATTCATCAGGACTGGAAATGACCCAGGATGCAATGGAGGACCCTGGCCTTTAGGCTAAGGCCTTTTCACATACTCACTCAGAGAGAGGTAATACCCATTCAGTGAATAGGCATCTTTAAGAAGTGAGTTAAGGGATGACCCCTTTAATTAGAAAAAAAAAATCAAGCTGGGAGGGGAAGACTTTCAGAATTGATGTTCCAAAGAGAAACAGTTACCAATGACATTCACTCTAAGCTAGGAGGGCCCAAAATACAGCCATTAAGTGGAATTTGGGCAGGGACCTATTGTGTAAGTATTATCATCCCCATTTAATAGTTGAAAAAAATGAGGTAGATGCAGACAGAAGTTAAGTGACTTGCCCAAGGTCACACAGCTAGTAAGTGTTAAAGGTAGGATTAGAACTGAGGTATTCCCAACTCCAGGTCAAGCAATCTATCCACTGAACTGCCATGTCTGAAATGATATATCTTAAAATAAAAGAAAACATATACCTACAAAGAAGCAGGAAGTACATTTTACCATCAGTTCTCTAAAGTCATAATTAGTCACTGTACGGACAAGGGTTGTGAAACCTTTCGTTGATGTTTTCCCTTACATTAATATGGTCACTGTGTACGTTTTCCTCTTGGTCCTTCTGCTTAATTCAATGTGCAGAAATTCACACATTTCCCACATTTCTCAGAATTTCTTAGTACTCTCCCTTCTTACACAGTAACAACATTCCATCCCACTCATGAGCCACCATCAGTGAGCATTATTACAAGTGCTGCTCACCATATTTTTGTCATATAGAAGTTCCTTCCCTCTGTCTTTGACTTCCTCAGGGAATATGCCTAGTAGCTGTCAAAGGATATTAAGGTTTTGTTTTAGAGATTTAAATCTCATTAGTGCATTCAAGTCTGTAAACATAAATAACAGTAAATAACACAGAATTCTATCAAAGAGTCTCACATGACTGAAATGACTGAACAACAGCAAAGAGATACATGAATGTCATCTGTACAATGGCATTGTACATATTTGTTGTCATTCAGTTATTTCAGTTATGTGAGACTGTGACTCCATTTGGATTTTTTTTGGCAAAGATACTAGAGTGCTTTGCCATTTCCTTCCCCAGCTTATTTTACATATGAGGAAACTGAGGAAAACAAGATTAAATGACTTTCCCAGGGTCACACGGCTAATACATGTCTGAGGCTGGATTTATCTCTAAAATCCTGAACTTTCCAACTGTATTACTTGACCTCCACTTCATTACTGTATCCTTCTACTTCCTCACTTATGCTGAACTTACTTTTCACCTTATTGTTATTCTTGATCCCTTTTCCTCTCTTTATTCCCTCAATCCATCTTCTTCAGTCTATCTTCCTTGTTTTCATACCTACCCATGATCCTATAGTCCTCCACTCTTGTAATTCACATACCACCACCCTCAAATTCTACTAGAATTTCTACTATTGCCCACCCCATCATTTAACTCTTATCTTCACCATGCAATTCCTTCATTCCTACTCCCCAGTTCCTCATTTCACCCATTATCCATATAATCTGAGAAGCTACATACCTGGTGCTAGATATTTCATATTCTCTACTTTTGTTCATTTATTAAGTCATTGTCCACAGTGACTTTTCTCCAGTACCTAATTTCCCTTTTACTACCCTCCTCCCATCCTTATAGCACAAGACTTTGCCTCCTCTCAGAGAGAGAGGAAGGAAGGAAGGAAGGAAGGAAGGAAGGAAGGAAGGAAGGAAGGAAGGAAGGAAAGAAGGAAGGAAGGGAGAAAGAAAGAAAGAAAGAAAGAAAGAAAGAAAGAAAGAAAGAAAGAAAGAAAGAAAGAAAGAAAGAAAGAAAGAAAGAAAGACTGAGAAGATTAAAGTCATCTGATGAGAAGTTCCTCAAATCCAAATTAGTTATCATTAATCCTCAAAACCTCTCAGCATCATCAGACATCCTCTCCTTCTCCATGACCTCAGAGGAATAGTTATTATTACTCCTTACTAATGCCTTTCCTTGATCCTCTCCTTCCCATCTAGGACCTCCCTTCAGTTTAGGAGATTCTTGGATTCATTGTGACCAGTGCAATGCCAATCACCAACAGGAATATTTAGAGATGTTAACCATCCATCAGGAATCAACCTTCTCAAGCAGTAAAGACTGTCTTCCAATCAATTTTCCCCAGCAGAATCTTATGTCTTGGTGTGACCCAACACCAAGGTTCCAGCTTTTATAACTCTTTTCAGATCCACTTGGAATTCTTGTCTGGCACTTCAGACAGGGGGTCTATGATTAGCCCTGTTGCTCTAAAGAAGGATCTCATGTAAAACAACTCATCTATTTCTCATGTGAGAAAACAAAATCCATATTCTCATCATCAAAATCACAACTAGACTTTGTCTCATAGAACTCATATAGTCCTAGGTATTAGAATTTCCCAGCTAATGACTCCTAAATCATGATATCAATCATATATAAATCATATACTGGTCTGGACCTTTGGCCATCTTTAAAGGGATTATTTTTTTTTTCAGTCTTTCTCACAGATGTTATTCATTCTGCCCCCTTCTCATGGAAAAACTGTCTACATTTCAAAGGACATCATTTTACACAAGAATTCTTGAATGATTTTTCTGTAGTGTGCATTGGAAACACCTTATTGGAAAAGAGTGCTTTTTCATAATCGATAATGTGTACAGAGTGAGCTTACCGACTCTATGGCATTGTTGAATAATGCCTTCAAGAGCAGTAGTAAATGCTTTGGGAATAAAGCAACATACTTGGAGTCAAGAAGACAGTTCAGATCTTATCTCCAAATACTATGTATCCCTGGCCAGGGGTTACTTAAGCTCTCTTAGCCTCAGTTTCCTCAGCTGCAAAATGGGGATAAAAATAATTCTTACCTCACAAAATTGTTATGAGAATCAAGTGAGCTATATATGCAAAATGGTTTGTAAACCTCAAAGCACTTTACACATATCATCTATTATCATTATTAATACCACTATTTTCCTCATGCAGGGTGCCTTCAATTTATACCTGTCCCAAAAGCCTTAGAGCTTATTTTAAGCTTTAATATCTTCAGAAAAATAAATGCTACTAACTTACAAAAAATTCTGAAAGGTTAATTATTTAAAATTTCAAAATCTTGATGTTTCTTATTAACATTCAAAATAACCATCATCTTGGGCTGTACAACACTAGCTAATTTTAGAACTTTGCAAAAAATTTTATTCAGCTGCTGTTCAATGACAGAAAAGATTGAATTTATAATCCGCCTAAAAATGAACCAAAGAATGAACTGTTGATGTGTACATGACAGGCTTGATATGACCCAACAAGAAAAAAAATATAATAACTGAGATGGCCAAGCAATGGGACCTAATTCCTTTGCTAATTTACTGGTCTGAGAAAGTGTCATCCAGAAACTGTTGCATGCATAATATATAATGATCCGATGCTCCATCTTGTTCAAATTAAAACTAAAAATTTCTTATTCAGACTTCACAAGACAAGTGTAAAAGAAATTTAAGTTGTCAAACTTTCAAATGATTTTTTGGCTTTTTTTAGCATTTATATTTCTTAAGTTATATAAACTTCTCTAAGACTTTTGGGACATCCTGTGTATGGGTAACTCAAAAGATTTTGTTGACGTGATAGAGTAGGCATATAGTCAGTAGTTTTTGTTGTCCTCTTTATTGCCTTTTGGGGGTATTAATGATGAAGTTTGAGGGATCCTCCCCATGCTTTTATCGCCTTCTCCTCCTTCAGATATTTTGAAAATTAATCTCTTCTTAACTGCTTTTAGTCCCATAGCCCCTTTCATGCCTATACTTTTTCAGCTCCTACACACTTACTACCACAGAACTTGTACAATCTGGAAACATTAACATATATGAGAGTTTCTAGGATTTAAAAGGGCCCTTAAGATTTGATTTTATAAGGTGAGAAATGTCAATATCTTGGCAGTGGATTGTTGGATTAATCCATGTTAAGCCTCATGGAGAGTTTCTCTAACATATGTAGTTCTATACTGCTAATGTAACTCTCCTACCATTTTAATATTCCGTTCTTTGTTAAAATCTAAGAAGAGATGTCAGCTATGGGATTATGAGAAAATCTTTGTTCCTTGGATCACTTATGAACTTGTCTTTCATGTAAGTGTACTATAAGACACCTATTTCCATGTAGGTTTAATTTTCATGATTTTCAGAGGATTGGCTAGACCAAAGAATCATACAAGTTAAGTTAACAAGCATTTATTAAGCCTCTACTGGGTACCAGTCACTGTACTAAGCACTGGGGTTACAAAGAAGGGCAAAAGTTCCCTCAAGGAACTTACATTCTAAGGGGAAAGATGACATTCTAATAACTATGGACAAATCAGTTATATAAACGATATATATCTGAATACACACACATATATTTATATATATACATACATATATATATATATATAAAACTCTATTATATATATATCTGAAAATAATCAGCAGAGAGAAGGCACTAAGGGGATTGGGAAAGGCTTCCTAGAGAAGGTGAAATTTTAGTTGAGATCTGAAGGAAGCCAGTTAAGCCAAGAGATGGAAATGAGGATGGAGAGAATTGCAGGCATGGGGCATGGAATGAAAACACCTGGAATAAGGAAATGGAGTGTCAACTTGAGGAGCAACAAAGAGGTCAGCACCATTGGATCACATTCTATGTAGAAGGGAGGAGAGTGAAAAAAGATTGGAACAAAATGGGAGGGGGCTTGGAGAGGCAACTAGGTGGCACAGTTCAGTCCTGGAGTCAGGAACACTCATCATCCTGAGTTCAAATGTGGTCTCAGACACTTACCAGCTATGTGACCTTGGGCAAGTTACTTAACCCTGTTTGCCTCAGTTTTCTCATCTGTAAAATGAGCTGGAGAAGGAAATGGCAAACTGCTCCAGGATCTTTGCCAAGAAAACCCCAAATGGAATCACAAAGAGTCCTATGCAACTGAAAATGACTGAACATCTATCTATCTATCTATCTATCTATCTATCTATCTATCTACCTATCTACCTATCATTAATATAAATATATACAAGGCAGTTTGGAAAGGAGAGTACTAGCAACTGTGATGATCAGGATGTATACCACAAGTTCAGAGAAATTTGAAAAGACTTTTATGAACTAATGCAGAGCAAAATATTTCTTCTGTGGCAGAAAAAATCAATAGCTATCCTATTACTAGTATCTACTTGTTCATTAAGTACCTTGTTTTAAAAAGGACAATGGACCTTCTAGGGGCTTTTTAGAGAAGACCATAGACACGAGCATTTTCCTCAAAACTCTAGGGTGGGGGCATGATGAACTAGATGTCTCTGGCTAAAAAAAAGTCTGACTCCTTTCTTTGGGATGAGGCTTCCCAGAGATTAAAATAGATCTGTTTAAGTCCACAGCTAGAACTTTTCCTGGGAGAGGGTCCCCTGGACTCTGTTGTGGCTTGCCCAGGGTCACACAGCCAATGATGTCACTTGCCTAGGGTTGTGTAGCTAATTAAGTGTCTGAAGGCAGATTTGAAATCAGGAAAATGAGTGCAGGCTTGGCATTCTATCCACTGCCACCTAGCATATGTGTGTGTTTGTGTGTGTGTGTGTGTGTATACACACACATACACGTATATGTATTGTGTATGTAAATGCACACACGTGTATACACATATAATATACTTATATGTATGTGCTTATATGTATATATACACATGCATGCACATATGTACACATGAATTCATACACACATACAAAAATTTGAATGCACATTTCTTGCTAATACAGTTTGTTTTACTCTTTATACTTATAACCTCAGTACCTACCACAGGGCCTGTAGGCTCTTAATATATATTTGTTGTATGACTTATTTATAGCACAATACTATTATATCACATTGGTACAGTACAATTTGTTCAGTTTCCCACCCCACCCCCATTGATAGGCAACTCTGTTCTTTTTAAAATCTTTTATATAAGATCATTTGTTTTTTTATCTTCCTTTCCACATATATCCTTCCCTTGTAACAAAAATAGAAAAAAAAAACAGTTTAGAAAAAATGGGTTGGTGCATCAATTATATCTGATAGTATATGTAATATCTGCTCTTATAGTTTCCCTACCTCTCCAAAGAGGGGACAGAAAGGGCACCCATTTTCTTTCCAATTTTTTGCCTCACAAAAAGCATTGCTATGAATATCTCGCCATATGTGAGTCTTTTCTTCCTCTTTTTGATTCTCTTGGGGTAGATTTTCAATAGTTAAGTCCCTTATTACACAGTTTAAAAACTGAGGTCCAGACTTAAGTATTTTAAATTCCATGAAACTTACTGTTTTTATTTTTTAACAATGGCAACAATTCATGTTTGGCTGCGTGTAAATAGTGTGGATGATGTGTGTGGATACATGTGGTGCTTCATTTTTCACCAGAAAGAATTTTTCTACTCTTCATTTTTCTTTCTAGAGAAACAGATGGAAAACATTGCATCAGATGTCACCTTGTGCTACAGGAAACAAAAAACAAAGGAACGCTCCCACCTCGTCATATTTGGACGAAAATAATGCTGCAGAGTCTATTTCTGTTGAGTCATAAAAAGGCTACTTTATACCGGTTAAGATTTATTCCCTAAGGTGGGTCTATGGGAAAAGTTGCAAAAGACCTTCTCCCACCATTGTGTTTGGAGAGGACATGCCAAAAGAGTAAACAAACAAGGCTCTTCCTCTCTATTCATGTTCTTGTAGCGGGGGATCTGTGGTTGCTCCATTGGCCAGCACAACATTTATAAAGGTTCTAACAATGACTATCCTTGTTCAGAGATGTGGGATGATCAGCCTTTGAAAGCTCTGTGTCTCTTAAAGCTTATTTTGTCAAGACAAGAGCTCTCTCTGTTGTGGTGCAATAAGAGACCCAGCCCCAAAATGACTTAAAGGATCAAAGCCAGAAGAACGTGACAACTGCCAATATCTCCTCCTCTAGAAGCTTGCAGGGGAGCAAGCAGTCAGGGATGGCTTAAGATAGCCGAGTTCAAACATTAAACCAAAGCTTGGATGGAGAGGGAAATATTTACATCAGATACAGGTCAAGGAATGTTGACTTTGGGGGAGAGAGGCTCAGCACACAATTGGGGAGAAAATGGGGAGAACCATAGGATGGGGTCCAGACTTCATTTGGAGGTGGGGTTAAGAATAATATTAATATAATATTTATTCATATTGTTAATATAATATTAGTTAACCCATATCATTATATTAATCTATATTCTTTCTATAATGAATTACTATTATTAACATAATAATATTATGACCATATTTATAATTTATAATATTTGTTGTTGTTGAGTCATTTCAGTCATGTTCAACTCTTCTGATCCCATCTGGGGTTTTCTTGGCAAAGATACTGGGAGTGATTTGCCTTTCCTTCTCTAGTTCATTTTACAGATGAGGAAACTAAGGCAAACAGGGTCAAGTGACTTGCCCAGGGTCACAGAGCAAGTAAGTGTCTGAGGCTAGATTTGAACTCAGGAAGATGACTCTTCCTGACTCCAGGCCTAGCACTTTATCCACTCCATTGTAAATTTCCCATTGGTTACTTGGTTGGTTGGTTGGTTGTCCTTTATTCTTGAAGAGGACCCAAATGACATCATTACATTGGAGTCAAGGTACAATATGTCTGACTATGGCTGATCAGACCGACACAAACTTAGAAGGCTTCTACCCACAGATCAGGCTCAAATAGTCCACATAAACTTTCCCATTATAGTGACATCACAAATATAAATTTGATATTATTGATTATAACAATAGCATCTTTATAATACATTAAGGTTTGAAAATCACTTTACAAATATGATCTAATTTTATTCTCACAGCAACCCGGAGAGGTAAGATATAGGCAATGTAAATATAGTAATAGTAAATATAGTAATAGTAAACCCCAAATGACTTTGAACAATTATATAAGCTCTCCTAGAGCATGGAGAAGTTGAAAGCTAGCAGTCATTCCTGCATATAGTGAGTTGAGTGAGGCTCTCACCAATAAAGAATATGTTTGTGCTTTTGTACTTTCTTCTCCCTTTTCCAAGCTTGTTTTCCTTCAGATTGTAGGTAAATAGTTTTAGGGTTGACTTCTTAGCTTTTGATAGGTAACCTAAGCACTGGGTCATCATTTCTAAAGCCTTATAAAGGTTCATATTTGCATATAACTATAGACAAGAGACTGGATGGAGTAAATCAGACCTCTGTCTAGGGTATTAAAGACACATAGTAACAATAATAGCTCCATACACATTAGGTTCTTATCATATTAGCAACAATGAGCAAAAGTGTGGCAGAGTAAATAAAGAGCTGGCCTCTGAGTAAGATCTGAGTTCAAATTCTGTGGGTTGTGTGAGTTTAGGTAAGTCATGACCTCTTAGTGCTCTCTGAGATTATGAATTATGAAGAATGTACTAGGTGGTTCAATGGATTGAGTGCTGGGCCTAGAGTCAGGAAGATCTGAGTTCATATCCAGCCTTGGACACATACTAGCTGTGTGACCCTGGGTAAGTCACTTAATCCTGTTGGCCTCAGTTTCCTCATCTATAAAATAGGCTAGAGAAGGAAATGGCAAACCACTCTGGTATCTTTGCTAAGAAAACCGTAAATGGGATCACAGAGAGTCAGACACAATTGAAACAACTCAACAACAACATTGGTAGAAGTTACTTTGTCAAGAGAGATGCCTCTATCAATGAAATCACAAGTCTAGTTAAGAAAAAAAATACGTTAAACTCAACAGCTGACATTAATAAAATATTTTAAAGTTTACAAAGACCTTTAGAGTAATGATTTCATTATTTCATAACCCTATGAAATAATACTGCAGATATTATCATCCCTGTTTTACAAAGGAGAAACTGAGCCTCAGAGGACCTTCCCCAGTTATACAGCTAGTTATAGGATCATAGATTTAGAGTCAGAAATGAATTAGAAGTCACTGAATCTCCCCCTTCCCAAACACACACATTTTACAGATGTAAAATAGAAAATAGCTTGACTAGGGGCAGCTAGGTGGTGGAGTGGATAGAATGCTCAACCTGGAGGTCAAATTCAGCCTCAGGCACCAGTCTTGTGACCTTGAGCAAGTCAATTACTCTCTGTCTGCTTCAGTTTCCTCATCGTCAAATGGGAATAATAATAGCATATATATATTCCATCATTATTGTGAGGATCAAATGAGATAATATTTTTTTGTAAAGCATTTTGTAAACCTTAAAGTGCTATGTAAATACTAGACATTATTACTACTACTACTACTACTACTACTACAACTACTGCTGCTGCTGCTACTACTCCTCTGGCTGCTGCTGCTGCTGCTGCTGCTGCTACTACTACTACTACTACTACTACTTACCACTACTACTATACTACTACTACTACTACTACTACTACAGCCCAGGGTCACCCAACTTGTCAAGAATCAAACCTATGTCTCTCTGACTCTCCATTCAATAGTCAAGTCACTACACCACAGTTGTATAGCTGAATAAACATTGGCCAGTTAGCCTCTGTCTCTCAGCCTGAGCATTTCTGAGCAAGAAGAGACAAAATGCTCCTATGGACTTGTGAGGGGGCAAAGAGCCACCCACAAAAATTTCATATTCTGCCATCGTGAGGTTAACAAAAGGCATCGAACACAAGGAAAAGATTGACACTTTCTACTAGAGATAGCTTGCTTTGTAGTCAGTCTAAGTACTAACATGATTACCACACTACTTCAGGATTTAGAGGCTTATGGTTGTTAGAAACAAGCTTTCCTGCCAGTATTTACTGATTAAAAGCACCCAGCGTCCAGCAGGCTGCCTTGAACAAAGCAAACCATCAATACAAGCTTGTTCATGGGGACAAGGGTAAACTCTCTAAGAGCAAACTGAAATACTCAGACCCCAAGCCTGAGTCACTCAGCTGGCTGACAAACAATGGAGCATCTGCTGTGTGTGTAAGGCACGGTCTATTTGAATTAAATCACTTTTTCTATTGTTTGATAATCTTTTCTTTTTCTTTTTAACATATTCCCAAGGAATCTTTGCCATAGATCTACCCAAGCAGAGGATCTGGTCTAAATTGTCTCCCAGCTGCTTGCCTGTGACTCTTCCTGACCTTGATGAAATTGCTTGGAAAGAAATCTAAAATGGATGATTTTGAAAATTCAGAACCAAAGGTCTGAGAGTTGGGGATATTATCATTGGATTGAAATCTGTTGGGATTAAGGAAAAAAATTGTTTTATGATAAAAATAAAAATCCAGTTGTTTTCATATATTTCTATTTTTGAAGGGAGGGTCTACTGAACATTAGAATTCCTTATTATGTCTAATTTTAAAATGGAGCTAGAATTGAGGATTCTGATTCACCCTCTATACCATAAATTCACCATCATGTAATATACTTTTTTTTTCTTTCAGATAGATGGAGAAACAGTATGTGGGAGTCCCTGAGCTTTTAATTTTTATTCTTTTGAACTGATATGTCTACACTAAAATTCTGTCTTGACTGTGTAGAAGTCTGAACCTTGCTATCTGCCCAGAAACTGGACCCTCTGATGTGAGGTATCTCCCTTACTTAGAATATGAGTCACTTGAGGGCAGAGAATTTTTCAGTTTTCTGTTTGTAGCCCCAGTGCTTAACATATAATTAGTACTTGTAAAATGTTTTTTTATTCATTCATTCATTCATTTAATCTTTATGTTTTTAAATTTGTGAGCATATATTATCTCTCTCTTTGCCCCCATTCAACAAATAAAAAAAGAAAAAGATGACTCTCAACAATATGGATTTCAAGAATAACAAATTCTTAAATTGGCCAGATCCGGAAATGTTTCATTCATTCTGCATTTTAAGCCCATCACCTGTCTGGGAGGGGCAACTAGGTGGTATGGTATGGATAGAGCTTAGAGTCAGAAAAATCTGAATTCAAATCCAGTCTTGGATGTTTCCTTGTTGTGTGACCCTCAGCTAGTCATTTAACCTTTGTCTGCCTCAGTTTCCTCAAATATGAAAACAGAACCTGCCTCACAGGGCAATTATAAGAAAGAATATTTGTTAAGCCCTTTGCATAGTATGTGGCACATAGTAGGGACTTTATAAATGCTTATTCCCTCCCTCCAATCTCTCCTTCTCTGGCAGGAGGTGAGTAGTGTGTGCTATCTTCCTTCAGTCCTCCAAAATCACGTTCATCATCTCATTGATCAGTGTTCTGAAGTCTTCCAAAGTTGTTATCCTTTCTAATGCTTTGTACCTGTATGAATTGTTCTCCTGTGTTTGCTCACTTCATAATTTCTTAGGGCAAAAGAATATTCCTTTACATTCAGGTATAAATTTATATTTATTATATATTATTGTTACATATTTAGCCATTCTGAGCATCTCACTTAGTTTCTAGTTTGGGGCCACTAGAAAACAAGAAATTACAATTACTTGACACTTATGGATCTATTTCCTTTTTCTTAGATTTTAGGATAGAAGCCTATTAGTGGTATTGGTGAGTCAGAGGGTATACACAGTTTATTAACTTTGGAGGCATAGCTCTAAATTGTTTTCCAGTCATTCATTCAATCTCAAAAGGCAATAACTGGCATAGATAGATGATAGATAGATAGATAGATAGATAGATAGATAGATAGATAGATAGAGAAAGAGTGATAGATATGGAAATAGACATAGATGGGGTAGGCAGGTGATGTAGTGGATAGAGTGTCGAGCATGGAGTTGGGAGAACTTGAGTTCAAATCTGGCTTCAGACACTTATTAGCTGTGTGACCCTGGGAAAGTCATTTAACCCTGTTTCCTCAATTTCTTAATATGTCAAATGAGCTAGAGAAGGAAATGACAAACCATTTTAGTAACTTTGCCAAGAAATCCCCCAATGGGGTCAAGAAAAGCCAGATATGACTGAACAATAATATCTACTACTCCTGCTATTATAACTTCTTACCCTTGTGACCGTGGGCAGTCATTTAACCTTCCTAGCTAAGACTTCAGCTTTCTCATCTATAAAATGAGGAGACCAATTAGATCTTCTCTAGCACTTGAACAGAGATGAGGGTGAGGGCAGCATTCATTCCCTGCTATTGGGTGGTTCCAAATGAGCAAAGGCACAGACAGACACACAGGAGAGAGCCCAATTTGGCTAAAATGTGAAGGACAAGAAGAGCTGGATGAGATAAGGCTAGAAAGGTAGGGAGAAACCAGATTGTGGAGGACCTAAATACCAAGATTAAGAATTTTTTTAAAGTATAAAGAAAAGGCAAAAAGATTTCTGTTCTTTCTGAGCAGTGACCTATTAGTGATTTTCCCAGGGTGACAAATGAGTTCACTGAATATCAGCCCTCCTGTCCCCTACTGAGATGTCAGAATTCTTCAAAGAATCCAGAGATATCCATAGCATCCTTAGTGATTTAAGACATTCATCTGGAAATACTAGCATTGAAAACAGATTCCAATGTGATGTAGACCTTCCCACTGCATTCTATTCTTCACAGGAAAGTCATCATGGTTAATGTTAATCTATAACAAATTGTGTTGCATAAGTTTAAAAAATTTTTTAAATAATTATTTTTAAAGCCATAAAAACAAAAATCAAAAGATCATATGATCTTTGTTATTTACAACTTGCTTTTCTTGAAAATGTGTATAGCAATATTGTATGCTGAAGAACTGTGAATGACTTATCTATTCTCAGCAATAGAATGATCCAAGACAATCCCAAAGGACTAATGATGAAGCATACTATCTGCCTCCAGAGAAAGAACCGATATTGACTAAATACAGACTAAAGAGTACTATTTTTCACTTTGTTTCTTTCATTCTTTTTCTTTTATTCAAGTCCTTTTGTACAAAATGACTAATATGGAAAAGTTTCTGGAACTATGATGTGACTATAGAAAATTCCATCCCAGGAAATAGGTCCATAGTAATAAGGGTTATCTAAGTGGCAGACATTGAGAGATCTATGCTTGCAGTAATTTGGTTACTTACTGTGTATGAGATCCAAAGTGTGGTCTAGCTTAATGATTGACCTGTTTGTTGTCACTAAAGCTTTGGTTAAAATAAATGCACTCCAGGGGCGGCTAGGTGGCGCAGTGAGTAGAGAGCTGGTCCTGGAGTCAGAAGGATCTGAGTTCGGATTCGGCCTCAGAAACTTAGCACACACAAATAAAAACCTAGCCGTGTGATCTTGGGCAAGTTACTTAACCCCAATTGCCCTCCAAAAAGAAAAAAAAATGCACTCTATTTGGGACAAGTCATCTTAAAATTATCAAGGGTAAAAATACAAGATAATAAGAATACATGTGCTATTACTGTCCTGACCATAATCAGATCTCTTCACATCTTAGGATACTAACTAACATATTCATTACATCAAATTTTCTGCCAGAGACTGGATAGAAATGTGGTCTGGGGAGTTAGGAGAGGGTCAGATATCACTTTTAAAGTGTACTGGCTATTGGGTCCTAGACAAATCAGTAGCTAGGGTGGGAAACCTGTGGCTTCTAGGTCCTTGAATGCAGCCCTTTGACTGAATCAAACTTCAAACAGAATTGCAAAGTTTGGATTATTATTATTATTTGGATATGACCTTGAGGCCATAGGTTCCCCACCCTTGCTAGCCTTTCAGTGCCTGCCTTTCCCTACCCCTGCTAGCCTTTCACTGTCTCAGAGTATAAGAAGAAAATATAGAGGTTCAAGTACTGCTTCTCATACTACCTGTGTGACCTTGAGTAAGTCATTGAAACTTCCCTGAGCCTCAGTTTCCATATAGGTAAAATGAGGGAGTTGGACTTGATGGCCTCTCAGGGTCTTTCTAATTCTACTCCTATAATAAAAACTATAGAATGGTTCCTGATGTGCATTGGTAGAATCTGTTTCCTCACTGGGAATTCTCTATGCCAGTACTGTACGTAGCTTATTTGTATATATTTGTTTGATGTTTTCCCCTACTGGATTATAAGCTCCTTGAAGGCAGGCATTGTCTTTTGCCTTTTTGTATCCCCAGTGGTTGGCACAGTGCCTGGCCCATAGAAGGTACTTAATAAGTATTTATTGACTAACAATGAAATCACACACACACACACACACACACACACACACACACACACACACACACACATACACACATACACACACACACACACACACACACACACACACACCTCCCACAACTTTCCATGCTCTTGATGCAGAACACTATTTTTTTACTTTCTTACAAGCAAGGGAATATTCTTAGAGATATCTTACTTAAGAGGAGCAATTATGTCCATTCTTCTTATGTCTCTGGTAATAATTATAGTTTAAAATTATATTTTGACTACATGACAAAAGTTACATGATTTCAAGTTACATGACATTCCTGCCTCTTTGGACATTTATTTATCAGCTGTTAAGTTCAGGCTTCTGTCTTTTTTTTCCTCTTGGCTATTCTTTTAGACATTTTGAATCTAATATCATCCAGATCAGTCACCTCTCTAAAATCTATCTGTAAAAATTAGAGCATTAGGGGCGGCTAGGTGGCGCAGTGAATAGAGCGCCGGCCCTGGAATCAGAAGGACCTGAGTTCGGAGCCGGCCTCAGACACTTAATCCGCACAAACAAAAACCTAGCCGTGTAACCTCGGGCAAGTTACTTAACCCCAATTGCCCTAAAGGGGTGGCTAGGTGGCGCAGTGAGTAAGAGCGTTGGCGTCGGAGTTGGGATGACCCAAGATCAGATCCGGCCTCAGAAAATGAGCACCTACGCATAAATCAAATGACTAGCCGTGTAACCTTGAGCAAGTTACTTAACCCCAATTGCTTTAAAAAAAAAAAATTAGAGCATTAAATTTCTCACGCAACCCAGAGCTATGACTGTGTGAAGCAGCGAGCACCCCAGCATCCCCAGGGTGGCTGCCAACACAGGTTCTTAGATCTGATTTTCTAAAGGAAAGCAACTCAAAATGGGTTAACAAGCTTACTTTAATTAAACATGTATCATTTACCTAGTTCAGGGAAAAAAGGTTAGCACCCTAAACTTCAGAGAATACAAACAAGTTACAAACAGAAGTTATAAGCAGATAGATAAACAGATCAGCAGGCAGGCTTCCAGCTGTCTGACCATCACATCCATATGTAGTCAGTTACCAAAGAGGGAAGCACCAACATCTGGGTTTTCAAAGCTGGGGGCCTCAAAGGCTGCCCAGAGTCTCATCTGGTCAAATCACACAACTCTTCTCAAAGTGAGCCCCAAAGCAAAATCTCACATCAGGGTATATATAGCCTTCTCCTGGGTCAGAGAATGTCACAACCCTCTTGACCCACTGCCCAATCACAAAGTATCAAGGTATGGGCATTCCTGAAAAACAAGCCTCCTGCCACAGGCTCCATGTGACCACATTTAGCCTATTAGGGGGCAGAGTTTATTTTCAAATCAGGGAAGGTTCTCAGAGTCACTTAAGCCTAGCCTAGGGGCAGGGAAGATCTTCCTTCAGAATCCCATTCCCATAACACTGTGCCAACTTTGTTTCAAGCATCTGGATGAAAACTGAAAATTTAATATCCAGATGCTGTATATTGTTACCCTATCAGAGTTTTGTTGGTCCAGCCAAACTTGTTTTATCACTGTTCCTCACATGGGATGTATCATCTTCTGTCTTTGTACCTTTCCATAAGTTATCTTCCATGCTTGGAATGCTCTCCCTCTTCCTCATCACCTCTTATAATCTCTGGCTTCCTTTCAAGCTCAGCTCAGTCACTACCCAGTACATGAAGCAAAACCTGATTCCGCATCCCTATTAGCTTTGACTGCCTTCTTCCTTTCCCCAGTGCCTTTTGTATTTCTTTTGTGTATATGTATATGTATTCCTGTTTTATTCTCCTGAAATAATGTAAAGGCTGTGAGGGTAGCATTTTTTTTTTTGCTTGTCTTTGTGTCTCCAGCACCTATCAGTGGCTGGCACATAATAGGTATTTAATTAATGCATATTGATTGATTGACTGGCAATGCCTCCAGATGATGGGTTATATTTTTTAGTTTTCATCCATTTGTTTATTGTGGCCTTAATAAGACCCACTCTATTTACTTATCAATTTATAAATTTTATATTAAATTATATATGTACATGTTATAAGATGGTATAAATGTATGCTATTTGAGGGCAGAGAAGGTTTGGTTCTTTTATTTGCATTCCAAGCCCTAAACATAGTGTCTAGCATGAGGTAGACATTTAGTAATGGAAAGAAAGAAAGGAAAAAAGGAAAGGGGAGGAAGGAAGGAAGGAGGGAGGGAAGAAAGGAAGAAAGAAAAAAAGAAAGAAAGGAAGAAAGAAAGAAAGAAAGAAAGGTAAAGAAGGAGGGAGGGAGTGAGGGAGGAAGGAAGGAAGGAAAAGGAAGGAAGGGAAAGAAAGAAGAGAGGAGAGAGGGAGGAAGGGAAGGGAAGGGAAGGGAAGGGAAGGGAAGGGAAGGGAAGGGAAGGGAAGGGAAGGGAAGGGAAGGGAAGGGAAGGGAAGAGAAGGGAAGGGAAGGGAAGGGAAGGGAAGGGAGAGGGAAGGGGAAGGGAAGGGAAGGGAAGGGAAGGGAAGGGAAGGGAAGGGAAGGGAAGGGAAGGGAAGGGAAGGGAAGGGAAGGGAAGGGAAGGGAAAGAAGGAAGGAAGGAAGGAAGGAAGGAAGGAAGGAAGGAAGGAAGGAAGGAAGGAAGGAAGGAAGGAAGGAGAGAAAGAGAAGAGAAGCATTGTGTTGGCTTTAGGAAGACCTGTGCTTAAATCCTATCCTCAACACTAATTAGCTGTGTGACTTTGGATACCCAATTTAACTCTTTTTCTCAGTTTCCCCATTTTTAAAATAAGGGAGTTGTACACAATATCCTCTAAAGTGTCCAATTCTAAATTTTTAACTAGATTTAGAAATCTTTAGATTTTTATAGACTCTCAGATCAATAAACTGGTCTATGAGAATTTCCTATGATCTGAAAATCTCAGTTAACAATGATATTTATATAGGAGAAGCTGATTTTTCTCCCACTACCACATTAGTATGAAGCATTTCTCAGATAAGCTTGTGGATAGTTTGAACCCTGAATAAAAAAAAAATTCTCTTTTTATCTTTGTGATTCAAATGTTTGGAATTTGAAACCACCCAAATGGAAAAAGAACAGAGCTTACCAGATAGGATCTAGAACTTAGAAGAGTTTGACCTGTGAACCCAATAAAAACCAAAAGGATAAATAATGCCTGTTATCTGAGATACTACATGGTTGGATGAACAATCTCTAGTCATCATCCATTACAAGTATTGTGTGTGTGTGTGTATGTAGAGAGATATACACATATACATACATATACATAGACACATAAGTGTACATATGCATGTAATATGTGTATATCCATATCTTGGACAGATAGACACTGCAAATGAACAATTACTTGGGCCCAGAATTTCATGAGGTGAGGGGTAAGAGGAGAGAAGAAGGGAGAGACAAGCATTTGTTAAGTGCCTACTCTTGCCAGGTGCTGGGCTAAGCATTTTACAAATATTATCTCATTTTATCCTCACAACAACTCTGAGAGTCATGATCCCCATTTTATAGATAAGGAAACCAAGGCATAGAGTTCATGTGACTTGCCCAGAGTCACACAAGGACTATCTGATACTATCTGTATCATCAGAGGGAATATCACCTTTGATGAGATTATCAATCCATTTGAGAAGCTGGGAAACTATAAAAATTATTACTTCTGCATCCTTTTGTGCCTGCCTGACTATAGATTTAGAGGAAGAATGTGAAGAACATCTCCCCCTCTCTGGCTCCCATCTTTGGAATATGGGCATTACTGGACACATGGTTCTTACTGCCTAGTAATTGCTTTCAGCTCCCCTCCTGTAATTTTCTTTGCACATGGCAGGAGGGGGTTGGGGGAGATGGAGTGAATGAAGACCTGTGACCTGATAAGTCCAACCCTGTCCCAGACAACAAAATTGTACTATAACTTTCTCTGAGACTAAGACAAAGGAAAAATAAATGGATCCATTTAACTATAGTTGCAACTTCTAGAAGTTTGAAAAATATATTAATAATCAAAACCATAAGGTTCTTTCTTAGTTTAGCTTTGAGTCACCCAAGAGAAAAGCTGAGACTCAAATCTTGTTCATTTTGTATCTCTATACACCAATACCAAACACTATTCCTTTCTGTTCCAGTCTTTCTGGCCACAAATAAAAAACAGACAGCTCAAAAGCAATTAGGATGAATCCTTTATATCAAATGGATCCACCTTGATACTAATTAAAATGGTAAGGAAACACCTTTAAAGATTAAGAAACAGGGTTTAAACATCCATCCTTCCAGAAGGAAAAGGAGGGGGAAGGGAGAAAATTCACCAGTGATTAGTTATTCCCCCTGGACTGTCCTCAGTTGTGCTGTGTGCTTCAGGAGATGGTTTCATTGGAGCTCTTACCACGAATCTCCTCTGCAGACAACCATCAATTGCCCAGGCTGCTCCTCATTCAAAATCCCTGCCCACTCTCTAAGCACCCTCCCTCAAAGAGCCTGGAGTCTCTTCCGGGTTAAGATGAAAACAGAAGTGTCTCCTTGAAACTATATCTCCCAAGAACCCAGGCAGCCAGTCTTTGAATGCTTCTCTCTAATGTAATGGAAATGCAGATTTGAAGATCTTCCCTGACCCTAGGCCCTTTGATTGGCTTAAGGCCCTTTGATTGGCTTAAGTGACTCTGAGAACCTTCTTTAATTTGAAAATATACTCTGCCCCCAATAGGCTGAATGTGGTCACACGGAGCCTGTGGTAGGAGGCTTGGTTTTCAGGAATGACTACACCTTGATGCTGTGTGAATGGACAGTGGGTCAAGAGGGTGGTTACATTCTCTGACCCAGGAGAAGACTATATAATTCCTGATGTGAGGCTTTGCTTTGGGGCTCACTTTGAGAAGTGTTGTGTGATTTGGCCAGATGAGACTCAAACCCAGATGCTTCCCTCTCTGGTAACTGTGATTTGGTATTGATGTAATGTTGGGACAGTTTGGAAGCCTGTCTGTTTGATCTGTCTGTATACTCTGAAGTTCAGGGTGCTGACCTTTTCCCCCTGAACTAGGTAATATATGTTTGTTTGATTAAGTAAGCTTGTTAACCCATTTTGAGTTGCTTTCCTTTTGAAAAGCAGATCTAAGAACCTGTGTTGGCAGCTACCTTGGGGATGTTGGGGTGCTTGCTGCTACACCTAACTAGGAGAAATTTGTCTCAAAGCCTGCTACACTTCTATTCAAAGACTTTTTCCTTTGTGTCTTTTTAAAAGAACCATGAAAGTTTAAAAAAAAAAGGTTGTTTTTTTATTTTTTATTTTTTTGGAAGAGTGGAAAATACATATATAAATGTTATTTAGTTGATTAGCTGTGTCTTACTCTTCATAAGCAGATTTGGTGTTTTCTTGGCAAAAATACTGGAGTGGTTTGCAATTTCATTCTCCAGCTCATTTTATAGATGAGGAAACTGAGGCAAATAGGGTTAAGTGACTTACCCAGGGTCACACAGCTACTAAGTGTCTGAGGCCAGATTTGAACTCAGGAAGATGAGTCTTCCTGACTTCAGGCCTGGTACTGCTCCACCTAGCTGCCCACATGTATATGTATGTGTATGTGTACATTGTATTGTGTGTATATGTATATGCATGTATGTATTTATGTACATATATACACACATACATACACACATATAATGGTTTGAACCTTAATGTTCATGAAAATCAGTAGATTAATATTAATAGCTCTTTTCTCAATGTAATGATTTCCTTATTTAACTGATACTTTCCCTGATTAGGGATTCTCACTATACTAAAACATTGAGCTAGGAAAACTAATAAAATATAATTACTTTAGTCTTTGTCCAACAGTAGATGTTTTAAATTCCCTTTTTATGCACTAAGTCAGATAATAGGGAAAATAGCTTTCAGTTATATAAATGAATGTTTAAAAACAGAAATAATTTTTAAAGTTATATAAGTCATGGACATACAGGCCTACCTTTTCTAATATTATTGATCAGACCATAATTAATCACACTGTAAACAATTACATTAAAAAAAAACCATGATCTTAATCCAGGCTATGTTTCAAGGAATGGTGAGTTATACAAGAGCAATGCTATTGAAGTTAGTGGCTCATGGAGGTGGCCCAAGTTTTCCCTCCAGCAGAGAGGGAAGTCTTGCTCTATCCTCCCCTCAGGGACACTGCTGGAGAGAAAATACTTTTGCCATGGAGGGAGGATTAATGAACATGGGGAGAGAAGTGATGAGCCAGCAGTTTCCATGGTGATAACATGAGCAGGAGAGAGAGAGAGAGAAAGAGAGAGAGAGAGAGAGAGAGAGAGAGAGAGAGAGAGAGAGAGAGAGAGAGAGAGATAGTTCAAAAAAGGTCGGTGAAGACAAGCAAAGGAAGGAGGCAAATCTAGACACAGACTTGGCCCTTCCCTGAAATCGGCATTCCTAGGAACAACTGGAAATATATCCTACAGCTACAGAGAGAGACTTTCACTACCCAAAGCCAGAAACATGGTAGATCTTGAGTCCCAACTACCTTGGAACTAAAAAGACTCTGCACATTCAAGAATATGGCTGATATTGTTATCATTTCTTAACTATTCATTTATGTTTGAATTAAATGCTTACTTTTGCATTCCTGTTTTTTGTTAGGCTGGAGTTACTTTTAGAATTTCTAAGCTTTTTTTTCCCTTGGGGAGAATCTAGTCTTTATTTGGAGAAAACCTAGACTTGAGTTAATTTCAGAACTTTTCAGTTTTTAGACATGGTGGGAACAGTAAGCAAAGTTGGATTAGATTAATTACCATTAAAAGTCTCAATAATTTGAATGTTGGATCCATGAAGGTCCACAGAAGGGGAGTTTGTGGGCTAGATAATCATGGAAATGTGATAAGGGCAAATGAAGTTTCCTTCCAAGCAGATATCAGGGAAAAGTGAACAAGGATAAGAGACAGATCTGTGATTTCATTGACTGAAGGAACTTCCTTTACCAAGGCAGCTCAATGATTTCCTAGAAGATGGCCTAAAGCACTAAGAGTTTACATGACTTGCCCAGGGTCACACGGCCAGTATGTGTCGCAGGTGGATCTTGAATCCAAACCTTCTTGGATTCTAAGATAAATCTATTCACTATATCACTTTTTCAAGTATTCAAGGAATGTACCACAGGATCAGTGTAGTTAGGTGGTGAATACCAGGCCTGGAGTCAGAAAAATTTGTCTGCCTGAATTCAGATCAGACAGTTACAAGTTATGGACCTTTGATAAGTTACTTAAACCTGTTTATGTCAGTTTCCTCATCTGAAAAAATGAGCAGGAGAAAGAAATGGCAACTACTATCTTTGCCAAGTAAACCCCAAAAGGGGTCATGAAGAGTCAGACATGACTGAAAAATGACTAATCACAACCCAAAAAATACCTGTGTAGATCTTTAAAAGAAGGTCTAAAGTTGATTCATTATACATCTTAATGTAGCTGTGTTTCTATTTATGATTTTTTTCTGAGTCCTTATTCTACTAAATGAATAACTATTCCTTCACAAAGGTCTGTTTTGACTGTGTTTACTAAAAATGAATAGTTCTGAACAAAGGGTCTTTGTCAACAAGCATTTGATAAAGACATTTCCATGTATTTTGCCTCTCTATTGTTTGGTTTTAGCAGTGAAATAATCTACCTTTGATAATAATTTTGAACTTTATTTTTTTGGCAACCACTGATTTTATTTTTCTCTCTCTTGTCTCAACTTAACAAAATGTAAATCTTAGTTATAATTTATCTCAGGAATTTGCAGAAAACAATCTCAGGGAGAACACAGGTTTTCGAACAAACAATAAACCATTGTGTGTCCACACCCGCAAGGGTTTGTATCTGGGCGATCTAAATGAAAGAAGACTTCTTTGAAGTTCTTCTGTTGCTGGATCATTTTGTCAGGTGACTTTTTGTGTATGTTTTATGAGTATGCTTTGAAAAACTCACATTGGAAAGACTTAGAAGATAAAGCATGTGCTCTTATAGAGCTTCCATACTCCCCCTTTTTGGGCCTGTTTTTTCTCTAAAAAACAGATGCTAAGCCTTTCGTTTATTGTTTAGCATAAAAATCAAATGAAGTCAAAACAGCATTAAACACAATTTGTTGTGCAATTATAATTACTTGTCTTGGTTTCAGAGAAGAAGATAAGACATGCATCTCCAACATCGTATTGGAGTAGTGGAGGACTCTGGGTAGGGAATGTTGTACCCGATGTTCATCTGGTTTGTTGATTTTTCTTTAGCACAGTGTTTAGTTCGTAGTAAAAACATAATAAATCCCTGTTCTCTCCCTTGCTCTCCTCTTTGTTAGAGGGGAAAGGCTAATGAAGGTCAGGTGGTATGTGAGAAATGATTATTTCTCTCTTATATTAGTAATCAATTATTGAATTAGAATTGTTCAGAAAATTGACTTGAATGACATTGTTGATGGATGAGATTGCTTTTCGATACTGGGTGGAAGATCCCACCCAACAAGAGAACCTTACAAAAATTTAATCTAAGGTGAATTCTGGTCCATTGTGTTCTACGCAGGCTTGGGTAGGTAGATCCTCTGTCTAGATTGACCAGGCTGAGAATGGTCTGGGAGCAAGAGTGGTCAAAGTTAGGTCTACAGCCCCTCATTAGAATGGGCCTGCCTCTCACTATAATATTCATTCTCATTAATAATAAACCAATCAGAGTTGATTGTCACCCCCAGTAATACCCACTCTTCCAAGGGCAAATGGCTAATATTTGTATAGTTTTTCTAAGATTTTCAAGGTACTTTACATATATTATCTCAATATTTTGTTGTTGTTCAGTTGTTATAATTCTTTCCAACTCTTTGTGACCTCATTTGGGGTTTTCTTGGCAAAGATACTGGAGTGGTTTACCATTTCCTTCTTCAGCTCATTTTTACAGGTAACAAAACTGAGACAAATGAGGTTAAGTGATTTGACCAGGGTCAACAAAACTAGTTAAGATTCTGAGGTCAGGGGCGGCTAGGTGGCGCAGTGAGTAAGAGCACCAGCCCCGGGAGTCAGGAGGACCCAAGATTCGTTCCAGCCTCAGAAAATTAGCACCCACACATAAATAAATAACTTGAGCAAGTTACTTAACCCCAATTTCTTTAAGAAACAAAAAGAGTCTGAGGTCAGACTTGAAGTCAGGAAGATGAGTCTTCTTGACCCCAAGGAGTTTACAGTTGAATGAGGAAAAACAACATGCAAACAACTATGTACAAATAAGTTATACATAGAATAAAGCGAGATGTTCCAGCCAACCTGGGTATGGCTTTCTTTAGGTGGTGTTCATCTTTACCTCTGAGAAGCATGCTGTTTTGGAAATCTCCTCCCTCTATTAAATTGATGCACAAATTTTCAGAAATTTTCAGTCTTTAGGTTGTCACAGAAGATAGAAGAATCAGTCTCTCAGAATTACCACCTGATGATCTATGCCCAGGGAATGAAACAGGAAGGCTGGAGGAGGCAGCTAGAGATCCAAGTTCACATTCCAGGTCCAGAGAAAGTATATGTTCTCATTTTCATATGCTTCTAACCTTCCATTGCTACTGGGCATGGCAGAGAGAATTATGGGGGTAGGGTGGAATTCCCCTCACCTTTATTGTAAATACATGAGAAAAAAATTGGGCACAACAGTAGAGTAATCCAGAACAAAGTCAAAGTTGTTTCTTCAACTTTCCTATAAACTATGTGGGGGAAGCTGCTATTGTCCTATCACTGTCACATACTTGCTGATAGGGAGTCAATCCTCTTGACTCAAAGGCCAAAATCATCTTTGTCACAGACCAGTCTCTAGGGACCAAATCAGGCGTTTTCTGGGGGTGATACTAGTTGATGCAATGGATAGAGTCAGACTTCAGGTCAGAAAGTCCTGAGTTCAAATCCAGTTCAAACATTTACTAGCTGTGTGACCCTGGGTAAGTTTGCCTCAGTTCTGTCTTCCATAAAATAGGAATAATAATATCCTCTACCTCCTAGAGTTGTTGTTGTGAAGATAATATGAGAAAATATTTGTGAAGCAATTGTCAAAACTTATATAAGTTACGTAAATGCTAGCTCTTCTTCTTCTTCTTCTTCTTCTTCTTCTTCTTCTTCTTCTTCTTCTTCTTCTTCTTCTTCTTCTTCTTCTCCTTCTTCTTCTTCTTCTCCTCATCAAAGAAGCAGAGATTACATTGAACCCAGTAGAGGAGGGAGAAGGAGACTTCCCAGTCCATTGAGTGGAGTTCCCCTGATTGCTAGGCTTTTTTGATTGCCAAATTTTACCATCGGCTCATATCGATCTTGCAATCCTCTCAAACCTTCTAATCTTTTTAGCACAAACTAATGTCTGCTTGACTTTCCCCTTCTAATCAACACTGGTTGTTTATGAACCCAAGTGGATGATTTCCCATTGATACTTATTTTTATTAGATTTGCCTAGCCACTAAGTTCATTCTCGGATATTGACTCTACTTTCCTACATGTAAGGATCATTGCCATTCATTCTGGCTTTGGGGCATCTACAACTCTCATAAGCATTCATCCAAATCACACTGTCAAAGTGCCACACATTTAGAGATGGAAGGAATCTTAAACTAGCCCACCTTTTATCATTAATGGAAATGTTGACTAAAATAGGGCCACCTACTGTGTTCTCTACATTTTGATTTTATTTTTCTTTGACAACAATTAACATAATGCCCTTTACAATCTTCTATCCGCAAGGTGTCAAAATGAAAAATATATAAAAGCAATTACTGTATATCAAAATAAATTCATTTTTAATGAAGCATTCCAAAGTAAGGTCTAATAGATAAAAGACCTAACATAGAAAAAATGCAAAATATAGTATGAAAAAAGCTAGATGATCAAAAGTAATTTTGAAATAACTTTTCTGAAAGTCTCGTGTTTTTCTGAAAGGTGAAAAATTAATAGCATTCTTAAATTTGCTCAGCAAGAAATCAACATAAGTATGCCTAGTTCCATCCAGGTTAATAGCATGTGAAAAAATAATGCCATTGATCCTTGATGCAGAATAAGGGGGCTATACTCTACTGTCGATGTTTTATTAATATTGTTTCAATTTGCTACTTTGTTCAGTAAAGTTTCTATTTCCTGAGCTTCTGGAAAATGCCTTCCTCACTTTATTAAAGATCACAAGGAGTCTAGTTTGAAGGTATAGCCATGCCCTTTCTTTTATGGTGAAAATCCATTTGTCCTACCTTGCAAAACCCAGATGGACATACTGTAGACACTGATGTGGCAGAAGTTCAGCACCTTAAAAGATCTTTTTGGGTCCCTGAAAGCAAAACAATTTCAATTCTATTCCATGGCAAGCCTATATCTGTCTCTCTATACCTTCCATGAAAATCCTCTAGATTCTTGGACATTATTCTCACCTTCCCCTGTAAGTCAACTCTTCTCTAAATTGAACATTGTCAGTTCCATCAAATGATCTTCTTTGGGCATGATTTTGAGCCAACAATTCAATATTTATTGTACCTATTAGGTACTGAAACATTGCATGGAATCATTGTAATTCCCCTCAGCCAAGTGCTGGGGGGAATTACAAAGATTAGATGAACTTGTGCAACTTACTAGTGGTGTAATTTTTTTTTGAAGTTTTACATAGTTTATTCATGGCCAGGTAAAAAATTATCTTCACAGATAAACACAATCCATAGTGCCTTTTATTCCTTCTTTTTGCCAGCACCGACATTTGCCTTTGAAGTGCCCCTGACTTTCTTCATTCTGTTCTTGCGTTTCTTTCGATGCTTTCTTGATGTCTTTTTCTTCTCATACAGGCCATGCCTTGCAAGTCTGTGCTTTGGTTCATTTTTATTTGCATAGTCAAGGGAATCACAAATCATGCCAAAGCCTGTTGTTTTGCCACCACCAAAATGGGTTCTGAATCCAAAGACAAAAACGATGTCTGGAGTATTCTTGTACATCTTGGCTAGTTTTTCTCGAATTTCAGTCTTAGGCACTGTGGCCTTTCCAGGATGAAGGACATCTATAACCATCTGTTTGCACTGAAAAAGTCTGTTTGTCATAAACTTCCTGGTTCTGATGGTTACAGTGTCATTCATGGTGGCGGCTGGCTCCTTGAGCAGCAGGAGAGGGAAAGGCCTAGTGGTATAATTTAATATGGGCACGAATAATATATAATATTATATTATAAGTGCATTGCAACAGAGAGTTGTGAAACAATATGCTAAGTTGTTGGTGGAGTTGTGAACTGATCCAACCATTCTGGAGAGCAATTTGGAACTATGCCTAAAGGACAATCAAAATGTGCATACCATTTGCTCCAGCAATCACTTCTAGGTCTGTATACCAAAGAGATCATAAAAAAGGAAAAAGAATCACATATACAAAAATATTTATAAGTAGCTCTTTTTTGTGGTGGCCAAGAATTGGAAACTGAGGGGATGCCCATCAATTGGTGAATGGCTGAACAAATTGTGGTATAAAAATGTAATGGAAAACTATTGTGCTATAAGGAATGATGAGCAGGCAGATTTCAAAAAGAAAAAAAAAACATGGAAAGACTTACATGAACTAAGTGAAGTTAGCATAATCAGGAGAACATTGTACAAAATAACAGTAACACTGTGAAATGATCAACTATGATTGACTTAGCTCTTCTCAGTAATACCATGATCCAACACAATTCCAAAAGACTCACGATGGAAAATGCTGTTCACATCCAGAGAAAGAACTATGGAGTCTGAATGCAGATTGGAGAACATTATTTTTACTTTGGTTTTTGTTTGTTTATTTGCTTTTTGTGGCTTTTCCCATTTGTTTTGATTCTTCTTTCACAACATGACTAATGTGAAAATGTTTCCATAATTGCACATGTATAGCCTTGTATCAGATTTCGTGCTGTCTTGGGGAGGGAGGAAGGAAGAGAGGAAGGGCAAAAACTTTGGAATTCAAAAATTTATAAAAATGAATCTTGAAAACTATCTTTTTGTTTTTTGCTTTTTGGAGGGGAGAAGTCAGGGCAATTGGGGTTAAGTGACTTGCCCAAGGTCACATAGCTAGTAAGTATTAAGTGTATGAGGCCACATTTGAACTCAGGTCCTCCTGACTCCACAGCCGGTACCACCTAGCCACCCTGAAAACTATCTTTACATGTAATTGGAAAAAAATAAAATACTATTTACAAAAATCCCCACAATATGCTAAGTAAGGTCTGGGGGTGGGTTTTGTTAGCAAAAAGGAGACAATGGAAAGCTTCATGAAGGAAGTAGCATTTGAGTTGGATGTTAATGCATGGACAAGAAAGAGTGGGGAGAGAGAAGAGAAAGAAAGAGAGAAAGAGAAAGAAGAAGAGAAGGGAGGAAGAAAAAGGCATTCTAAGCAAGGGGAACAGCATGGACAAATGTAAAGAGGTGGGAAATCAATCAACAAGCTTATATTCCGGATGCTGGGAATACAAAGACAAAAATGAAACAGTCCCCACCCTCAAGGAATCCACAGACTAGAAGAGAGTAATCAGATTTGGCTGAAGTATGAGAGTAGTTGAGGACTAGGCTCTCAATCTTCTAGTCACCCAACTCAATATATATTCTGGTTCAATTGTGTCCCTTCTAAAAGCTTGTCCCCCAGAAGAGGGGATAATGGGGTTCAGAGTACCACAGCATTAAATCTCCCTAGGATGGACTGGTTAGATCTGTCACTATTATAAGGAAATATATTCAGCACTTGATTCCCTTCAGTCAGCTAGTCAAGCAGTCAGTCCACAAACATTTTTTTCAGCATTTACTACATTCCAGGCATGGTATTAAATGTTGGTGATACAAACAAAGGCAAATATAGTTCTTGCTCTCAGGGGACCTACTTTCTAGTGGGAGATACAACATGTAAATGAAAAGATAAAAAATGCAAGATATACCAAGTGGATGGAAGGTAGTCTTAGAGGGATCAGCCCCTCAATTTTACAGATAGAATTTCTGGGGTTGGCAAGCTTTTGCTACTTTTTCCTTTGTCCGCCTTCTCATCCTTACATTTTCCCACCCAGGACATTCCTCTTGCCTCTCTCTCTCTCTCTCTCTCTCTCTCTCTCTCTCTCTCTCTCTCTCTCTCTGCCTCTCTCTCTTTCTTCCCTTCCTCTCTGTATCTCTCTCCTCTGCCTTCTCCTGCTCCCTCCCTCCCTCTCTTTCTTTGTCTCTCCTTTTCTCTTTCTCACACAAACACAGTAGAAAAGTGTAGATTACTGTACTGTCTGCAGACAAATGCCCAGTCATACACAGGAATGGTCTAAGCCCAACTACAAATTCATTTTCTTAATGATCTAATGTAAAAAAATAAAATGTATTGGGGGCAGCTAGGTGGTGCAGTGAGTAGAGCACTGGCCCTGGAGCCAGGAGGACCTTAGTTCGGATCCTGCCTCAGACATTTAACACACAAAAAAACTAGCCGTGTGACCTTGGGCAAGTTATTTAACCCCAACTGCCCTCCAAAAAAGAGCAAAAAAAAATGTATTTTTGAATTTGACAGCCAATGTGACATAGTGAATAGAGAACCTGCCTTGAAGGCAGGAAGATCTGGGTTCAGATTCCATCTCTGACACACATTAGCTGGGTGACCCTGGACAAGTCACTTAACTTCTCAGAGGTCTAGGTTAACAGTGCCAGACTCAAATGGCAATGAAGTCACTAAACCATACATGAGGATCCCTGATGCTGCATATTAACTTTGAAAACCAAATATTAATATTATCTATGTTTTATTATATTTTTGTTTTTTTTTTTTGTCAAATATTTCCCAATTCCATTTTAATCTGGCTTGAGCCTCAGTTGCACGTGGAGCATATGGAGCATTAGTTTGACAGCCCTGTTCTAGGTGACTGTTACAGTGGAAGGCGTTCATCTGCATTGGTAGCCCCAGAGTTCCCTATATGAAATCACAGGTCCAGTCCTTTTTCCTTAATTTCCTTTCCTTTTTCTTTATGGCCAGTATAATTTAATTTTTAATTTCCCTTTGTTAACTACAGGTTGGCTCCTGAGGGAGATAGTGTGAAGAATAGAAAAGGGATCCTTACAAAACTGTGTTTGGAGGGCCTCCCACTGCAGAAATGTGTGCTGTGCTCTAGAGATAGGTGCTGTCCCCATCCAGAAGACAAATATCTCCTTGTTTACCTGATCTATGTGTTTCTAGGCCAATATGTCAACTTCACAATGCCTGCAGAGAAACAGAGTAGTGTGCTTTCGGAAAGCACAGTAGTAATTCACTTTAAAGAATGGATGGGTTCATGAAAAGTTGCTTGTGAAGTGAATTTCTTTCTATCAACTATGATTTTTACCATTTACTTTTAATATTTAATTGAATTTGTGTTTCTCTCCATTTCTATAAAAAGCTTAGTTCTAAGACAAACACACACACGCACGCTCACACACACACACACACACACACACACACTTGGGAATGAAGAGGACCATTTAAAGTTTTTTAAAGTCAAGCGAAAAAACATTTCCTGGTAAACTATGAATACTCACGATACTAAAAGCTGAATTATAAATGTAGCAAACTAGCTGAAAGGCCTCATGGGAAAACTATCATTAGAATTTAACTCAGCAGAAGAAGTGGGGCTTGCAAATCCTATACTTGATTGCATGCCGCCAAGGGTGGAGGGGAGGAGGTAGGGGGAGAAAATTTGAAACTCAAGGGATTGTGAAACTGAATCTTGTAAACTAAAGGTAAACAAACAAATTAATAAAGACAAAAAAAAGAATAAAAATATATTGATAGCTCTTTCCCACTTAAAAAAAAAAAAAGAAGCAGGGCTGAAAAGTCATCCAGTTTCTATTTAATAGCCTCCCCAAGGAGAGTCCAGATTGAGGGCTGGAAGGGACCTTGAAGATCTATTCCAAACCCTTCAATTTACCAATGAGTCCTCTGAGAGATGGATCGATGACCTGCGCAGATCAGACAGTAAGTACAATCAGAGACAGGATCTGAATCTTGGTCTTCTTGTTCTTTCTATGTTCTTCCCATTATACTATACCACAAGACAACCCACAAACTGGTGGCCCACACCCTGTTTTTTATTACTTTGTGGAGTCAGCTGGCTTTCAGAAATGAACGTGTTGAGTTTGGCTGAAGAAAAAGATGAAAACCTAGTAGAGGCCCTGGCTATTAAGCAGTCTTCTAGATACTGAGGGAGGATGTTCCTGAAATACATGCAGTTATGGACAGCATTTGCCCCACAAGCAACAAGTGAGAGTCAACTACTCAAAGGAATCCATGACTTTATCACTGTAAATAACCCCTCCACGGAGAGAGATTACAACCCATCCCTGCCTGTTTAGCCCCTGCAATCCTCAATGTCTTACCATATCTTGGCCACAGGGTCCACCCACCATGCTCAAAGTTATCTTCACTTTCCTCTGACATCTTGACGATTTTAGAGAAGCCCTGAGGTTGCCCAATTTTTATCTTTTATCCTTGCCACATGCCCAGCCCAACTCTCTTCCCAGTATACATTTTCCCGATGGCATCTCTTACTCTGGTCCATTTTCAAAGTTTTTCATTGGTTATCCAAGGACTCTTAGCCTGGCATTTTTCATAGGATTCATAAACTTTTTAAAAATATATAAAAATATATTTTGATAACTGTATTTCAACAAAATTGGTCTCCTGTGGATTTTATTTTATGGATTTCAAAACAGTATTCTGTACCAAACTGCCCAAGGAGGTGTATGACATAGAAAAGGTTAAAAACCTCTGGGTTAAATAATACAGTCTGCTCATACCCACCATGTGCCCTCTATGTGATAATCATTTTCAATTCTTTGGAGATTTCTCTACTAATTTTTTATGTAAGTATCCATTAAAATAGTTACTATATATACACACACTCTAGAATGGACGCTTACTCTGGTGTCAGAGAATTCAGGTTCAAATCCAGCCTCAGACACTTCCTACCTTGGGCAAAGTCACTCCCCTTCCTTTTTTTTTTTTTTTAAAGCAATTGGGGTTAAGTAACTTGCTCAAGGTTACACAGCCAGTTATTTATGTGTGGGTGCTAAGCGCTGAGGCCAGAACCAATCCCAGGTCCTCCCGACTCCGGGGCCGGCGCTCTTACTCACTGTGCCACCTAGCCGCCCCTACTTCCCTTCCTTTTAAAGGACCCTTCCAACTCTAAATCTATGGCTGCTACATGTCTCACAATCACATACCCAGCCCAGTAGAATGTTGGTATTTTAAGAATAGGTCTTTCTTTTGGGGGTAAATCTTGGGATCATTAAAGGAATTTTGCAGTTTCCTGAAGGGAATTCTATGTGTCTCATAGTCATGCAACTAAACCCACTGAATACTGGTATCAAAATCACAAACCTTTGTTTCTAGATAAATGTTAGGGTCATTAAAGGAATTTTTCAGTCTCCTGGAAGGAATCTAGTACACTTTTCCTCCTGTTTAATTCTAGCCCTGACTCATTCTTCATTGGCCTTGTCCATCTCAGCCATATATCCATTGGACCCCATGTCATAATTGAGACAATACGTGTTCCTCTTCCATTTATTCTTTTCTGTGTTAAAGGTCAGCTAAAGTACTCCTCCTAATTTCATAGACTAATAATTTAGTAATAGAGTCTCTGTAATGTGTAATAAAATATGTTATTGTTGCTCAGTCTTTTTCAGTTATGTTTGACTCTTCATGACTCCATTTAATGTGTTCTCAGCAAAGATGCTGAAGAAGTTTTCCATTTCCTTCTCCAACTCATTTTGCAGATGAGGAAACTGATGCAGAGTAAACTGATTTGCCCAGGGTCACACAGCTACTAAGTGTCTGAGGCCAGATTTGAATTCAAGACGATGAGTCTTCCTGACTCCAGGTCTGGCACTCCGTGCACTATGGTGCCACCTAACTACCTTCTAATAAGGAATACCAATATTATTTTTGTGGAGTTTTGTAGTCTGCACTTATGATTTCATAGAAAACTCTAGATGTGACAACTGCCTCCTTTAATGCCAATGGGAAACCTGACTGTAGCTAATAGTCTTGAGAGTTGCGTATTCCGTGTTGGTGTTCCGTGATTTGTCCAGGGTCATAGTTCAGTGTACGTCAGAGTGGAACTTGAACCCAGGACTTTCTGACTCCAGGAAAAGCTTCCTCTCTACGATGTCATGCTACTTTGTTCTATGTTGTATCTTCAATGAAAAGATATGTCTTTGGTGAACTAGATAGGACATGAAGCTTGTATCTAGCTGTCTATTCATCTACCGATCATGACTAGAATTAATCTCTGCTGCAAAATACAGTTAACTATATAGTAGGATAGGCAAGATTGGGAGAGGGCACTATTTATCAGAGAATCACAGAATTTGAGGGATGGAAAGGGTCTGCTCTATACCTACCAGCCATTCCTGCTCACACCTCCAAAATAATCCCCACTATAGCATACTCATCCAGTGGTCTTCTAGCCTCTGCAGGAAAATCTCCAACATGGAGAATTCCATTCCTTCCTCATTCTGCTTTTTGGACAGCTCTCATTAACAGGAAGTTTTTTCCTGATAATTAAAATATAAATCTACTACTACTACTACAACTACTACTACTACTACTACTACTACTACAACTACTACTACTACTACTATAACTACTACTACTACTACTATAACTACTACTACTGCCACTACCACCACCACCACCACCACCACCACCACCACCACCACTACTACTACTACTACTACTACTTCTCCACCTTTTCCTTCTCCTTCTTCTTTTTCTTCTTTCCATTTCCACCCATATCCACTGTTCCTGGTCCTTCCCTCTCTAACCAAACAAAAAAAGCCCAATCTCTTTTCTACATGACATCTTTTCAAATGCTTAAAGGCAGCTCTCCTCTTTACCTTGAGTCTTCTGTTATTCAAGATGCTCTAGTGTGGGGTCAAGTGACTTGCCCAAGGTCACACAGCTAATTAGTTTCTGAGGCCAGATTTGAATTCTGGTCTTCCCGACTCTAGGTCCAGAACTTGGATAAAGATCTGTGCTAGGGTATCCTGGATGAAGCCTCTGGTATCTTTGGGGCTGATTCCACCAAGGGCTTCCAAAACCTCACTGTTTGAGCAGGTTGATACAGGTAATGGACACTTAAAAGCCAAAGCTTATTATCTACATTCTAGAACTGCTAGGTTGCTCTGTGCTCCCAGCATGAGGCTGCTGAGGCATGTGATGTCCCTTCCGATAAGAGCCTGGCATGGGGAAAATTGTAAACTTGGTGAAGTCTGTTTCTGCATTCCTTTTACTTTCTCTTTCTGAAACCTTTACCCCCTTTGAGAGGTCTTTTTTTCCTCCTAGGGCTCAATGCTATGAGTGTTCAGAAGAAAAGGGGACTGTCACTCATGCCTGAGGCAGGAGTTCTTAACTTGGGATCTATGAACTAATTTCTTTAAACATTTTGAAAACTGGGTTTAAATATCATTGATTTTTTTTTGTCAAGCTATTTTATGTGTTTAAAAACATTGTCCTGAGGAGTTTATGAACTTAAAAAAAAAACCATTTTGATAACTGGGTTTAAATCTCATTGATTTCCTTTGGTAAGCTATTTTTTTTTTAAAAAAAACACTGTTCAGAGAAGGGGTCCATAGATTTTGCCAGACATTGCCCATGGGGGTCTGTGACCCAGAAAAAGGTTAAGAACCCTTTCCTTGGGGTGAATTGTTTTCTTACAGCCTATCTTTGCAAAATATCTCCATTCCACAGCTAAGGAAACTGAAATCATGTCATGGCCACAGTCATACAGCTCAGTCTCAGGGGTTGGATTCAGACTTGGGTCTCTCTGGCTTCCTGGTCCAGGGCTCCTCCTACAACACCATGCTGCCTCCCCAAGTATGGAACATCTTTAGCAATTCACACTGTGACCCTTCCATGTCTTTAGATGGGTGGTGCACTGGATAGAGTCCTGGGCCTGGAGTAAAAAAAAGACCTCATGTTTATGAGTTCTAATTAGGCCTCAGATACGTACTAGCTATTTGACCCTGGGCAAGACACTTGACCCCGTTTACCTCAGTTTCCTCATCTGCAAAATAAGCTAGAGAAGGAAATGGCAAGCCATTTTAGTATCTTTGTCAAGAAAACCCAAAATCGGTTACACAGAGTTGGATATGACTGAAATGACTCCACAACATGTGTTCTCACAATGTGTAACTTTTGTTCATATCTCTCTCTATACCATCCATAGTCAACCTTACTCCAGCATCTCGTGATGGTGGCCCTGGTTTACTGTAAGTCTTATCAAATTGGAAAGGCTTGGTACCTAGAAAAAAGGCTCCTTTTACAGATAAGGAAACTGAAGCTTACGGACATTAAGAGAACTGACTATTCAGTGACTGTCAGTCCTTCCAGCTTGGTGTAGGACCTGCCAGAGCTTATATTCTCGTTGTTTAACTTTTTTCTTTCTTTTTGGAGGGGCAAATGGGGTTAAGTGACTTGCCCAAGGTCACACAGCAAGTTTTGTCGCCCCTAGCTGCCCCTGGTTGCTTAACTTACAAGAGACCCAATATAGGGGTAACTGAGTCCTCAAAGCCTGGGATGGTAAACCTTTTTCAAGTTCTACAGAGCTAGAAAGGTTTTAATTATGACCATTCATTCATTCATGCAACAAACTGCTTTGGAGCAGTAATCAAATCAATATTACAATGACTTTTGCAAAGAACATGTCAATTGAGTCCTTTATGGCACCATACACTGTTTCTATGACTTCACTTTTCCTTGGTCATCACTCCCTCATATCTGTTGTTCCTATCTACCAGATTATAAGCACATTGAAGGCAGGGACTGCTTTTGCTTTTGTATATCTATCCCCAGCACTTAGCACAATGTTTAGAACATTAATAGTTAATTGGAGAGGCAGAGAATAAGCATTTATTAAGTGCCAACTATATGCCAGGCAATGTACTCAGTACTTGACAAATATTACCTTGTTTGACCCTCACAAGAAACCCTAGGAGGTAGGTGCTGTTATTTAATCCCCATTTTACAGGTGAGAAAACTGAGGCAGACAGGTTAGGTCACCAGACTTAGGTCACACAGTGAGAAAGTGTCTGGGACTGAATCTAATTTCAGGTCTACCTGATTTCAGACCCAGAGCTCTTATCCAAATAACCTCCTCACAGATTAAGTGCTTAATACATGCTTTCATTCATTCATTCATTCATTCATTCATTCACCTAATGCTAACTGGACAAACCAATGAGAAGTAACAGGAATAAATATGAAATTGCATATTTAGGGCCAAAAAGAGTAGTGGTGAGTATGAATAAGAGAATTTATCTCTGAACAATCTTGATATGCATGGAATCCATCAATCCCTTGTTAGAATCTAGTCTAGGTTAAAGCTGGGTCACCAGAATTCTTAAGAAGTGGGAAATTTCTGGAAATGCAAAATCATAATAACAAATACTTAAAGAAATTCAAAACAGCTCATGGGAAGGCAAGATGAAGGAATTAGCCTAAACAGGAGAAAATGGGAAGCTAAATGATTGCAAATGTTTATGGAGGGATACTTGACCTGGTCTGGTGTTGGGTGGAAACTAAACAGGAGGAAATGACTTTCAATTAAATCTGGAAATTTGGCTAGATGTAAGGAAAAGATTATTGACTTGTATGATAAAATAGTACCATGGCTACTGTAGGAGGTTGGTAAGTGTATATTCTTTTGGAGCCCTAAAAAAACAGACACAGAATTGTGTTGTTATTTATCTTCTTGTGTTATTATCTTCTCATTAGTAGTATTATTATGTTAACATTCATTTAGATGAAATCAGGGGACTGGATCAGGTGATCAGGCAAGATCTCTCTGAGATGCTATGATGACTTGACCAACCTTTTATTTTATTTAATTTTTTTGGAGAGGAGAAGATAAGGCAATTGGTGGTTAAGTGACTTGCCTAAGGTCACACAGCTAGTAAGTGTCTGAGGCCAGATTTGAACTCAAGTCTTCCTCACTCCAGGGCTGGTGCTTTATTCACTTTGCCACCTATCTTTTTATTTTTAATGAATCTATTTTATTGATGCTATTAAAAACAACACAGTCCTCACATCTCTGCTGAAATCAATAAACATGTATTAAGTGCCTAGAGTAGCTAGGTGGTTCAGTAGATAGAGCACTGGGCTTGGAGTTAGGAAGACTCATCTTCATGAGAGCAAATCTAGCCTCAGATACTAACTAGGTGATCCTGAGCAGGTCAATTAACCCTGTTTGACTCAGTTTCCTCATCTGTAAAATGCGCTGGGGAAGTAAATGGCAAACCACCCTAGAATCTTTACCAAGAAAACCCAAATGGGCTCACAAAGATTCATACACAACTGAAATGATTGAACAACAAAAGTCCAGTATATAGAAAGTAATGCATCCCTACCCCACATGTTTTACCTCCAACTGTGTGCAAACTAATCTGGAGAGGTGAGAGAACTGAAGCTTAGGAAGCAAAGATGAGGAGACCACTTTAGAAGGATATAGCCATCTAGGCAAAAGGTGCCAAGGGCCTGAACTGTCATGCAGACCACGGGACCAGAGAAAATGGAGGGAGACATTTTCTCACCTCTTTTTTGTGGCAAGGATTGATCATGATAACTGTTCAGTATTTCCCTTCATTTTAGTATTCCTTTACATTTAGAACATTGAAGGCTTTGTGGATCTGGTTCTCCCATTTCTGTCTACAGGCCTTCTTCCAAGGCAACATATGAGATAAAGAAGATAATCGCCATAATATGACCCACGAAATGACATTCACTGGCTCCAGTACAACCTAGAAATAATCGCATTTCCTCCTCCAAAAGCTTGAGTTTCCAGCAGCATAAGCACCCACTTTTTGACATGCTTTTCTACAGAATACAAGATAAATAGGAATAACAAACAGCAGCTGTAGCTTATTGTGTGGGAAGTTCTAAATAATTCTAATGCTGAATTGGGTCCTTACTGGCCACTAAAATAATATTGTGGGGCTATAAACAACAGATGTGAGAGGTCAAGAGATACTACAAACTCATGTTCCTGTAAATTTCAACATCATGGAAACCTGCCTGATTTTTCCCCCTCTTTAAGGATATAGGTAGCAAAATAATTGACGACAAATTCTTTCTAATAAGTTTTTGAAAGAAATAATTTTAATTACACATGGTGGCATAATCCTGGTAACAACCAAGGTTATCTGTATTTATCTGTATATAGGCTCAAGACTTTTTGCTTCAAAGGCAATCCCTATTTGTTCTCCTCATCTTATCTCCTATATTTGTGACTCACCTTCCCTATTAAAAAAAAAAAAGAATGATTCAGGCCTCAGATCTGTTCTTTTTTCCCCTTTGGTTGAAATGTCTATATCTACCATCTCCCTCCACCAAAAGATTACACAGGCAGTAGTCTTAAGCAATGATATCATGGATCATAGATTTAGAACCAGAAGGAATTTCAGAGGTCAATTAGTCCAGTCTCTGCCTAACTGTGAGTCCCCTTATGGGAAACCCACCTAATGGGATCATCTGGTGCTGTGGTGGGGAACCTGTGATCTTGGGGCCACACGTGGCCTTTAGATTCTTGGGTTCAGCCTTCTGACTGAATCCTTTGGCAGCACAGGAGACACTTCTAGGGGCTTGTAAATTTGTTTAGCATCATTTTTTTCACAAGTATTTAGAGGAGTTTGGGGGAGATCTCAAGCAAGTTTCTGCTTTTATTCTGCCATCTCTTGGCTCCATCCCCTAAATCTTATTATTCTTTAAAGAATGGCCAGGACAGAACCGACTCAGTCAGCAGTTAGGAAATGGTCAACATTATTCTGAGGCTGTTGGAGCTGGCTTGCCTTTGGATTGATGTCTTGCTCCTTGCAATTTTATCTTAATTATGTAAGTCAGGCATCACATTATTTAATGTATTTTGAATTCAAAGGTAAAATACTTTGCCAATCACTCTATGTGGTTGTGTCAGGTCCAAGATTTGAAGGCTGGACATTCATAGACTCATAGATTCAAAGCTGGAATGGGCCAGAGATAGAATGGTTATCAAAACCAAACCTTCCATTTTACAAATGAGGAAACTTAAGCCCCGGAAGATGAAGTGATGTGCCTAAGGTGACAGTAGTATCTGACATAACTGAGATCTGAACCTGGGTTGTCTTATCACAAATCCAGTATTCTTTCCAGTCTTCATATTCCTTCCCTCCAGCAACTAGAGGACCAAATGGAATGATATAGTCATAGACTCAGCTGGAAGGGAACTTAGAGGCCATTCAGCCCAACCCCCTTCTTTTAGAGATAAGGACAATGAAGCCCAGAAAATTATGCAACCTGCCCAAGGTCACATGGACAGTTAGTGGTATAGCTGAATGGGATTCAAACCCAAGTCCTTAGACTCCAGATCCACTCTCTTTTCCCCCTGTCACACAGAGCCACTCCCTATAGGCTAGCCATGGCTCCCATCCTGCAAACCTCTAGACTATTTGGATGTCATGTTCATGCCACACTATGCACGCCAGGGAGTCTTACAAATAGTCTTCTTGCCTTGTTGGTTGACTTGGCAAATTCTTCCCCTGACCTTTCCTGGGTACTGTTAGAGCAGCAGAATCGGGGGACAATTTGCTGACCTTACTGAAAAGCGGCCTTGGACCTAGCTTTCTGCTAAGTCACCAAGGACAAGTAAGCATTTCTGTCAGGGAAACAGAAATGACTGATGAGTGCATTTCTTTTCAGGGTCTCTTATAAAAGCCATAGAGTTTGACAGTAGACGAGTGAAATGTTTAAGCTTCAGCCAGTGGTTGATAAGGGGGAAAAAATGAGCAAAAAGAACACTATGGAAAGGGACAGATAGAGGCTGGAGCAATCTGGGAAGGCACCCTAGAAGAAACAGGACTGACTCATGACTGACATTTATATGGAGTTTTAGGGTTTTCAGTGTCAAATATATTTTCTCTTCATGGGAATTAACAAATCCAAGGATTGTTTATTATTCACATAGGGGAGAAACGATTATTAATAACCAATGCCTTGGGGAGATTCAGATTTTTTTATTTCATTCATTTTCATTTCATTCATGGCATTATCCTTATTTCAAGACCTCAGTCTCTGAGCTAACCTCCTCCTCTATCCAGACTCACCCAAGTGGAGCAGCTATTGTGTTCCATTCAGTTTTGGGTGGGGATAAATTCTTTGAACAGATTGCTCAAGACTGGAGCTAATTTAGTGACATAATCAAAGTTCAGGTCCAGTCCCTCATAGTAATATTCATTCTCTAATTAATTGTTAGCTAATTAGAGTTTGGGGTCATTTTCAGTCATCCTGATCTATATCTGGCCACTGGACCCACATGGCACCAGAGGAGAAAGTGAGGCTGGTGACTTTGCACAGCCCTGCCTCACTTAAATCCAAGTGGTGGCATCATCTTCCTGATGTCACCCTCTTCTAGAACAAAGGACACACAACAACAAGCCAATCAAGGTTGATTGCAACCCTTGATTGCAACACTTCTCTTTCAAAAGGCCACATGAGCTGTGAGCCAACCTTCATGATTGTCTTTAATCTAAGATAGAGACAGCCAAAAGACCACTCTTTTATTAAAATGCTGGCATTATTAATAAAATGATTGAATTACCCAGAAATTATGTCTCTCAATTTAAATGTCACATATAACAAATCCAAGTGTGATTCATTCATTTTCATGTACACATATTCAAAATAACACATGCCATTACATATTATTGAGGCCCGGAGAGTTAAAGTGACTTGTCCAAGGTATCTCAGTTAGTTAATGAAAGAGCAAGGATTCAGTTTCCAGTCTTCCAACCCTAAAGCCAGAATTCCTTCCAGGCAACATGGCATAGTGAGTATAATGGGAACCTGGGATCTCAACATTACAGTTTTAGAGCTAGATGGGGCCTGAGATGCTACTAAGTTCAAACTATTCATTTTACAGATGAAGAAACTGAGACTCAGAAAAGTCTTGCCCAAGGTCACACAAGGAGGAAATAATAGAAACAGGATTTGAATCCAAGGTCTTCAAATCCAAAGCCAAAAGCTGGTTTTTCCACCCCTCCATTGCAGAAAGATTACTTCTCACACACTAGATGTCTGCCTCAGTTTCCTCCCAGGGTTGCTGTGAAGATCAAATCGATGATATTTGTAAAATGCTGCCTCTTTGCAGCTTCAAACAGTGCTCCTGGCTCTGCCATCTTCATTCTGGTGATAATGATGGGTTACAGGCTCTGGGAAATCCCTTGAACTCTGATTGAATCTTCCCATTTGATGAAGCATTTGCCTGAGATCTTAAGCCCTTCATTATAGCTAGGCCCAAATCTTTGTTACTCTTAACCTAGCCTAGCCCTCCATTGTCCAGCTACTTCCTACCCTTGATGCTGGTGTGTTGATATTTTGGGGTCTTCAGCACCCCTAAACCTCAACAAATACGGAACCATTAAATATAATCTGTGCAAGGGAGATACACAATGAAATTGGTGTTTGTCTAAGCTTTACAAAGGATTTAGCATATGCCTGTCATACAGTAGCCATGATATAAATGCTATTGTTGTAACTATTATTTCGTATTATATATTACTACATATTATATTTTTATTACACATCATATCATTGTTATTATCATTTCTCTCAAGAAAAACTGGTTCAAATCCTACCTCCAACAGATATTAATCACATGATTAATTAGCCTCTCTGAGCCTAAATGTCCTCATTTGTAAAATGGATATTATAATGATATCATTATTACCTACCAACTCTTCATGATCCCATTTGGGGTTTTTCAGACTAGCTGTATGACCCTGGTCAAGTCACTTAACCCTGTTTGCCTCAGTTTCCTCATCTGTAAAAGGAGAATAAAAATAGCACCTACCTCCCAAGGTTGCTATAAGGATCAAATAAGATATCTGTAAATTGCTTGTCCTTGACTTCTGTGGCATTTGTCACTCCTGCTAGCTTCTCTGTTTCTGGGAGTAGACCGCCATCCTTTCAGTCACCCAAGTTCACAATTTCAGCTTTCCGTGATCTTTTTTCTCTTGCTCAACTTTTCCCCCCATTTGATCAGTTGCCAAGTCTTAATTTTACTTTTACAACACTTTTGAATCTTTTCCCTTTACTCCACTCACACTACAACCACCCTAGTCCTGATCCTTATCATTTCTTACCTAGACTATTGCACTTACCTCCTAATTAGTTCCCAGCATCCAGCCTTTCCCTTTTCTAATCCAACTTCCACACAGCTATCAAATTGGTATCCCTAAAGCACAGGTCTAAACATGTCACCCCCTTAACTAAAAAAAGCTTCAGTGGCCCCTAGGAAAAACTACAAACTTCTCTTTTTGGCATTTCAAGCACTAAACAATCAAGCTCCAGTACTTTTCCATGTTTATCATACTTCATCCCTGCTCACTCACTCTACTTTCTTGTCAAACCAGCCTACTTATACTTCCCTGTACAAAATATTCCATCTCCCCCTACCAGTGCTTTTTTACACAGGCTATATCGTATGCTTGGAATGAATATACTTCTCACTTCTACCTTTTAGAAACCCTTCAGTTCAGTCCTTTTTTTCATCTTGTAAAACTCTTCGTGACCCCATTTGGGTTTTCTTGGTAAAGATACTGGAGAGATTTGCTCTCTAGCTCATTTTACAGATGAGGAAACTGAGGCAAATAGGGTCAAGTGACTTGCCCTGGGTCATATAGCTAGTAAGTGACTGAGGCTGGATTTGAACTCAGGTCTTCCTGATTCTAGGCCAGAGGCTCTATTCACTGCTCTACCTACTGCTCTCTTGGGACTCCTAGCTTCCTTCAAAACTTAACCCAAGAGCTAAGGGGCCGAGTCAAGATGGCGGAGTAGAAACAGTACTTCCACGGAGCTCCAGCCCACACCACTTCAAAATTATGTAAAAGGGGGCCTATGAACAACCTCTGGAGCTCCAGAACCCACAAAATGACACAGAGAAGCTAACCTCACCCTGAGGACAGTCCTGCAGCCCGGCAAGGAATGTCCAGGGCAGCACTCTGGGAGCAGACACACAGCGCTCCGGGAGCCAACAGCACAGTGCTCTGGGAGCTGAGCCCAGGCCTGCTTGAGTTGAAGTTTTAGCCTGAGGGCGGCCAGACCAGCAGCAGGCTAAAGGGATCCCAAAACACCAGTAGCTGTGGTGTTTCCAGAATTATCAACACATAGATGCCTAGGACAAAGTGAGAGGTCAGTGCCCTATGGACTTTGGGACTGGTTGGGAGAATGTGTCAGCTTCTTCCCCTGGGGGTGAGAAGCCACTGAGGAGCTGGCGCAGCTTTTGCCATGTTGCCACATTGTAGCTTCAGCTCTTGGCCTGCGAATTGTAGGGGGATCTGGTGATTAGTCTGGGCGGTAAGTGCTCTTGCTTTACCCTTCTTGGATCTGGATTGCAGTCGGGTGGAGGTCTTGGGGTGTGTTATCAGCTTGCCAGAGTGTGTGGAGGCTTCACAGAGGCCACCCAACTAATACCTCAGGCAGTTGAGAAAACCCCAACATTTGGGACAGAAGTTCCCTGGCGGGTGGCAAAGTTCTACTGTGCAACAAGCCCAAAAGTCAAGTAATTGAGTGGCAACATGCCTAGGCAGAGGAAACAAAATAAACAGAAAAATTGAACATTAGACTCCTATTTGGGGGGCAAAGAGGATAAAAGCATGGAACAGGAGGAGGACTGGGAGGTCAGAAATCCTGCACCAAAAGCCCCAAATGAAAATACCAGCTGGTTACAGGCCATAGAGGACCTTAAGAAGCAGATAAGAGAAGTGGGGGGAAATTGGGAAGAGAAATGAGAAAGATGCAAGAAAAGTATGAAATGAGAGTCAACAGCCTGACTGAGGAAAATTACACTTTAAAAAATAGACTAACTCAAATGGCAAAAGAGGCTCAAAAAGGCAATGAGGAGGAGAATGCCTTAAAAAGCCAAATTTGCCAGATGGAAAAAGAATCTCAAAAGCTCACTGAGGAGAATCATTCCTTCAGAATTAGACTGGAGCCAATGGAAGCTAGTGACTTTATGAGAAATCAAGATGCTATTAAGCAGGTCCAAACAAATGAAAGAAAAGAAGGCAATGTGAAATATCTCATAGGAAAAGCCACTGACCTGGAAAATAGATCCAGGAGAGACAATCTAAAAATTATTGGACTACTTGAAAACCATGATCAAAGAAAGAATCTAGAAATCATCCTTCAAGAAATTCTCAAGGAAAATTGCTCAGATGTTTTAGAACCAGAGGGCAAAATAGAGGTTGAAAGAATCCACAGATCACCTCCTGAAAAAGATCCCCAAAAGAAAACTCATAGCAATATTATAGCCAGGTTCCAGAATTCCCAGATCAAGGAGAGAATATTACAAGCAGCCAGGAAGAAACAATTTGAATACTGTGGAAATGTAATCAGGATAGCACAGGATCTGGCAGCTTCTACACTGAGGGACTGAAGGGCTTGGAATATGATATTCTGCAGGGCAAAGGACCTGGGATTAAAACCAAGAATCACCTACCCAGCAAAACTGAGTATCATGTTCCAGGGGGAAATATGGTCATTCAGTGGAATAGAGTACTTTCAAGCATTCTTGAGGAAAAAACCAGAGTTGAATAGAAAATTTGACATTCAGATACAAGAAGCAAGAGATGCTTAAGAAAGTAAATAGGGAAAAGAAATCACCATGAACTTATCAAAGTTGAACTATTTACATTCCTACAGGGAAAAACAATCACTTTAACTGATGAAACTTTTCTCAGCATGAAAATAGTTGAAGGGTATATGGGCATATTAATACATATGTGAATGTATGTATATATGTTTTCAGGTATACAGATAGAGGTCACAGGTCGAATTTAATAGGAAGGGATGATACTTAAAAGGTGAGGTTAAGAGGTGAGAGAGTAACGTGGTGAGGGGGAATGGGGAGAGACAATGGGGTGAACTGTCTTGTGTAGAGGAGGCAGGGGAAGGTGGTTGCGGGGGAGGAAAAGAACAGGAAAGCAAAAAGGCAAAACCTTATTCTCATTGAATTTGGACCAGGGAGGGAATGACATGCATACTAAATAGGGTGTCCCACCCTACAGGAGAGTGGGAGGGTAGGGGGATGGGGAAGGTAGTGGAGGGGAGGGCAGGCTGCGGGGAGGAAAGTTGGAAGCACCCACTTTTGAAAAGGGACAGGATCAAGGTGGGGAGTGGACCAGGTGGAAGAAGGAATGGGAGGGAGGGAAATATAGTCAGTGTTTTACAATATATCTGCTATGGTAATGTTTTGCATAGCTACACATGTACAGCATATACTGAGTTGCTTATCTTCTTTTTAAAATCAAATTTTAAAAAATATATATAAATACTATGATTAATACTATTTTGTATATAATTGGGAGATAAGATGTGCAGGCAATGGGGTGTGGGGATTCACCTTGCCCTACTGGAAAAGTTGTAGGGGGTATAGGAGAAGAGATAGGAGAGAGCAGATTGGTTGAGGGGATATCCTGTATGACTGTTATTCTGGAGTGGTGGGTAGGGGGAAAATGGGGAAAAATTGAAACTCAAAATCTGACAGAAATGAATGATGTAAACCAGAAGTTAATAAAGCATTTGGAAAAAAAAAACTTAACCCAAGTGCCACCTCCTATAAAAGGTCTTTCTTGGTTCCCAGCTACTAGTCACTCCTGCCATCATCTTATATTTACTCAGTATATTTTTTTGTATTTACTTAAATAAGCATGTTTTGTTTTTCTCATGAATGCAAGCTCCCTCAGGGTAGGCATTTTAAAATTGCTTTTCTCCACACATTATGTTGTTTATCTCCACATACTTAGCATGGTTACTTGTACATAGTCAGCACTTAATATATTAGGTTTTTTTAATCTATTTTAGTTAGTCAGGTATAGTATCATATGCTTTTAATCTCTGGTACTGGGGAGATGGGGGGAGGGCGAGGGAGGGCAGCCAGGTGGCACAGTAGATAGAGTGCTGGCCTAGAGTCAGGAATATGTGTTCATGAGTTCAAATCCAGCCACAGAAATTTTCAAGTTGTGTGACCCTAGGCAAGTCACTTGATGCTGTTTGCCTCAGTTTCCTCATCTGTAAAATGAGCTGGAGAAGGAAAGGGCAACTTACTCTAATAGCTTTATCAAGGAAACCCCAAATAGCATCAGAGAAGAGTTAGACATGAGTAAAAAAATGACTGAACAACAACTGTAACTTAGTCAAACTTTAGCAAGATGCTTGACAAGTGTTTGAATTTATTTGAATTGTGTTAAAAAGAGAATGTGCAAAGATTGAACATTTTCTAAAAGTTTATTTTGGATTTTATTTTTCTGGTTTTGGCTACCAGTAAAGTCTCTGGCTAAAGAGATTCATTTTATGCTGTTTCAAAATACACAAACAACTTGCATAAGTCCAGGATGAATGGTTTCTTCACTATATTATCAGTCTATTAACATTTGGCCAAGGGAAATTGGGAAAGAATTTTTACAACCTGTGTCTCTGATAAAGGACTCATTTCTAAAATTTATAGAGAATTGAGCCAAATCTATATGAATACAAGTCATTCCCCAATTGAGAAATGGTCAAAGGATATGAATCGGAAGTTTTCAGAGAAAGAAATTAAAGATATCTATAAGCATATGAAGAAATGCTCTAAATCACTATTAATTAGAGAAATGCAAATCAAAACAACTCTGAGATACACATCTCTCCAGTCAGATTGGCTAAGATGACAAAACAAGAAAGTGACAAATGCTGGAGAGGATGTGGGCAAATTGGAACGCTAATACATTGCTGGTGGAGTTGTGAACTTATTCAACCATTCTGGAGAGCAATCTGGAATTATGCCCAAAGGATTATAAATAATTTCATACCCTTTGACCCAGCCATACCACTCCTAGGGTTATATCCCAAAGAGATCATAGAAGTGGGAGGAAGACCCATATGTACAAAAATATTTTTAGCAGCCCTTTTGTGGTTGCAAAGAATTGGAAACTAAAGGGGTGCCCATCAATTGGGGAATGGCTAAACAAGTTGTGGTATATGAATGTAATGGAATTTTATTGTGCTATAAGAAACAAGGAGGTGACGGATTTCATAATTACCTGGAGAGACTTATACAAACTGATGCTGAGCAAGAAGAGTAAAATCAGAAGAAATTTGTATACAATCAGAGACATATCATATCTGTGATGACCAACTATGACAGACTGGACTCTTTTCAGCAATGCAGTGATCTAAGTCAATCCCGAAAGACTCAAGAAAGAGAGAAATACACCATCCAGAGATATAACTAGAAAGAACTGAGCCTGAATCCTGATGGAAGCAAACTAAATGATCTTGTTCTTCTCATTGTTTGGTTGTACTTCTTCCTTACCATCTTTCATCCCACCTATTACAATATGCCTTTGTAATTGGAATAATGTTTAATATGAATGCATTTGCAGACCCTATACTGTACTATATGATGTCATGAGGGGAGGGGGGAGGGAAGTAAAGGAAATTTGAAAATCAAGGAACTATGGAATTGAATCTTGTTAACTGAAACTAAACTAATAAATTAATTAAAAAAAAAAAAAAAACATTTGGCCAAAAGGTCTGAGTTCTGTGTTCAGGGATGCTGGCAGCCAATGAGATCAAGGGCTCAATTATATTTCAATTAGTGGGGATGGGCAGGGATCTGAACTATTATAGTACTTGGAATACAAAACATATCAAATGTAAAACAAAAAAAATTAAATACTAAAATTTAGGAATCAGAATGGGAAAATTTTAGTCTGAATTAGTGAAAAGTATTGATTACAAAATATGTGAAAGTCAAAATCACAGATTTTGAGTTGGAATGGACCTCTGCAACTAGCTGGTTCAATTTGTACCTTACAGGAACCTTCCCTCACCACAGCACACTTGACAAGTGGTCAATCAGCCTTTACTGGAAGACTTGCAAGGAAGAAGAACCCATCACCTCCTAAGGTAGCCCATGCTATTTGGGGGCAATTCCAATGATTAGGATTCACTTTTTTCCTGACACCAAGCTACAAAACTGAATCAGAATTGCAGTTTTGTTACTTTCAGGAAGATTATTAACCCACTAATTGCTATGTGTTCAAAAAGAAGATTATCAATGACTTTTATTGTTGTAATTCAGTTGTGTCTGACTCTTTGCAATTCCATTTGGGATTTCCTTGGCAAAGATACTGGAGTGGTTTGCTATTTCCTTCTCCAGCTTATTTATTTTATTTGTTTTTTATTTTTTGGAGGGTAAAGACAGGGTAATTGAGTTTAAGTGACTTGCCCAAGGTCACACAGCTAGTAAATGTTAAGTGTCTGAGGCCAGATTTGAACTCAGGTCCTCCTGACTCAGGGCCAGTGCTCTATTCACCATGCTACTTAGCTGTCCTTCTAAATATTTTACAGATGAGGAAACTGAGGCAAACAAGGTTAAGTGACTTGTCCAGGGTTACATAGCATACATATCTGAGGGCAGATTTGAACTCAGGTTTTTCTGACTCCATGCCTGGCACCACCTAGTTGCCCCTTTTTTAATCGTTAGAAAATAATAATATTTATTTAATTGATGAACTATGTTTGTGTAAAAAGAGCATGTCATTAAGGATGATAGGGAAAGAACTGGGGATTTGATTAGTATAGGGAATGGTGGTGGGGAAACAAGGAAGGCAGGTGAGTACTTTCTCTGCAACTTAGAGAGTGACTTACCTAGGGTCACACAGTCTGTATGTGTTAGAGGTAGCACTTAAACAGGCTTCGAGGCTTGCTCTCTATCCACTCAAAATTTTGCTTCCTTTAACAGGATGACTATTTTTTCCTCTAATTTTCACCCCTCAACCCAAGTTAGTACAGGATGGATTATGTATAAGACTTGACCAGTCCTTTTATTTCACTAAGCCTGTTTTCTCATCTACAAATGTGGGTGATGGAGTTTGTACCACCTTCCCACAGCAGGGAAAGGGTTTGGTAAATTATGAAGTATTCTATAAAAAGTGACAGTAGCATTACTGTCATCATGGTAATTATTATAATTATCCCACTGACAGGGAAGGTCCATAGGTGAACCACTTTGCAGCTGATACTTGGATGGTTCAGATGCCTGGAAAACTCTTTGGCCTACTCAGTGAGATCCATCATCACTCAAGAAATTGTGAAGCCATATACACAGGAAAAATGTAGTGGATGGGAAAACACCATTTATTCTTATGACATGGAATTAAATAGGCAACTCCCTGATCTGGACCTTCAATACATATATCTTGAATAAGAACCATGGAGAAAGAGCCAGGACTAGATTGGAATAGAAGGAACAGATTACAATAGATTACATTTGAGAAGGCTATGTGCTGCTGCAAATGCTTGGCTCTTTAGCACTTAATAACAAAGGCCTGTACTAGAAGAAGAAGCAACCACATCAGTGGGATCATGGATCCACTGCAGAATTATTATTTCCATAGAGTGGTGGGCCTAGAGTCAGGAAGACTCATCTTTCTGTTTTCAAATCTGGTCTCAGACACTTACTAGCAGTATGACCCTGGGCAAGTCACTTAACCCCATTTGCTTCAGTTTCCTCAACTGTAAAATGAGCTAGAGAAGGAAATGTCAAACCATTCAGTATCTTTGCCAAAAAAAACCCAAATGGGGTGGCTAGGTGGCGCTGTGAGTAGGAGCACTGGCCCGGAGTCAGGAGGACCCGGGATTGGTTCTGGCCTCAGAAAATGAGCACCCACACATAAATAATGACTGGCCGTGTAACCTTGAGCAAGTTACTTAACCCCAATTGCTTTAAAAAAAAAAAGAAAGAAAAGAAAACCCCAAATAGGGTCACAAAGAGGCAGACGCAACTGAAATGACTGAACAAGTTATTTTTCCACTATCCTCCACTGTGGGCATCCACCCTACCTTTTCAGCCCCTTTTTATATGTTGCCTTCCCCCATTGGAATGTAAGGTCAATTGTGGCACATGGGTAGCACAGTGAATAGAGTCCTGGCCCTGGAGTCAGGAGGACCTGAGTTCAAATCCAGCCTCAGAAACTTGACCCTTACTAGCTGTGTGACCTTGGGCAAGTCACTTAACCCCAATTGTCTTGCCTTTCCCCCTCTTAAAAAAAAAAAAAGAACATAAGCTCATTGAGGGGAGGGGCTATCTTTCTGCTTCTGTTTGTATTCCCAGCACTTAGCACAGTGCCTGGAACATAGCAAATACTAAATTATTTATCTAATCTAATCTTTTTTTCCTCTCTCTCTCTCTCTCTCTCTCCCTCTCTTTTACTTTTTGGAGGGTGAAGGCAGGGCAATTGGGGTTAAGTGACTTGCCCAAGGTCACACGGCTGGTAGGTGTTAAGCTTCTGAGGCTGGATTTGAACTCAGATCCTCCTGACTCCAGGACTGGTGCTCTATTCACTGCACCAGCTAGCTGCCCCTATCTAATCTAATCTGCAAAATGTAGAATTAGGGGTGGCTAGGTGACAGTGAATAGTGCAGTGGCCCTGGAGTCAGGAGGACCTGAATTCAAATCCAGACTCAGACACTTAACATTTATTAGCCATGTGACTTTGGGCAAGTCACTTAACCCCAACTGCCCCTCCAAAAAGAAAAAAAAAGTAGAATTAAATTTAGCTAATGTTTGGATTATTATAAATTCTTCATTGATGGCATCCAAATTAGTGAGATAGGATTTTAAGAGAAAACACAATTCAAATTTTTATTTCAAAATGTCAGTGAGAATAAACTTTATAATCATCTATGGTCAATATTTGACATTCTTAAAAGTTATCATTCTAGGCCAGAACTGTGTAATCGGGCATAAACATGTTCTATAATAACCCTATTTTGAAATGTAGTGATTGTTACAAAACTGGAGGCAGAAGAACAGGCCAGTGCAATCAATATGGACTGTTATTACTAAGTTTTATGGAACTGGATCTTTTTTGGTTGTTGCATAATCCAGGAATTTGCCTGTGTTTTTCTCTCTGTGTCTTTGCTAATACATAACATCATAGGAGTAGAGCTGGAAGGGGCCTTAGAGGTTATCTTACCCAACCCCTTCATTTTACAGATAAGGAAATTGAGGTCTAGGGAAGGCAAATGACTCCCCCAAGGTCATAGATCTAGAGCAGAACAAGTCCTTATAGGCCACTGAGTTCAACCCCTTCATTTTACAAATAAGGAGACTGAGGCCTAGGGAAGTTACTTGCCGTGACCAAATTCACCCAAGTCATTAGCATCAGGAGTGAGAATTGAATCCAGGTTTTCTAATTCCAGCCAATAAGTCAGTTAATAAGCATCTATTATGTGTTTACTATGTGCCATGCACCATACAAAGGACTAGGAGTATGAAAAGAGACAAAAATCTATTTCTTCCTTCAAGGATCTCACATTCTAATGAGGGAGATGGCATATAAAATAGCCAAGTATATATAAGATATAGTCACAATAGATAGAAGTTCATGAAAATAGTTTAGGGACCACAAAAGGTCTCCTGTAGAAGGTAGGGTTTGAGCCGAGTCTTCAAGAAAGCCAGGAAAGGACAGGGGAGGAGAAGAGCATGCCAGGTATGGGTAACAGTTAGTGCAAAGGACGGGGAGAAAGGAAATGGGAGATGGAGAGGCCACCACTCATCCCCATGTGCCTGGAATAGCCTTCCTTCCCCTGGTGAATTGTCAATTATCTTTAAAACCCACCTCAGGCACCATCTCTTTCATGAAGCCTTCCCTGCTCCATCCTGTTGATAACCTTACTTCTCTGACCTCATAAAGGATTTTGGGGGGACCCCTCTATTGCACATGCCATGCATTGTTGTAGTTATCAGTTCATGTAGTTATTGTAGTTATCAGTGCATTTTCTCCTACTAGAAAAAATATTGAGAAAAAAAGAGGTCATTCCTTCTTTCTTCTCCTTTCCTCTAGACATCTTGAAACCCCATGACATCAGCTACCATGCTCTCTTCCTTCACTCTTGTCTCTGATGAATAAACCAGAAGCTTCATGAGGACAGGTAACCTCTCTTTCCTAAGTTTTATATCTCCCCAAGCACCTAGCTGTGGACAAGAAAGTCCTTCATACATGTCTGTTGTGTTGATAAATTGGTACACTCAAAGGAAAGCTCTATTTGGAGTTAGAGAAACTGAGTTCAAATCCTGACTATGACACAACTATCTCTGTGACCTTGGCTAAATCACTTAATTTCTATGGGCCTCAATCTCCTCCTCTATAAAATAAAGGGGGAGGACTAGATGGCCTCTTAGGTCCCTTTTAGCTGTAAATCTATGAATCTAAGGCAGATAATAGGGTCTAGTGACTGCACGTACTTGATGCCTATCCATAGGCTTAGCAGAAAGTGGGCTCAAAACCCCAAAATTTCAATAGGTACCAGAGGCCATCTCATTTAATTGAGTCTACATCCCAACCAAAACTCCTTTGACAACATTGTTGAAAATAGCCATCCAACTTCCACTGGAAGATTTCTAGTGAAGGATAGTGCTCTTCTCTCCCACTTTTCCCTTTTAGGGTGTAAGTTCTTTGAGGAAAAGGACTCCTTATTTTGGCTTGTTTTTATATTGCTAGAATTTAGCATGATACCTAGCATTTAATAAATGCTTGTTGACTTGAATGGTAAGACAGTCTATTGACTTGAATGGTAAGATAAAAGTAAGATACATTTTAAAATATTTCTAATTGAGTATCTTCAAATTCAGTAAATAAGGCAAATATTAAATATCTACTATATAAAAGGCGATAGGCAATACCAAAGATTGGATAAAGATAAAATCATACTTAGTTCCAATCCTCAAGGAGCTCATAGACTAGGAGGAAGCATGAAATGCATACAATTACACTAATTAACTAACATTAAATGCCTACTATGTGCAAGATAAATATCTCTAATATAAATAAAATCATGTTAAGTCTGACCTCGTTTCTGATTGTGTGTGTAAAAGTCACAACCTCTCAGAGCCCCAGATAACTCTCTTAGGCAGGGCAAAAGCCAATGAGCATTGTTAAAAGGAATTTCCTCAACAAGCCCGCTGGACTTTTGATAGCTCATGGTAAATTTTTTCTCATACCGAACCTTAATCTGTAGTTTCTACCCATGCTCAATCAATCAACCAATCAATCAACAAGCATTTATCAGGTGCCTACAATATAACAGGCACTGTCCTAGGTGCTGAAGGCATGTAAACAAAAATGAAATAGTTACTGACTTCAGTGATTTTACATTCTATGAGGGAGATCATATGGACATATCAGAGTCAACTGTAACCTGCAGTATGGGAGAGGGAAACCCCACTCATGTAAAACTGAGATAATGTGGACAAAGTTCACGTTCTAGGGAAATCTGACCCCAAATTTAGGGGATCAAACTCTTTTCACATTCTCTCTGGTTCATTATGCCCCAACTAGATGAAACAAAACAAACAAACAAAAAAAAAACCTCTGGGGGAAATTGTCTTCAAAAAGCTTATATTTGGCTTGTATCTAAGGTCTTCCCTAAATTATTAAAGGACGTCCCTTACAGAAAAGTTACTCAATACATAAAGTAATAGATATCACATATAGGACAGCTATTTATTTCTTCTGCTGCAAAAGAAATGCTCAACACATAAAAGAATAATAAGTGTACACTGACAGGTACTTATGATATGAAAAAAAGCTATCACTATTATTATATTTTCTCAGGAGGTAAAGATTCCCAGTGGATCTGTGGCACTGCTGAACATATATTTCTAAATCTCTAAACTACACTGTCTGCAGAGCTCACAACTCCAGATCTCCTGAGCAATCTTTCATCTATACCACTGGTTCTCAAAGTGAGCTCAGGGACCTAGAGGAGTTTCCAAGACCTTCTTCTGGGTGTCTGTGAGGTCATGATAATACTAAGACATTATAACTTCCAATATGCTCAGTATTGCTAAATATAACCCATATAAACAAAAGCTCTTTGAGGGGGTTCCTCAGTAATTTTCAAGAGTATAAAGGGGTAATGAGACCAAAAAGTTTGAGAGCGATTGATCCTCATAGAAATAGTAGTTTCTATTTTGAGCTATTGTTTTACAGTTAACCTTCTGCTAGACAACCAGGACCAAAACCTAGATGGGTCCCAAACCGAGTTTACAAGGTAGCTGCTAGAAATGTAGATCTCGGGGCGGCTAGGTGGCGCAGTGAGTAGAGCGTCGGCCCTGGAGTCAGAAGGACCTGAGTTCAGATCCGGCCTCAGACACTTAACACACACACAAATAAAAACCTAGCCGTGTGACCTTGGGCAAGTTACTTAATCCCAATTGCCCTCCAAAAAGCAAAAAAAAAAAAAATAGAAGAAATGTAGATCTCAAGATTAATGTTTAGTCACCTTTCTTCAGGGATAAAAAGCAAAGCAGAAGAGGTAGCCAGGAACTTAAGGCCCAGTGTCAAACTCATCCAGGCAAATATGTTTTCTTGCTGCCATGAGTATGCAGTTGATATTGCTGGCATTAGAAGGAGGGAAGAGAGATTTCCTTTTCCCTTCTTGCTGGCTGCAAGTCTGAGGGAGAGGCTCCCTGAGTCTGAAGTGAGGTGCTCCAAAAGAAGATGAGAAGTTCTTTTTTCCTTTTATACATACTGAGTGGGTAGCTCCTCCTGGCTCAATGGCCAGTCTTCTTCAGTGCAGATCCTTATCTGGTGCCTTTCTCTACAACCCATTAGGAGTAAGAGACCGGACCAGAGGACAATACTTGAAGATAGCGATAATATCCTACTCCCCCTACCCTTTACTCCCTGCACTCAATACTAAGTTGTCTTCAAAATCTAAGACCAATTCTGGACCTCGGCTGGGTATTATGACATCATAGATTTAGAGCTAGAAGGGAAGCTATCTGTTCCAAGCCCCTCATTTTACAGATGGGGAAACAGACCTGAGTAGTTCATAGGACTTGCCCAAGGTCACACAGATCATAAGTAGCATAGCTGGGATTTGAACTCCATGTAAACCTAACTCCAAATTCCAAAGTTTTTTTTCTCTTTCCATTGTATTAGAAATCTCATTTGAATCTCATGATAACCTTGTGAGGCAGGTGCTATTATTACCCCCATTTTACAGGTGAGGAAACTGAGGCAGAGAGGTTGGGGTTGCCAGTTAGTGTCTAAAGCTAGATTGTCTTCCAGGCCCTCTGCCCAGCATTCTACCCCCTGTATCAGCTAGCCCCTATCTAATTTTGAGTCATACACTTAACCTGTCTGGGATTGAGTTTCCTCATCAGTAATGAGTGGCAGCTAGGTGACAAAATGGATTGAATGCTGGACCTGGAGTCAGGAACATCTGAGTTCAAATCGAGTCTGAAAAATGTATTAGCTTTGTGAGCCTGGACAAGTCACTTCACTTCTGCCTTATCTTAGTTTCCTTATCTGTGAAATGGAAATGATAACGGCACCTACCTCACAGAGTGGTTGTGAGGATCAAATAAGGTAATAATTATAAAATGCTTTACAAAACTAAAGTCCTGATATGTTGTCTATTGTTGCTGCTGTTGCATGATCTAGAGGTTTGTTCTTGTTTGAAATCTCTGATCCTATACATTAGAGCCAATACCTGACTATTCAAGCAGTGACCTCCATGGACTATCCAATCTCCCTCCAATTGGAATCTGCTGGAGTTTCAGTGTCTCACTGCCTGGGGTCCTGCCTTGGTACTCAAGTTTCCAGTTGGCTACGTTCTGGGCACATGCTGCCAGCTCTCTCTGATGCTAGTACTTGTCTACTGGGGCCTCCACTGATTGCCTGAAATTTGACTCTGTCAACTTTTTGCCCCACCCTGGCTTAGGATGATAGGGTCATAGATATAGAGCTGGAAGGAACTTCCACTACCCTTGTTCTTTCTAAAAAAAAAAAATTAAATTTATTTTAATTTTAATTTATGGAATAAAACAAGAATTTCCATGACACAGATTTATTTATTTTGGAGGGTGAAAAGCAAGGCAATTGGGGTTAAGTGACTTGCCCAAGGTCACATGGCTAGTAAGTGTCAAGTGAGGCCAGATTTGAACTCAGGTCCTCCTGACTCTAGGACTGGTGCTCTATCTGCTGCACCACCTAGTTGCCCCAGTATAGTATAATTAAAAAAAAAAAGATGATTGCACATGAAACTGCAAATCCATTATGTACAACTTGCTATTCCTTTTAAATATATAATAAAGTTATCACATAAATTTCTTTTTTTTTCCTTTTTTTCTTCTCTTACCCCCCTTTACTTAGATATGAGTTAATAGTCCTCATATCTCACATGCTCCTTCTTGCCTTATGTTCAAATGCTAGATCCATCTTTTGCCCTCACATTCCCAAATGCCTGTTCCCATCATGAAGTCCCAGGCTATGCTTCCAGATGGAGACCCCCAGACTTCCTCTGACCCTGTGGCTTTCCTGGGACTTGCAATCTTGACCTTTCTCATCCTGACTTATAACAGCTGTTCTCGAACTCTAGTAATGACAGTATGCTGAGCCTCACCATACAGAACTTTGAGTCAGAGAGACTGAACCCAAATTCTGGCCCCGATACATACTACCAATATAATCCTAGGTAAGTCACTTAGCCAAAGAGGCAGTATGGTTCAGGGGAGAAGAACAATAACTGCAGATTTTCCCAAAGCACTGGTCCAATTATGCCTTTACTTGGTAAACACCAGACTCCCTATCACCTCCTGGATCAAATACAAAATCTTCTGTTTGGCATTCCAAACCCTTTGCAAGCTAGAGCCTCCTCTCCAAGTCTTTTTTTTTTTTTACACATTATTCCCCAATGTATAATCTTAAACCCAGGGACACTGGACTGTTTCTGGCTGTTTCATGAACAAAGTCACTTAATCTCTGCCTGCCTTAGTTTTCTTATCTGCAAAATGGAGACAAAAATCAGATAAACACCTTCCTGCCAGGGTTGTTGGAGGATAAAATGGGATAATATTTTTAAAGACTTTTGCAAATCTTAGAGTGCTATATAAATACTAGCGTTGGTGGTGATGGTGGTGGATGACGGGGATGATAGCACTTAGCCGCCTAGAGCCAGAAGGGTTCTGGATCCTGGCATGTTCTTTGACTGTCCTCCAGGTCTGGAATGCTCTCCCTCTTGAACCTCACCTATTGACCTCCCTACATTCCTTTAAATTTCAGCTAAAATTTTATCTTTTATAGGAAGGCTGGGAAAGACTTTCCCAGTCCCACTTAATTCTAGTGCCTTCTCTGTGCTATTTCTTAATTATCCTGTGTATAGTTTGTACATATTTGTTTCATTGTTTTCTCCCCAAAAAGACTGTGAGCCCCTTGAAGAAAGGGAACTTTTTTTTGCCTCTATATCCAGCATCATTTAGCATATGTTGCTATTATTATTATTATTATTATTTGCTTTTTGGAGGGCAATTGGGGTTAAGTAACTTGCCCAAGGTCACACGGCTAGGTTTTTGCTTGTGTGTGTTAAGTGTCTGAGTCTGGATCCAAACTCAGGTCCTTCTGACTCCAGGGCCAACGCACTACTCACTGTGCCACCTAGCCACCCCCATATTGCTATTATTATTATTGTTCAATCACTTAAGTCATCCAACTCTTCATGACACCATTTGAGGCTTTTTGGGTAAAGATACTAGAGTGGTTTCCTCACTTTACAGATGAGGGAAGCTGAGGCAAACAGAGTTAAGTGATTTGCCCAAGGTCACACAGCTGGAAAGTGTCTGAGGCCAGATCTGAACTCAGGAAAATGAGTCTTTCTGACTCCAGGCCCAGCACTCTGTGGACCACACCACCTAGTTGCCCTTAGCACATATAGTAGGTATTTAATAAATGCTTACTGACCCAGAGAGTCAGAGGACCTGAGTTCAAATTGCACGTTTGACACATACTCCCTTGGGCAACTCATTCCACCTCCCTGACCCTCACTTTCCTCAACTTTACAGTCAATCCATTGGACTGACTGACCTCTCAGATCCCTTCTGGCTCTAGACGGCTAAGTGCTATCATCGCCGTCATCCACCACCATCACCACCAACACCAGTATTTATATAGCACTCTAAGATTTGCAAACTCTTTGAAAATATGATCTCATCTTATCCTCCAACAACCCCGGCAGGAAGGTGTTTATTTTATTTTTGTCTCCATTTTGCAGATGAGAAAACTGAGGCAGACAGAGATTAAGTGATTTTGCCAAGGTCACACAGTTAGTCTGCATTGGAGAGCAGGTCTTCTTAACTCCATGTTCAGTGTTCCATCCACATCACTACCTAGCTACTCAATGGAAACAGAGCTGGGTGTGAAGTGTGGAAGACCTGAGTTCAGATACCACCTCAGATACTTAATAGCTATGTGATGGAAGGCCAATCACTTAAACCTCATCCAGCCCCAGTTTCTTCTTTCTTTTTTTGGGCGGGAGGGCAATTGGGTTTAAGTGACTTGCCCAAGGTCACACAGCTAGTAAGTATTAAGTGTCTGAGGTCGATTTGAACTCAGGTCATCCCGACTCCAGGCCAGTACTCTATTCACTGTGCCACCTAGCCACTCCACTTTTTCTTTCAAATGTGGATAATAGCACCTACCTCCCAGAGCTGTTGCTCAGATAAAATGAAATAATATTTGTAAAAACAAAAAACAGAACAAAACTCTCAGCACATAGCAGACACATTTTCTCCTTCCCCACCTTACTTCTTCAGGTTAAACATGTCCACAAGTGATCCTCACGTTGAATGGCCTCCAGTTGCCTGACCATCCAGACTGCCCTCTTTTGGTCACTCCCCAACTCAGCGATATTCTTCCAAAAATATAAATCCACTCAAAGTTGTTCTTAAAACAATACTGCTGGAGTAGCTAGGTGGCTCAGTGAATAGAGTGCCAGCCCTGGAGTCAGGAAGACCTGAGTTCAAATCCAGCCTGACACTTGACACACTTACTAGCTGTGTGACCTCGGGCAAGTCATTTAACCCCAATTGCCTTGCTTTCCCCCCTCAAAAACCCCAATGCTGCTATTGCTGTATACAAATTTCTCTTGGTTCTGCTCATTTTGCTCTTCATTATTCGGTGCAAGGCTGTGCATGTTTTTCTAAGATTGAGTTCATCATTTCCTATAGCACAGTAGCATTCCACCATGATCACATACCACAATTTGCTCAGTCATTCTCAAACTGACAAACGTGCACTTAATTTCCAGGTCTTCACTACCACAAAGTGAACTGCTATAAATACAAAGGATGGATGAAGGAAGACACTATCTGCATCCAGAGAAAGAACTGATAAATAGAAGTATGTACAGAGTAATTTTATATATATTTGTATCTAATTATATCCATCTCTACATTGGGAAGGAAGGGGAAAAGGGAGAAAAGAAGAAAGTTACATGATAACTTTATTATGTATTTAATAGGAATAATAAGTTGTATATAACAGATTGGCAGTTTCATGTGCAATCATTTTTTAAAACGTTATTCTATGTTATGGGAACACTTGGTTTAGTTCATAAATTAAAAATAAAATTTAAAAATGTAAATGTAAATCTGAACTCAGAAAGTCTTCTCCCTTGATAGTTTCTCTGAATATAGCTTCACCTTTTAAGTCTCTGATGATTTGGGAACTGATTCAGCTACTCCTTTTAAGAAGACCCAATAATCCTCCATAGGTCTAGGAAACATATGTTGGACCCAAATCTCAAGAATCCAATGGGTATGTTAGTCCAGAGATTTTTGAGTGAGATCTTGAGTTCAGTCATCTCAAGAATCATCAATACCCTAGACAGTTATAGCATCATCAAGACCCAATATATAAGTGGTCAAAGAACATGAAAAAAAAATTTTCAAAAGAAGATTTGCAAACTATTATCAACTCCATAAAAGCATGCTCTAGATCATTAACAGAAAAATACAAAACAACTGTGAGGTTCTATTTCATACCCTAAGAGTTTGAAAAGTTGTTTTTAAAAAAAAAAGGAAAATGTTGGAAAGTCTAATACGAAACTGGTGGAACTGTGAATTGGTCCAACCATTCCAGAAAATTATTTGAAAGAGAAAATCTTTTCCTGCTCTTTGACCCATTGATCACACTGTTGGACATCTCAGCAAGGTCAAAGAAAGGTCTAATTTAGACCAAAAGTCTAATATAGACCAAAATATTCAAAGCATCATTCTGTGTGGTGACCAAGAACTGGAAACAAAGCAGGCAACTATTGGTTGAGGAATAGCTGAACAAATTATGGCATATGAATATAGTGGACTATTATGCAGTAAATAATTATAAAAATGAGCAATTCAGAGAAATGTGGGAAGATTTATATAAACTGATAAACACTGGAAAAAAGCAGAACTACAGGAACAAGGTACAACATGACTACAATAATGTAAAGAACAATGACTAAAAAGAAGTCAAAGTGAGTATTTGAACAATTAGTACTGACTGAGAGAACATCTCTCTTCATGTTTGACAAAGGATATATTCTACAACCTAACTGATAACCAGTTATTCATATTTTTCCTGAAGAACTCAATGAAGAGATACACAGTGCCTAAAGTTCCTTGAGAATAAAATTTGTGTTGAATCTTTGTATCCCAAGCACCTAATACAGAACTTTGTACATAGTAGGTATTTAAATCCTAGGAGTGTTTACTGTATTGCTTCCTGGAATAAAGAGTTTGGTTGCAGTTATGTTGAAATCTATAGGATTGAAATTTGAAGCTAACGTAATGTTCAAAATTTCACAGAATATGTACTTTACCTCACTCAGAAAATGTTATACATTGGAAGTATTTGCTGAGATTTTAAATGCACATTTTAAAATAACAACATCTAGTAGGTCTTTGAGAATTCTCCAGCTTTCTTCTCCTATTGGTAAATTCCTGCTGGAACCTCCGTTTTGAGGAAGTGACCAAGGCTGCCATACTTACTCCTTCATTCCTCTCCCAACTCCACTCTTCACTCCCCAGGTTTCACTATGCCACTGTATGGCTACATTCTCATTTGCTCCCAACTCTTCAGTTTTTTTTTTTCTGTATTGTCTCCCTCCATTAGAATGTAAGCTCCTCGAGGACAGGGGCTATAACGTTTTTGTCCTTGTTCATATTCCCAGTTCTTTGCCATGTTCCTGGCACATAGTGCTTAATAAATGTATATTGACCAGTGGACTTCTTAAATGTTTGCAGAAGAGAAAAGAATGAAATTACCTTAAGCATTTAAACAACACTTTAGGCTTCAGCTTTACATCTGTCAAAGACCTCTCCGATACAGTTTTATAATTCTAATGATAAACTTTCAGTAAGGTTGGTTTTTTTTCATATAGGTAATCCTGTTTTAAGGTAAAGCAAATAATAACAGAAAATAATGAACAATTGTGTAGCAGCAAGCACCCTAGCATACCCAGGGTAGCTGCCAACACAGGTTCTTAGATCTGCTTTTCTAAAGGAAAGCAACTCAAAATGGGTTAACAATCTTATTTTAATCAATCAAACATATATCATTTACCTAGTTCAGGGGAAAAAGTCAGCACCCTGAACTTCAGAGAATACAAACAAGTTACAAGCAGAAATTACAAGCAGACAGAGAAACAGATCAGCAGACAGGCTTCCAGCTGTCTGACCATTACATTCATACTTAGTCAGTTACCAGAGAGGGAAGCACCAACATCTGGGTTTTCAAAGCCAGGGGGCTCAATGGCTGCCTCATCTGGTCAAATCACACAACTCTTCTCAAAGTGAGCCCCAAAACAAAACCTCATAGCCTTCTTCTGGATCAGAGAATGTCACAGCCCTCTTGACCCACTGCCCAATCACAAAGCAACAAGTTGTGGGCATTCCTAAAAAACAAGCTTCCTGCCACAGGCTCCATGTGACCACATTCAGCCCATTAGGGGGCAGAGTATATTTTCAAATCAAGAAAAAATTCTCAGAGTCACTTAAGCCTATCAAAGGATCTAGGGCAGGGAAGATCTTAAATTCCCATTCCCATAACAAATTGATATCACATTAAAAACAGGTTTAGTCCTTATAGACTCCAGAGATCCTTATCCCAGTTCCCATTCTGATAATTGAGTTGGGCTCCCAGATAGAAACAGCCACACCTTGCCTTTAGGGTCACCCAGTTAGTAAGAGTGCAGGTACTTATCATATAAGTCCTCAAACCCCAAACCCAAACCTAAATCACTTTGTTGATTAATTGATTACACCATGGAGACATTAGTCCAATTCTTCCTTTTGCACTGGTGTGTACATGTTAAAAGTTAGGAGGAAAGGGATAGAAATATTTGTTTACATCTACTTTTTGGTGGGGTCTTTGGAGAAGGGGGTAGGAATCAGAGGAAGATAAGGTCTGAGACAGACTTGTGATTTCATAAATATGGCCAATCCTTGTTTTGGCACCTCTTTATACCTTGGCAACCTGACATCTTTTGCATAACTTTAAGCCTTAGTGATTCACCTGGGGCACTGAGAGATCAACTTGCTGGCCTATGGTAACAAAGCAGTATCAAAGATTATGTAATGGATGAATTTTATCTCCAACAGTGGTTCAAGATATCTAGCAAATATTGAATCTCTGTCCAACTCTAGTCTCTGTAATTCAGTTCTACATTGCCCTGATATTGACTAGCTGAATATTATTCTGGGTGTATATCTATTTCATCTGCCAGATGTTTTTGGTACTCAACCAGCCGAAAAGTTTTGATACGCTATGAAATATAGCAATGAAATTCCTCAGTTATAATAAATCTCTGGAGTGTGTTTATATGCCAAATAGTTCAGTCACAGGAATTCACCAAGTATAGAAAATGCTAAATGTTTTGCAAAGTCACTTTGGGGAAAGTGGTTACATTTGATTTTTTTTTTAAAGACATGGCAGCCATTCAATTTTTCTTCCCTAATTGGGTAGATTAAACTATCACTTCTCCATTCTGTGTGAGGCAAGTTGCAAACTGAAGGGGTCTTTGTGTTCTTTGAGATCTATTTTTCCATCCACTCAAAACAATCTCTTCCATGATTTTCGCATCTGGTCTGACCGATGGCCAGATTTGATCTGCCCAGGCCAGGGAAATAAATAGAGGTTATATAATAGCACACATGCAAAGTATTTACAATGGCATAGGGATACTGCACACACCACACACACACACACGCACAGAGTTACACACACAGCTGTATAGTATGTCTAATAGTTAAAGGGAGATAAGCAAAGAGAGTTGTAAGAGGATGAACAGAAAGAAAGATTTGCCAAGTCTGATCTCAACACGTCCTGCCTAAAACAAGAATGTATGCAGCCTGATATATGCTCAGGGAAAATGACATTAACTGGGGACAGTGGAAGGGGTGGTTACAGATAACCAGTGCTAGGCTGATAAAAGCAGAAAGGGAAAAGATGACAGGTAAGGTAAATGGAAACTGATTTAGCATTTGTGTCAACAGAAAAAGAGAAGGTAGTGGAAAGAAGAGATAATTTCTGACTTCAATACTGAAATTAACAAAGGGCAAAAAAAAAAGTAAGATCTATAGGAATTTGGCATAGTTAAATATGGCATTTTAGCACCCAATATGATGCTCATAGTCCTAGAATACAGTGTTTCCTAAACGTGAACAAAAATTTTGGTTCAGTTCAATCTGATCTGGTCTAGTCCAATCCAATCTGACAGGTGTTTATTAAGCAGCTATGACATTCTAGGCAATGTCTTAGGTTCCAAGTACATAGATAATAAATTAGATAGTTCCGACATTCAAAAAACATTTTACTGGAAGAAGGATCCTTAGATTTTTTGTGTGTATCCTGGACCCCTCCAATAGTCTGATGAAACCCATGACAAATGTTTTTAAATGCCTAAAACAAAAATACATAGGATAACAAAGGTTCAAAAGCAGCCACATTCAAAGACTCCTCAAATTAAAAAAAAAAAATTCTATTGAGTCTATTCTAAAAAATTTATCAACTGATTCCTTCGAAGTCTTTGGACCCCAAACTAAGAACCTTTGTACTAAAAGGATGAAGCTCACAAGCAAATACATTTCACACTAAAAAGTTGAGATTTGGCAAACCCATAAAGTCTTCCACTTACATCAGGAAAATATTTGGATACACAGTCTATAGGGAAATGAACTTGTCTCTTGCATCTAAACTAAATTATCAGTTTTAGGGATATGTGTGTATGTTGTGTGAGTATATGTTTGTGTTTGTGTGTGTGTGTGTGTGTGTGTGTGCACGTAACTAGCAAATACAAATCAGCAGCTCCATTAAATTGTACAGATAATTCATAGGTAACTCTCTCTTTAGTCATTTTTCCCATTCCTTGAATAGCAGTATTAATAAGTTTAGCTAGAAAATATTTACAAGCCCTCTGAAGTCAGACTTTGGCAAACAATATTTCTTGGGTATGTGTTGAAGGCAATAACCTTCACATCCCTTCCCTCCTCCTCAGCCCCTCCCACCCACCTCAAACAAATAATCCTTCCAGTTCACTAGAGTTGGATGACCTTCCTGGGAACCCTCTACCATGGTCTCTACAGAAATGGCAGCAGCCCAAGAGGGCTTGCTGGGCTGTTCACATTCAAGCATTGAGCTTGCTGGGTTCTCATTCAGGCATCTTTAGACATACTTCCTCCTCCCTCAGCTGAAAGTGCTAATTGGCACAGGAAACATCCCAGCTTTGTTCCTCTTCTATAGGAGTTAGAAATGCCCCTACCTGAGTTGATGGCATTATGGTTTTCTTTTTCTCTTTTGATAGTCTGAAAGGCCCAGACATTTCAATGACAACTTTGGGAACCGCACAATGAACACAAATAAATTCAGTTAGTCTTGCACATGACTGAGTCACAGCGCAAGTGATTATCAGGAGGGGTGCTTCATACTCAGGGTTAAAAAATGAAATGAAATTGGGGCTTGGGATCCGGTCATTTCAATCCGACAGAAGCAACACTTGCTGCTTCTAAGTTCCTATTGACCCCTGCTTTAATTGGGCTGGTTGAACCACTGTGCTTTTGTTCAGGGAGGTACAAGTTACAAATAGGAAAGGGCTTTGTGGTCTCCAAGGAATATTTTTCCATTAGTTCAAGAAAACTTGTGATGTTGCCAAGAGGAAAGAAAACTGTCCCCGTCTTTGTCACTGGCCCAAAGCCTATGCCTCACATATGTCTCTAAAACATCTTGACTGTTATATTTTTAGTCCCTGCTTGCTTCTCATGAGGTTGTGTAGAAAAGACAACAGGCGGGAGTCAAGATTGCTTGTGGGTGCGCTTGGACTATGTGGTGAAATCATGGGAAACAATTGAACTAGATGTGACTTTTAACTGCATCCATACTGGCTTCTTTCCACATGGTGAGAGTTCTTTTTTGTATTTAATTCTATTTTTTTCCAATTTAAAACATTTATTTTCTTTCTCTCCCATTGCTGATTGAACAACAAAGAAAATCAAAATCCTTGTAACAAATATGCGCAGTCAAGCAAAGCAAATTCCTATTGGCTGTGTCCAAAAATCTATGTCTTCTTCTACATTTTGAGTTTATCAAATCTCCGTCAAGGAGAGGGAAACACCCTTCATTATTGATCCTCTGGTTTGTTACCACTTCAGAATTCTTAAGTCTCATATTGTCTCTCTTCATAATGTTGCTGGCCTACAAACTCTTCCCTTCACTATATAGTACAGCTGAAGGTTATTCTTTAAACTTTTCCACCTTCTAGGGGTTCCTGAAGGTATCTTTTAAGGAAAGAGGAAAGGGGATGATTTCATAAAGATATTAGTATATAGCTGTGATGCTTGTGGGATCTCAAGTAGGACACTTTCATTCTCCCAGGAGCCCACATTTTCAACTTTAAAGTCATTTGACTCACTCCATTTTCTGAACCTCTATGTGCAAAGCTGGAAAATCCCCTCCCCTTCTATTTATACAATTATCTCTCTCATTGATAAGGCATAGTTTCTACTCTGAAATATCTTAGAGAAAGTTATTTTTTGACTAGGTGGAAGAATGGATACAGAGGCAGGAAAACCTGAGTTCAAAATCCTGCCTCAGACATTCACTAGCTGTGTGACCTTAGGCATATCATTTAATCTTTCCCAGTCTTAGTTACCTTATCTATAAAATGAGAGGGTTGGATAGAACAGTCCCTAACACCCCTTCTAAAAGTAAATATAGGAACATAGGATTCCTTTTCTTCACTGATGTATCACACAGGCTCACAGATAACCATAGCTAAGTGGAAGAATGGATAAAGTCCTGGACCTGGAATCTTGAAGACCTGAGTTCAAATCTGGTCTCAGATTCTAAATAAACTGTGTGACCCTGGGCAAATCACTTAATCTCTATCTGCCTCAGTTTCCTCATCTGTAAAATTGGGATCTTAATAGTATCTACCTCATAGGGCTGTTGAAGATAAAATAAGATTGTAGCTATAAAGTGTTTTGTAAATCTTGGGGCTGCTGATGGCATAGTGGATAGAGTGCCAGAGTTGGAGTTAGGAAGATTCATCTTCCTGAGCTCAAATCTAGCCATAGATACTAGCTACATGATCCTGGTCAAGTCACTAACCCTGTTTATCTTAGTTTTCTCATCTGTTAAATGAGCTGGAGAAGGAAATGGCAAACCACTTCAGTATCTGGCCAAGAAAACCCCAGATGGGGGTGCAGAGAATCAGACATGACTGAAAACAACTAAACAACAACAAAATTGCAAATCTTAATATGCTTTATACATGTTAGTTATCAGTAGCAGTAGAATTACAGTGAATGAGATCCTCATTTATGATATCACCATGTTTAGTTTAATTACATCAGCTCTCCACAAGGCAATGGGGAAACAAAGATAGGCCATATCCTCAAGGGCCTTACATTCTACGGTCAGGAAACCTTCTGTGGTTGATCTAAGATCTAAATTGTAGATCTAAGATCTAAATTCTAGATCTAATACCATGCACAGAAATGGTCTCTGCCCACAAAGAGCTGACATTTTATCAAGAGAATACAACTTGTTAACAGACAGATATACACATGGTTTTTAATATTTTTTTTATTCTGAATTTAAGCACCATAAAAAGGGCTTTTCCTTTTACAAAAGAATAGAGAAAAATATGATTAGATGTGAGAACACAAATCTCTATTCCATGCAGTTTGCTATATATATATATATATATATATATATATATATATATATATATATATATATATAAATTCAATGTTACTTTCACAGCTGTCCTGCTTGTTCATGTTTGCTTCTGATCTTCCTTTGACTCTTTTCTGTCCTTTATTTTTTTTGCAACATTATCACCAGTTCTCCTCTTCCACCAACCTCCCCACCCCCTTCCAACTGAGAAAGAAAAAAGAAATAACCATTTCTCTTCCTCCTCCTCTCTCTCCTCTATTTCTCCCTTTGTCTCTGTCTATCTCTTTCAACAGCTCCCATGGATTTAACTATCATCTCTATTCAGGTGAATTCCAGAACTGCATATCCCTCCCCAATCTCTCATCTGGACTTTAATCTCACATCTCCAATCACCTATTGAACATTTCAAAATGATATCCTGGAGATATCTTAAACTCAACATATTCAAAACTGAACTCATCTTTCTCCCTCTTATCTCTTTCAAACCACCTTATTTCCTTTGAAGGCACTACCACACTTCTGTCTCCCAGGCTCATAACCTCAACATTGTCCTGTGTACAAACTCCCTCCTCTCTTCCTGTCCCAAAAGCTGGTTATCAAATTTTTACCACCATACCACTGGTTACATCATTGACATAAACCATATTGATACATATTGACAGATTGAATATATATGTGATATATATCATGTATATCATATGTATTAAAATGCATATTGACATAAACCAGATTCAGTTAATGGAACTAAGCATCATGGAATTTCTCCAGTCTTTCCTTGGTTAATTGCTCCATTCATCAATTTTTCAAAAAGTCTCACATGCCTTTCTGACAAGGAGCTTCCTAAGCACAATGCAAAAATCCCTGGAGCTGGATCTGTCTTTAATCCTCTTAAAGCCACTTATGTTTTCAAGTATTATTTTTTGTTGTTGAAAACAGAGTAGCTGATTCAAACATTAAAAAAAAAAAAGTAAGTCACATTTCAAACTTGTCCAGGGGCTTTTTAGGGTCCTAACTTTGTGCCTGGAACCACCACCAAAGCCCTTTGCTGAGGCATGTCTTGACAATGTAAATGTGTTTTCCCAGCTCTCTTGTTCCTTCCTGGCTTGGTTGTTCAGGTACTTCCCACTGTTGTTATCAAAGTGAATTTACAAAAACTTGGTTGACACACATCCATTTAGGATCCCATGTGTTGGAAAGAAGCAAGGCTCATGGGCAATGAAATCACATTTTCTCATTAATTTGCCTTAGATTTTCACAGATGTTTGTTTTATCTTTGCTGTTGATGGTCAATTCCCAGTAGTACCTCCTAACACTTAAGCTGCAGACAGTCTCTTAAATAAAGCAGTGTTTCCACACCTTTTCCATTCTCAAGTTGACTTGTCAAGTTCACTGCAGCAATCAGTCAGCCAACAAATGCAATCCCAAGAGACAGAGACCATGGCATGACATGAAGGAACCAAGTACATATCAAAGAACTAGCCTCTCTATTCTTTAGTGATGCTACTTTTTCTAAACATACCATATTTCACCACATAATCGTCACAGATTTTATGCCAATATTTTTGCCAAAAAGTGGGGTGAGACCATTATGTGAAACTTTTAAAAATTGTGCCCTATTACTTAAAAATCATTTGTTACTAAACTGTCTTTGGCACAAGATTAGGATGCACAGTATACTCCTGATTATGTTAAAATTGGATACTGACAATGTGCATGCATTGAGAATTCTAGATTTTCAGCTCGCAATACCCGATAAATGGGTATCCATATGCCACTGGTGAACACATTGCTGCTCTGTTCACCTTTTAAGCAGCATGACAAACAGAATTGTACCATGCGCCAATTACACGATGAAAGGTTATAAACCAATTTTTGGACTGAAAAAAAAAATAATGCACACAACAGGGTGCAACAATTATACAGCAAAATATGGTATCGCCATCATTTCCAGTAACACCCTCCTCCCCTTTAACAGAACTGTCCTTTGTAACAAATAAACACAGTGAAATGAAACAATTCAATCTGTCAGCCATGTTTGATCATTTGTGATTTGTTCTACATCTATTGTCTACCACCTCTCTGCTGAGTAAAGGAAAACAGGCTTCACCATCTGCATCAAGGGACTTTCCTATTCTCTTGGCTTACACACTCCAGCAAGGAAATTTAGAAAAGAATGTGCAAAGTATCCTAGTATAATTAGACTGACTTCCACTTGTAAACAATTTTCAATATTAGAGGAGACTTTTTTTAAGGAGGCAAATAAAATTGAAATCCTTGAATTATTATTATTGAACAATCATTAGTTCCAAAAGTATATATAACTCCTAGTCACTTAGTCTCAACTAGGAGGGTTTCACTTGTCCCTGCCCTCAAGATACTGACGTTTTAATGGAAAAGACTATAAAAAATTATCTACTTATACTTATTAACTGTGCGACCCTGGGCAAGTCACTTAACTCTATTTGCCTCAGTTTCCCTGAACTTCTGGGAAAAGTGCTGGATAAAGAAACCACTCCAGTATCTTTGCCAAGAAAACCCCAAAAAGGATCATGAAGTCAAAAATGACTGAAAAACGACTAAACAACACCAATCTACTTACAAGATATATGAAATGTTTATGGTAGGTAACCTCAGAAAGAAGACAGTCTAACATGCTCTAGATTCCGTTATGGCCTGCTACTCTTCTTGCCAGGGGAAGGGGGCAGAAGTTATACAAGAATAGCCATTAGAAAGGCTTTATGAATACCATTTGTGTTTTCTACAAAAATCATTATATTACACTTAGAAGCAGGTAGGTGGTACAATGGACACCGCACTGGGCTGGAGGACCCAAGTTCAAAAACCAATCTCACATCCTTACCTGCTGTGTGATCCTGGGCAAATAATATTAATCTGCCTCAGTTTCTGCATTTGTATAAAATAGGGTATACAATCGCAACTGTCTCAGAGTTTTTATGATCAAATGAGATAATATAAGTATTTAACACAGTGTCTGGCACATAGTAGTCACTTAATGTTTTTTTTTTCCTCTCCCCTTCCATTGAAGCCTTCTTTGTCATAGTGGAAAATCAATAATTGAAACGAGCATATCTGACAGCATATGCAACAAACTGTGATTCATTACTGATTCTCTGGACCCCAATTCGTCATTGCAATTAAGCAGAGTTTACCTATCTTTCAGTATTATTTTAATTTACAATACTAGAGTACCTATGTATACTATTCTCCTGGCTCTGCTTATACTGCTGTGCATCTGTTTGTATAAATCTTCCCACATTTCTCTAAACTACACATACTTACTGTTTCTCATGGTACAATGGCATTTTATTACAGTCATGTACTTATTTATTCAATCATTCCACAGATCAACAGGCATCTGCTTTGCTTCCAGCTTTTTTACTAACACAAAAAACATTCCAGATATTTTGATACATGGAGAAACTTACCTTTGATGACTCTGGGGTATGTGCCCAATAGAATGACTGGGTATACCAATGGGTATAACTGCCTCAGTGACTTTTCTTGCCATAATTCCGAAGAAAGGTCATTTGTATTTACTCATTTTAATTTCTAACTGTTCCTCTAACATGATCCTATAGGTTCTGTGGCACCAAGTTTCTCTCTTGGTTCCTTGGGCAAGACAAATAGTTTTGAACCTTCCAGGGTGTTGCTTTTGCTCACCTATAAAATGAAGGTTTTGGACTAGTTTCCTTAAGGTTACTTCCAGCTCTATTGACAGCTGACAGCTATAAAACATTTTTAAGGATGGTAAAGCACTTCACAGACATTATTAAACCCCTTTCCAACCTGGCTCCTTCCTAGCTTTCAAATCTTCTTAAACTTCACTCCCTTCCAGGTACTCTATGATAGAGATACTGGTCTTCTTACTGTTCATTGTAGGGAACTCTCTATGTTTTAACTCTGTGGGTTTGTGTCAGATAGAGCACTCTAAGCATGGGGCTGTTCTGGCCCCATTTGACAGTCACTTCAAATCCCACTTTCTATAAGAGGCCTGCCTGTCTCTCTGCTCCACATCACCGCTCTCTTCCTCCCCCGGATCCCCCCAGTAAGAGTGTCTTCCTTCCAAAATTACCTACCATTGACAATAGCATGTATCTTGTAAGTAGATTGCTGTTCAGTCATATTTCAATTGTGTCCAACTCTTTGTGACCCTATTTGGGGTTTTCTTGGCAAAGATATTACAGCGGTTTGCCATTTTCTTCTCCAACTCATTTTACAGATGAGGAAACTGGGGCAAATAGGGTTAAGTGACTTGCCCAGGGTCACATAGCTAGTAAGTGTAAATAGATAGTTGTTTATATACTGTCTTCACCTTAGAATGTCAGCTCCTTGAGGGCAGGGATGATGTTTTTTTACCTTTTTTTGTATCTCTAGTCCTTAGAATGGCACCTGTCTCATAGTAAATGCTTAATAAGTTCTTGAAGTGATTAATAAATGCTTGCTGACCATTATTATCTCTTACAATTCTCACAGTATTACTATGAGGTAGGTATCATAACTTTCTTTTTCTAGATGAAGAAATTGAGGCCCATAGAAGCTAAGGAATTTGCCCACATAAAGGAATTATTAAATAGCCAAAAGAGCCAGGCCTGGCTCCAAGTCATGCCCTCTATTCATTATATCATAATGCCTCCAACATTGTGATTAAGTTAAAGCTAGCTGTCATGGATGCTGCCAACCTTTGGTCAATTAACTGGTTTGAAAATTGACTCTTGCTCCCTTTCAACCCACACAAAGACATCCAGACAAGCAGACATACAAAAGAACTCTTCATCCCTTGGACCAGAATCCAAGTCTCTGAACCAAGAAGAGGGAACAGATTTGTAAAATGGGAAAAGAGGAGAGGGGTGATACATCCTGTCAACTGAAGTTCAACGGCACAACCATGCAACTGCATGTTTTCTTAGTATTGTTCTCTCACACACGGTTCTTCATGAGATGAATCAAGGGAGTCCAATAATGCTTTACATTTTCACTACACAGATTTTTCTGCAATTGCTTTTGACATTATTTCATTTAATACTTAGAACAATTAATTCCATGAAGAAGCAATGTTCTATAGTTTATAGAGTTGGCATCGGTCAGTAAGACCTGAGTTCAAGACCCCCCTCTAACACATATTTACTGTCTGGCCCTTGGAAAGTAGTTTAATATCAGTGTACCAGGGAATTAAGTTGTAAACCCACATTTGTATTAAGGCCAAGCTGGAGCTGGTTCAAACCAGTTTGAACTGATAGCTAAATTTTCAGCATGAGTATTTTCACCTAGGAAATCAGCAAATACAAAAAATTCAGGCATGATTTGTTTTGTTGATTGAATATATAGATTTAAGAAATTGATGGAGAACATACTAGCAAATCAGATTAAACTTAAAAGTATGTCTGGCATTTTTTCCCTAGAAGACCTTGTTGGTAAACTTTTATCAGCACACACCAGAGAGTGGCAGTGAGAGTTCTCTACACCAATGAAATCATGGGTCCAGTTGAAAAAACACACACATATGTGTTTAAGGAACAAGTATAGCTTCAAAAAAGCATAGGCCATCTTCTTCTATTCCTTTGTGAAGGGAATTTACATGTACACAGATTTAAAAGTCAGTTGTTTTTTTCTTCCTTTTTCTTTTAGTGGCATCTTGGTGACATTGTGTCACCAAGATAGAATTCTGAGCCTGGAGTCAGTAAGAGCTCAGTTCTAAATCCAGCCACAGATACTAGTTGTGTGACCCTAGGCCAGACATTTAACCTGTCTACCTCAGTTTCCTCAACTGTAAAAATGGGAATCATAATAGCACTTACCTCTTAGGGTTATAGTGAGAATCAAATGAGATTATTTGTAAACATGCCTGGCACAGTGCTTGGCATGTAGTAGTCAATAAGTATATAAACACTTAAATAAACATAAATGTTTGCTTTGCTCTCTTTCCCCCTTCCCTTTAAAAAAATATTCCTTATTATATATCTTGATTCTCTGGGAGGGTGAAGGGAGACAGACATAAGGGAAGTTTAAACAATCATATATACAAAAATTTTTTTAAATCCCATTATGTACTAAACACTACAGATCAATGACTATACTTACTATTCAAAATTGGAATGGTTGATGCTGGTCCATTGTATGGAAGAATATGCTTGACTGTAAACCTAAAGGGAAGAGAGGGCGTGGAATGTACTTAAATTTCATGTTTCAGCTAACCCCTCACAGTGATTGGATTTTAAGGATGGTGAGAGGGCCATGTGAAAAAGTGGGACTATCAATGTGCTAGGGAACGAAAAATAACAGACCCAGAACCAGCATTTTGGGAAAGGGAATGGACTCAGGCTGCAAGGAAATCATTGATTCTGGGAAATATGGAGTCTTGACACTGTCTGACTGAAATAATTAAAGATCTTTGCAATCGTCTATTTAGACCAAGCCCTTTGCTTTACAGAGAGCAGGAAGGGGAACAGTTAACCTCCAAGGGATTAAGCTATTAGCTCAAGGAGATTTAACTAGAGCCACGATTTATACCCAGGTCTGTGACCGATTCTCTCCTGGATCATCATCTTTTTGTGGTGGAGGGGCTCCTGTAGCTCAATAAAACTATGAGTTATGCCATGCAAGGACAGTTCAATGGACAGGTCACAGCAGACAAAAGGTGACCCACTGGAGAAAATGGCAAGCCACTCCAGTATCTCTTCCAAGAAAACCCCACATGGGGTCATGAGTCAGGCACCACTAAAACATTAACCACCTATGACCAACATACAATGTATAAAAGAGTGGATAAGGATAGAGATAGACATTATATCATGTGATTTCACTGATATAGAGAACTCCCAGATGGGGAAATTTCCTAGGTCAGTACACTGATAAGGACTGGTCCCTTCTCTGTAATTTATAGGCTAAGAAAGTTGCCTAGAAAACTTACAAGTTAAATGACTTGGCCCATAGTTGAGGAAGTTATTAGGCCTGGAGCTAGGAAGACCCAAATCTGACCTCAAACATTTACTAGCTGGGTGACCTTGGGCAAATCACTTAAGCTCTACCAGCACTCACTTTCTTCACTTGTAAATGAGGCTAGCACTAATACCTCCTAAGCAAGGTGCCAGGAACAGTAGTAGGTGTTATATAAATGCTTATTCCTCTCCCCCCCCCCCCCCCCCGGCCCCAGGGTCTCACAGTCAGTATATCTAAGAGGTGGGACTAGAACCCAGGTCAGTTCCTATCTCTAAGAACATCTCTCCACTTACTGGTCCATGCTTCCTTTCTTGGGTTTTATTGGGACCCAATATTCCATTGTTTTATTAGAAGTTTACAATCAGGGTCAGTAAGTTGATCTTCTGAAGGTGTGCATTCCATGATTTTTTCATACGAGCCTGTATTTCAATAAACTCAACAAAACTGAACAAAATCTTATAGTTTTTTGCCAGCTGAGATGGTTCTAATCGCTTTATAATGACAACTCACATTCATATAGCATTTTCATCAAAAGATCGTGAGGTAGCTAAAACAATGGTATTAAACCCATCTGACTTGCCCAATTTTATACAGCCATTGACTTTCTTTCCCCTCCTCCATGCTAGTTATCATATGCGACAAAAGCTAATGAGGGCAGAGTATCACTGAATAGCTCTGCCCTAATCAGATCACATTTGTACTGCATTCAATTCTGGACATAACAGCAACCAGAGAAGGGCAAATGGGATGGTGTGTGTGTGTGTGTGTGTGTGTGTGTGTGTGTGTGTGTGTACATACACATATATGTATGCCTATGTGATCATCACATTTAGGTTTGATGGAAGGGAGAAAATTCTAATGATTAGAACAGTCTAAACGCAGAATGCACTTCCTTAAGAGATAATCTTCAAGCAATGACCAGATTAGCTAGTATTAGAGAATCTTCTTTGGGGACAGGCAACGTTGGCAGTCCCATCTCAAGGTCTATAATTCCATGACTATGTGAAGAACTGCGAAATCATTAATGACAAGACCATTTCACAATAGTGCATAAAATTCTTTATTTAGAACAATAAAGTATATGTATATATAATGTAATTTCAAATTCAAACCAGTATAAAAAAAAAAAGAGTTGGGACATACACCTATTTTAAAAAGTACGCATACGGTATATACACATACACATCACATTTTACAAACCTCTTTAATTAACCTTCAGTCATAATAAACTATGCAAAGTAGTGTTGACATACATATACATTAGAACTCCAACCTAAAACAGAACCAGCAATATACCTGTGCATCCATCAAAAAGGAATCGGGGTCCTTTTTAAGCACACTCATTGCAAAATCATGGCAAGTAGACATTGTGTGCGATTCTACACTACCGTTTGATAGTGTAGGAGACTAGGATTTTCTGATTGGGGAGAAAGTGTGAGTCTTGCAGCTCATAAGTCAAATAACTGAAAATGGCACTGTGTTGTTAGATCTTCCATTCAACAGCTCCTGTGCTTAAAATAACAATGATAACGTAAAGAGAAAGCAACCATAGTATGTATGTACTTGCTGACAGTCATCAGAAATACACAAATATCTACATACATATATAGACAGATATGCATTTTTGCTTAGTTAATATTTCAGGATCTCAGAAATGGGCTTTTTTCAGGAATAATTGCTTGTAAAGTCCTCATTAAGAAATTGAAGTACTCTTATTTGTCTCCTAGAACAAAGGCATTTCCAATTCTTGTGAATGTGTAATTCAATATTATAATAATGTTCTTTGAAACACTCAAACTAAAAATTCATCTTCTCGTACCCTGTGTGGTATCTGGCACAAAGGTGCTTAAAAAGTGTTTGTTGATCGGTGGACTGATTCTAAGAGGGGTTTCAAAATTCAAAAATTAAACTAAGGATGAGTTGACTTATAAAATTCTCCTCATTTCTCCATGAAAAAAAAAACCAATACTAACAAATGGCCAGAGAAGTAATTTACGGATTGGTCCATCCCAAATTGATTTTAAAATATCTTCTGGCATTTTGGACTTTTATGTACATCCTACATTTTAGGCTCTTAGCTTTTAATAAAATAAAGATATTGAAATGCATAATTTGGTGGGTTTCCAAATGTTAAACATACATTAAAGCAATTCTTTCTGACTTCAGGATCTAAAGTGTACTTGAATATCATGATGCATTTGTAGGAGGTGATCCAAACTGTTCATTCAAGCAGAGCTGAAAAGCCATCACTTGTGCAAACAGTTATCCAATTTACCTTGGGTGAAATGAAATCTGGTTTGACTAATGGGCCCTGTTTACATTCTAAACAAAAACAATAATGATTCTGGAAGGTCAGCATTTTATACACTCAGACCACAGAACTGAATACTACATGTGAAATTGTCAGCTCTATTTTTCTTTCCTTGTCTGTGTTGAAAACAAAGAAATGTGGAAAGACTAATAAATGTGCCAGTAAGAAGAAATGTGGATGACACACCTTAACTAGAGAAATACGTCATAGGGATAGCTGTGAATGTGGAATGTTTCTTTTTTCTACAGATTTAAAGCTAGATTGAATCTGGTTGATAAACTGCATCACAAAAATCTCCAAAATATTTTGGTTTACTAGAAACAATCTAAATCTTACCTAAAGGAAACCTTTTTGTTTTAAATTGACATCTTATAGTATGGCATGATCAATGACATCACTAAGCATATGAAGGGGAGTAAGATGTTTCTGATATTTGAGACTGGCACTGTGAAAAGCATACTGTGTAACCCAATGTTCAGGACCATTCAAATTTCACTTTCTAAGAACCATTAAGCCATGGGGCTGGTTTCTTTACAATCTAAGTTTCTCAAAATAAGGTGCAAAGCTTTAAGGATCATATATGGTCTTCAGACCTTCTGAAGTTACTTCAAAAGGCAACTCTGAAATGTAATGTTGGGATAGGAATGTAACAGGAAATCGCAAGGTGTTTCCTTGACATAGATGCCAGCTGGCTAACTCCAATAATGTTGCACATTCTCTATTTGATCAACTCTGGACTATAATAATGAAGCTATGCATTCTCTCTACAGGCAGGCATGTCAGAGCCTATGCCCAACTAACTAGCATCAAGCAATTATGCTCAGCATTGTTTTACCATTAAATGCATCTAATTGTCTTCTAAAGCTTGGAGAATTGGGCAGGCCATATGGTACAATCCAAACTGAAGATTCCAACTACTATGGAGACTTTCTGACATTTCAATACAAAGGAAGGAGAACAATGACTGTTTCATGCCTTTCTGGGTCAAGAGGCCAGTTTGTCAATGGCTAGTCTGTGGAGATAATTCATCATTGTACTGTTGCACCAATCATCAGCTTGGAAGGGTACACTTTTGGCTCCATTTATAGCTTTGTGGCACATTAAAACACACACACACACACACACACACACACACACACACACACACACACACACACTCTCTCTCTCTCTCTCTCTCTCTCTCTCTCTCTCTCTCTCACTCACTCTTCTCTCTCTCATATCCAGCAGAAAAAACTTAAGAATTGTTCATTGGCTTTAATAAACTGTCTGCCTTTAGAAGATAGAACATATCATTAGGCTTCTCAAGATACTAATAAAACCTAACTTAAAATTCTTAAGTGTCCATATTATGGAGGGCTCTGGTACAGGGAGCTTGGGTAGTAGATTCAGTACTATGCTTGGGGCCAAGAAGAGCTGGGTTTAAATTCTACCTACAACACTTGCTAGCTGTGTGACTCTGGATCAGTTACTAACTTCCATGTACTTCACTGAACCAACCCCTTAGATTTATCTAGTAGGTTGCAGATTGGTTCTAGGAATCCCCAGTGCTGACAAAATCACAGATCCTTTGCCCTTCTTAGCAACACTTGCCAAGTTTCTCCAAAATATGCCCTAGGAAGTCATATGTTTTAAACAGCAAGCCAACATGCAAAACTGAATAAAGCTTAAAAAAAATCTCTGAATTATATCCTTAATGAATAGTGCCAGATCTTAAATAAATGGATATTTCAAACATGACAAAGACTATGTTACCAGTAGCTAAAGTTTCTAGATTTCTTGCTCTTTTGCAAAGGCCAAAGTTTTTGATACCAATGTTTAGGGCTGTGGTTGCTCTTGTTAGATACTGAATATTCTAAGCCATATCCATGTCCCTCCCACAGCTATAGTTTCAAGTTGAATCTCCATACATTCAGCAGTTTCTCCTAAGACTCTCTTTACATAACTTTGTGTAAGGTTTCTAGAATACATGTATATAAAATGCTCTAATATATTTTGGAAATGTATCTATACACACCATAGTGGTTATCAAAAGAGGGAAGACATCACCAGGGACACCAAATGTCTTCTTCAGGTAGGCCTTTCTGATATTCAGTGCTGAAAGCTTCTTCATATGTTAACTCTTTCAGAGCTTCTCCATGTGGTGACAAAAATCACCAGTCTAATTCAGTATTGACTTCCCCTGCATGGACAGCCATGGACAGCCAACCATGTCAGATTATCCGGTAAGTTTTTTGTTTTTTGTTTGAGATGGATATATATGGCATTCATTGGGCAGAGAAAGAGACTTCACCCATGTCGTGTCGTCCAAAACATGAACCTTGATTCCATAAGACTAAAGGTCGGCATGCTAACCTTCTGCATCTCTCAGATTTCCCCTCTTCCCATATCAGAGTGTCTTTAAAACTCTGTTTTCTATAGCTTCTCTTTCATTTGTTTTTTATCCCCACAATCCAAGCTCAAAGCCATTTCTACAGACCAGGTTAAACTGTGGGATGCAGTTGGCAATCGAAGGATTAGAACACATGGATGTTTGGTAAACTCCACGTTGCTGGAGGCATGCGGGTGGTGCATGGAGTCCAGGGAATGCAGTTCCTTTCCCGACATGAGTTACCAGTTTTAAATGAGATGGCAAATCCCCAAATTCTTAAAATAGAGTTTTGCCCCATGCATATTCTTCTTTGCAGATGATTAATTCAGCGCTGGTTTCACAGTAAGACACTTTGTCCCCATTTCTGAATCATCGTTTTATGGAGTCATGGGTAGCAAGTACAGACAGAGACTCAGTCTGTCACTCCAGACAGAATATGAATTTGCTTAAAGCTGCTTCATTTATGAAGCAAACATAAAACTGTTACCCGCCTAGAGGAGAAGGAGGAAAAAAGAGAGATTGTAGTATTTTGGTTTTCTCCATTCTTTTCATTCTTGATCCAGAAGCAGTTAGAAAAATCTACAAAATCTGCTCTCACCCACATGAGTCTAAAAAAGCATTGTCAAAGTTATTCTGTAAGGTCAGCAACCACTCTGGCCCTGAGTTTCTTCAAGGAGACCTAAGAAATGCCTGAGGGTATCACTAGTTTTATGGCATGCAGGTAGATAAAGAAGAAAAGGAGAGGAGAAAGAGTGAGGCAATAGGAAAGGGTGAATATAAGGGTGAAGAAGAATGAAGAAGTAATGCCAGAAGATCATCAAAAAAAAATGGCCCTGGATGTTACTCTGCAGACACCAGGGCTTGGAGAGATTACTTAACCTGATCTAGACATCATTTCTCCCTCTAATTCAATTCAATTCAATTCAATTCAATAAATATTCAATAACCCCTACTTTGTGCAAAGCACTGTGCTGGCATGGGGGAGATAATTCCAAGATTAAAAAGTGTAGAGTACAAGAGTGCCGAGAAGTCACAGGATCAAAATCTGAATACTGCCTTTGACATTTATTATCTATGTGACATTGTTTTTTAGTCAATTTCAGGCATATCCAACTCTCTATAACCCCTTTATGAGGTTTTCTTGGCAAAAATACTGAAGTAATTTGCCATTTCTTTCCCCAGCTCATTTTATAGATAAGGAAACCAAGGCAAACAAGGTTAAATGACTTGCCCAGGGTCACACAGCTAATTAGTATGTGAGGCTGGATTTGAACTTAGGTTTTCCTGACTCCAGACACTCTATCCATTGTCCTAACTTGCTGCCTCCAACAACAACATTTGATCAGAATTAGATCTCGACTTGAAATTCAACACTCTTTACTTCACCATCTATATTTCTAAGTCTTGGACCAAAATGAGGGAAGGATGGTTGCTGGACTAAGATTGGTTCCTCTCAGCAAAATCTCTGCTAGAAAAATGAGGTTCCAACTGTTCAGTTTCCAGAAATTCCCAAGAATAGTCCACAACTTAAGTCATTCCCTGAATGGTCCTGCTCAGAATAACAGAGCTGTTTGAGAGAAAGGGACCTACTGAACCCTACCTTTGTATATTCCTGCAGGATCTGGTTCAGTATTTGAGGCAAAATAGAGAATCACAGAGAGATTCTAACCAAGATTTTCCCAGAGTCCTGTACCACAGTAGAAATTATCATGAGCCAGCACGCTCACATTTGCCACACTCTATTTCACTACTGCAGAGCTGGTTATGAACTACAGAATTTTGGGTTAATTTTTGACATTTTCCAGCTCTGATCTGAAGTATTTGTACTTCCTTTTCTATTACTCACTATGTGTTCCTAACAACCTCTAGGTAATTATGTAGAAAGAATCCTGTAATTTGAGTCAGAGAACATGGGTTAAAATTCTAGCTTTGCTACCTGTGTGATCTTCCGGTTTTTTTTGTGAGGATCAAATGAGATGAAAAAAGTGCTTAGCATTGTGCCCTGTACATAGCTAGCACAAATCATGGCTCGATTTCTTTAATTTCTTTTCTTTTCTTTTGCTTTTTGGAGGGCAGTTGGGGTTAAGTGACTTGTCCAAGGTCACATGGCTATTTTTTCTGTTAAGTGTCTGAGGCCAGATCCAAATCCAGGTCCTCCTGACTCCAGGGCTGGTGCTCTATTCACTGCACCACCTAGCTGCCCTTGATTTCTTTTTATTGACTTATGAAATTGATGAAAAAATGTTAGTAACGCAGATTAAACTTTTAAGTATGTCAGGCATTTTTTTCTTAGAGAGCTAGTTGATAATTTTTTTTTTTACCAGTGCAATCCTGATTATGATGTGCTAACCTTAACCCTAACTCTAAATGCTTATTCCTTCCCTCCCCTCCCTGATCAGACTCAACGGAACAGTATACTTTTTGTTCTTTGGTCATTTAGGTAGGTCCTAATTTGCTCTCACACTTTTTTAGTTTTCATAGCTATCAGGAAAAAGCAGAAAGTTTTCATAAGAGCTGACACATATATCCCTTTAAGGTTTGCAAAGCTCTTTATACACATTATCTCATTTGTAGACTTTTAAAAGGTTTTAGACTTTGGTAGGTAAACAGGTTAAAAGGTCTAACATTTGGTAACAAACTACCCAATCTTAAAATCCTAACATCTCTCCCTGGCTCCTTAATTCATTACCTATTCCCAATCTAGGATTAGCTAAGGGTTTCACAAACAACTCATGATCTGTAGTTCTGTCACTACTTTCTGTAAGCCTGACTCTTTGAATGAGGATGGTTCTGATATCCCCATGGCAGTAGGAAATTTTGCCTCTCTTTGTTCTGATTCCTAAAACTGTAAAATTTGCAGAAAAATAGTACTGCCTTTTCCTAACGGGCTGTATTACACAATCAGAAACTCAGAAAGTTCAAACCCTGAGTTCAAATCCTGTATCACACACGTATTAGCTGTGACCCCTAAGCAAGTCACTTGCCTCAGTTTATGTAAAATGGGGAGAACAGCTCTTAACTTAACAGGTTTGCTGTGAGGCTAAAATGAGCTAAAATTTGTAAAGTGCTCTTCAAGCCTGGAAGAACTATATAAATATGATGATGATGATAAAGTTATAAGAAGAAACCATTGGAGAAGTAGTTCTTTGCATTTTAAAGGGAAGAAAAATGGACAGCCAGAAGGAAAAAAAATTTGGAGTTAGGGAAAGACCTGGGAGAATAGAAGGTCCCTTGACCTTAGGTGGTCAGAGCTTGGTAGCAAAAGGAAGAACAATGAACAGAAGTTCCAAAGCCCTATGAGATCAAGAAAACTTGTTTTTAATTGCTTTATATTGCTACTGCTATTAGAATAAAAGTTTCCCAAGAGCTAGGAATATCCCCAGCATCTCACCTAGAGTATGTTACACGCTTAAATGTTATTATTTTTTTTTTTAAATAGAGAAGACCTGAGCATGTCTAGAACTAGATGGAACAAGCCCATGGATAAGATTCTTCTCCACTATTAAGTGCCCACTATGTATATGAATATGAGGCAGCTATAGGGCAATGCATGGAAAGCTGTCCTTGAAGTCAGCAAGGCCTGGGTTCATGTTCTTGCTTTAGGCATAGACAGGTTGTGTGACCCTAGACAAATAACCTCAATTCCTAAATTCTCAGTGCTCTAGACAACTCCCTAACATCAGAAGTTACAGGATACAATAACAAAACTCAAAAAATCCCTTCTTATATTCTACTCCATAAAGGCAGAGGAGGAAGGTTTATTTATAAACAAGGTCCCATAGAAGATGGGAAAGGATAAGCCCGAAAATATGGAATAAATGGAAGATTTAACTTTAGAGAAGAAAAAGCACATCAACAACATTTAAGCATGTGACAGGCTCCAGGTGAGACATTCTCCACTGGAGACATTCCTAGCTCTTGGGGAATTGATAACTCCAAGGAGAGGTGGGAGTGACCACAAGATAATGATAAAGTGAATGCCAGACAGGTTCAATCATTTTTCTGTAAGAAGTAAAAAATCATAGGCTGAGAGTGAGACAAGGATGGACGACATTTCAGGATTTAAAGATAGAAATTAGGATATGTATCATAATGTGTCAAGGATTCAACAGGAGACAGGAACGGGGAAGAAAGGGAAGACAGAAGAACAGTAATGGAGTAGAAAACACACAGCATTAATCAGTCATGAGTCAGGTCTGTAGCACTGTGTTGTCCTCCCAGGGCACTCTAGGGCCTGGGGGGGAGGATGCAAATAGTCACTCTACCCCCCAATTTAATCAGACTTACACACAACCTGGTTCCAATCAAGTGACCTGCTAGGCTCTTCCTGCAGAAGCCTGGCCATCTGCCATCTTTGTGCCTCTGCACAGACTGACCCCCATTTCTGGAATGCCACTCCCTCCTCACCTCCACCTCTCATAACCTTTTGCTTCCTTCAAAGTCCAGTTCTGGAGCCATCTCCTTTCCTAATCTCTTCCCTCCTAAAATTACTTTGTATTTACTTATCTGTGTACATAGAGTCATAGATCAAGAGGTAGAAAGGGCTTTAGAGGTCGAGTCCAATCCCCTCATTTTACAGCTGAAGAAACTAAGCTCAAGAGGGGTGAAATGACTTGGCCATGGTGGTAGAGATACTATGTAACAGAGCCAGAGATCCGAACTTGCATCCTGTGACTCCAAGCTCAGTGCTCTTTCCATGGCACAACCCGTGGTGGAACTCCATAAGGGCACAGCATTTCTTTGTATCCCCCATTGCTCTGCGTGTAGCAGTTACCTAAATGGTGTCCGCCAAACTGGATTGGGTTTTGGATCTGCCACCATTTTGCATTCAATGTGTCCTGTATTATTACTGGGCACACTTGCTTTCATAAGGGAACACATATTACCAGGGTAGGGATCTACACTGTAGCATTTGCATGGGAATCTACCAGCTATGTGTGAAATTGATTATTCTTCTGCTTAGAGTTCCTAGCCAGTTCCCAGTACCCTAAATCTCGCTGTTCTTTCTTCAGAGGTATTAATAAAAGAAGATGGAGCTTTGCTACTTATGCAAAAGCCGGCTACTCATCAGGACTCTATTTGCTTAATGTTCATGACTCCCAGCTGATAAAGAACAAATTAGACATGCATGATTCCAACAGGGAGCAGCTTGAGTTTTAAAAATTGTACATAACTACATCAAGGACCTTATAAAATCCCGATTCTAACTTGTGGCCAATGGGAGGAAGGATATTTCTTGTTAATTCTTCCATCTTGTGCAAAACTTACCTTGTGCAAAAGTAACAGTGTTGATACAAGCAACAGTTACACTTCTTGAAACTCTCTCTCCTTTTCTTGCAACATACTGGCGGGGGGAAACAAAAGAAAAAGCTTATTTGCTTTTGGCTAGATTCCAGAACACCATGAGCTGATTATTATGGAAGTCAGTGTTTACCATGGGCCTAAGCACAAAAGATTGCAAAATGGAGCAAGCTGTAGTTTGCTCTGGGTCAGAATTCCAGATTCACCACTCAGTTAATATTTACTGATCACCCACTGTGCATTGTAGAGTAGTCTAGTCACCTTGGGTAGAGGAGGAGACAGAAGACCCAATCCCTGCCCTGAAGGAGCTGATAATCTACTGGAAAGGGGTGTGTGTGTGTGTGTGTGTGTGTGTGTGTGTGTGTGTGCGCGCGCGCGCGCACGCACGCAGATATAAGGACCGGTTATTAGTATAGCTAATTCCCAGATAGGGAAACTGCCTTCATTAATGTAGGTTAGCATATACTCTACAAATTATTTGGTCTTGGACATTAAGTGACTTGACCAGATAGCACACGGAATATGGTGGAGAGGCTGGCCTCCTCGCTTCTAGGCCTGTTCTCCATTCATGCACCATGCCATGTTACTTCACATATATAAAAATAAAAAAATTAAATTATTCAAAGATGGAATAAAGAAAAAGGTGATCAGATTTGTTCAGGGTTAACTGGAAAGGGCATCCTGGGGCAAGTTCTGACTAAGGTCTTAGAACAGGGGCTTTTAACCTTCTTGGTATTATAGACCCTTTTGGCAATCTTGTAAAGCTTGGAATAATGTTTTTAAATGTGTATAATAAAATATACAGGATCACAAAGGCAACTCAATATACTGAGATAGTTCTACATACACACATTTGAAACATATTCACAGACTCCAAGGTTAAGAATCTTAATCTCTCTTAAAGGAAGAGGGAGACTGTGAACTCCATGAGGCAGGTACTGCTTTTTTTTCTTTGTAACACTGATGCCATTGCTGTGCACACAGTAGGTGTCAGGGAAAGAAGTAACAGACTCTAGGAAAAGGTCACTACAAGGAGGGGGAACAAGGTTCAAGAGATAGCATGCAAATGAGCTTGGCTAGAACACAGGGTATGGGGGTGACAGTCATATAAAATGAGTTTAGAGAGATGAGGGAATCTGGCAGTGAAGAGCTCTGAAAACCCAAGTAAAGATACTTGCAGCCAGTAGAGTATTTTCAAGTCTGCAAAGCTCTCTGCGTACATTACCTCCCTAGAATCTCACAATGGTCCTTCGAGACAAGGACTACAGGCGTTGTTATGTCCATTTTATATATGAGGAAACTGAGGCTGGGGGAAGTTAAGAAGTCTGTCCATGGTCTCATGGGTAAATAAACTCAAGAGGTAGGATTCTGATTCTAAGGCAGGTCTTCCAGATTCTAAGTTTAGTTCTCTATTCACTATGTCAAACTGCCTCTATTGCACTAAGGATGATGATGATAATATTATATAATAAAATGTAATAATGAAGAAATAGTTTATTATGTAATTATTGAGATAATATCTTTATCTTACTAATAATATAAAAATTATATCAACACATGATAAATATATATTTACATATGTTTACATATAAACCATATAAAACTATAATACTATATTATACCATGATAAAATTATAGCATTTATGATTATATAATACTATATTACAGTACTTTAAGTTATAATACATAGAGAAATATAATTTATTATATAATTACCAAGATAATGTCTTTATCTTGCTAATTATAGAAGAATTATATCCATGATAAAACATGTACTTATATATACTTGCAATCTATAATAAAACTATAATACTATATTATACTGTGATATGATTATAGCATTTATGATACCATAGTAAAATATTATATTACAGTATTTTAATTATAGCACATATTAGTAATCATAAATTTTGTGAATATGTAATAACAAAATTGTATTGCTCTCTATTATATAATTGTTATTATATCTATGCTATTATAATTACATGTTATATATAAACATAATAAGTATAATGTATAATTACTGTCATTATTATTATCATTATAGCAATAGGAGCCACTTTAAATTCTTGGACAGGGGAATGACATGCCAATAGTGAGACTGAATTCGATTATTATGGAGGTTGTATATAGCAAAGTAACGTAGGCTTGTGGTAATGAGTGTATGTACTAGGATGGTAATTCAAATCAAGGAAAAGAAGAGACAGTGGTGAGAAAGTTGGGTATGCCAAATAGAAACAAAAGAGTCAAATAGAATTCTTCTCAAGTTCTGAGACCATGGTTGTACTGTGGAAAAGAAGCTGATACATTCCAATGGTTGAAAGATTTCAAAGGTTATGAAGCCATCTCTGTGGAAGGGTTCACTGGAGATGCAGCAAAGTGTGACCAACTGAGAGGTCAAGATGTAAATGTGAATTCTGAAAGATGGTAGCTGAAACTACATGAGATGATGTGAATGTGAGGGAAAGGTCACGAACACACACACAATGGATTTGCAGTGTAGCAGTCACGTGTATCTCTGGTAAAGTAAGTTACCTTATTTCATTATCCTCTTCACTAATCTCTCTGTTTTCACCTTCCATTTTAAGACTCATTTGTTTTTTCTGAGAAAAGAAAAAGAAAACACAATTATACTATGGTAGTTTAAAAGAAGTAAATGATATAATCTTTAATTTCTTAATTCCAATGATTTTTCAATCATGTAACAACCTATGTTTTAAAGATTAGTTACTTTAAAATTAAGAAAAAATACTATATTATTAATTCAGCATTTTCAGAAACAAAGAGGGCATATCAACAAATTTGAAAGCTGAATATCTGAGTAGGACTCAATCAAAGAGGTGTTTAGAAAACTGACCAAGAGCAACTTGTAATACAGACAGAGATATACTAAGGGAAGGAAATGTATGGGCGTGGATATAAGCAGCACATTAAAAAATGTCTAGTTGACTTTAGAATGTTATTTTAAAGCCTATGCCTTTTTAAAAAATGTAATTTAGATAAATCAGAAACAGCCTTCATCTCCTAAGCATACACCAGGATAGGACCTTTACCAATAGGTGGCAAAAGAGAAACTCACTTGAGTTTAAACATAAATCACAGAAAGACTAGAGGTAAGGGTAATCAATTTTCCTGGTAGATTCCATTTTGCACAAAATGGTGGCTGTTTGGTTAACTATTTATTGAGAAGAACACAGAAAGCAAATCTTGGGCTCCCTTACCTTCCAGTATAAGACTCCCAGAACAAAGCCAATTACAAGAGAAAACAATGATGGCAACACAATGGCTACCCAATGAACACTTGGGTCTCTAGCAGATCCTGATGCCTTCCCTGTAATTAAAAAAAAAGAAAAAGTATTATGTTGAAGACAGAACCATACAGGAGACTGTGCCACCATGATGTAAGCAACTAATTCTGACATAATTCTGTTTAAAGCTTTTAAAGAAGAGATTTTTCTGTGAAGAAATCATGAGGTTCAGGGTACCTTCCCCTGACCCACACAGCTCACACAAACTTTGGGCATACAAACCATTAGTGAACTCGGGACTGACTGTCCATTTACAATCACAGTCAGGACTTGGAGGCATAAGGGACCTTAGAAGCCCATCTAGTCTGGCCCCATCAATTTATAGATGGGGAAACTGATGCCAGAGAAGAGACTGAAACTTGACCAAGTTAGTGAGCAGCAAAGGCAAGATTGGAGTCCATATTGATTGACCATCTAGTTGGATTTCGACCCTTGAAGGTTACTAGATGCTTCCTCATGATTCCTGGAGAAACTTGTATATCCATGGTGTAGGAATGCTGCTGCTCATGAGAATCCTGTCTGGTGGCCTGGCATTCTGCTTGGTATCAATTTCCAGTGGCCAGTGACTACAAAAATCATCATTAAAACAACTTATGTTGCCCTTTACATATTTCATTCCAGTCGATCCTATTATTACAAGCCACTATTATTAGTCTCATTTTACAGATGAGGAAACCAAGACAAAAAGACTACTTGCCCAAAGTCACAAAGCTAATAAATAAATATGTCAGGCAGTATTTGAACTCAGGCCTCTCAAATACTAAGTCTAGCACTCATTCTATCCACTATACCACCTAGTTGCCTACAATAGCCAGAATTTACACAGCACTCTAAGCAAAATATTATCTCATTTTATCCTCACAACAACCATAGGAGATAGGTTCTATTATTATGCATTTTATAGGGGAAGAACCTGAAGCAGAGAGCAGTTAAGTGACTTGCCTAAAGTCACACAGTTAACACATAAATCACAGATAGAATGGAGGTAAGGATAATCGATTTTCTTGGTAGAGTCAATTCTGCAGTGTTTGGTTGGATTTGTAACTCAAGTATTCCTGACTCCAGGTCCAGCATTCTATCCAGTGAGCTACCTTTCCTGCCATTATGGTGAAGGATTTGGGAGATTCAAACGCCATGGTCACTTTGGAATGAGATGGACTGTCTCCTCTTTGCCAATAAATGCATATCATCTCAGAGCACAATGGAGTTTTCCTGTATGTGTCACTCTAAAATTCTACTCCTGAGCTTTTCTTTCAGTCCAGCCTGGGATAAAAAGCTCCTTTCCCATGGTTTCCAGCATACCACTGATACATCTCAGCACATTTCTAAAAGGTTTTCACAGAAATGAGAAAAGTGGAGATCTGGGCATCTTGACACTCTGCCCTTAGGGGAAATAAATCATTCTCAAATAATTAAAACTGATGTTGAGGGATGCCTATGTCTCTTGACTTAGAGGGAAGGAAATGACTTTCACTTCAAGAAAACGATTTAATTTGGATGATTTGCAAATTTCTTGATCTGCATCCAATTCAACTTTGGCAGAGCTTGGACAGCTGTTTAGCAGCTTTGGTTTCAATAAGTAGCTTTGCCACAGCCAAAGCTGAGTGAAAAAAGGAATTCTTTGTGCAGACCTCAAAGCCCAGAAAAATCAATGGTCTTGCAACTTGACCACATGCTGTCTTTGCTGGATGGCAGTACCATGGCCAAAAACACTCCCATCAGCACAGGTCTTATCAAACAGGCAAACATGGAGGCCCCTTATTCATTTAGAAAAGTGACCACAAAGGAATGGGGCTGAAACCTACTTCTAGGCTCAACTTGGGAGCCAATGCTTCCATGAGGCTTTTCTTGAAGAGGTTAACTGCTGCCCACCACACCCCTGAAATTACTTCATCTTGACTTAGATTTGTTTTATCTATACACAGGTGGTTCTATTTTTTCTTTGTATCCCCAGGTCTGGCATATATCTCCCCAGTAGAAAGAAAGCTCCTTGAGGTCAAAAACTGTTTTTGTCTTGGTATCCACAGAGACTGACCTAAAGCTCCACAGTAGAAAATAAAGGAAGGGACAGCTTTGGTTTTGTCTTTGTGTTCATACCTGGCATCTACCTCCCCAGGAGATAGTAAGCTTTCTGAGGGTAAGGAGCTGTGCTACTTTAGTATAGCCCTGCGACTAGCAGTCTCTCAAATAGAAAGGAAGTTCTCTGAAGTAAGGAAAGCTGGGAGGGTGGAAGAGAGGAAAGTAAAGGAAGAGTGGAAAGAAAGTAAACGAAAGGAGGGAGAGGAAGAAAGAAAATCAGGGACAGAGGAAGAGAAGAAAGTAAAGGGAGAGAGGAAGGGAGAGAGGAAAGTAAAAGAGGGAAGGAGGAAAGTAAAGGAAGGGAGGGTGGAAGGGAAGAAGAAAATAACCACTGTGCTATGCACTTTACAAACATCTCATGTAATCTTCACAACCTTGAAAGGTAGATGTTATTATTATAATCCCTATTTTACAGTTGAGGGAAACCAAGGCAAGCAGTAGTTAAGTGACTTGTCAGGGTCACGCAGCTGGTGAGTATTTGAAAAAGTAGGCTTTATGAAGGAAGGGATTGTTCTAGCCTTTGTATCTCTCCCCAGCACCCTGGTACAGCACCCAATGCTTAGCAAATTTTTATTGAATTGAACTGCTGAGTTGAAGTTAAAATCAGACTTCAAGATGTTTTTTTTTTTTTAGTTTTGCAAAATGCACGTAAACTCTTGGAGAGTCCTGACTTTTGAGATGCCAGGAATTTCAGACAGAGCATCGTATTCTCCTCCATGTGGGTAAATGGTAAGATGGCAAATGTTTCAAGAACCATGATACTAAGTGCTAATGACCTCCCAGTAGGTTGGCATGGTCTCACATTATGGAATTTCCTCATTCACGCAAAATCAGGGAGCAGCATATACAAAACAACTTGTAAACAAATGACATCTTCTCTAAGGTGTTTCAAAAATTCTCTTACTAGAAAATCACTGACAATTTCATAATCCAATGGCAAGATCACACCAAAGGGCAAGTGCATTTTGAAAGCCCAGAAATGGCTGTTCACATGCTGGGGAGCAACAACACAAAGGACAGTAAGTACCCCCATTAAAAGTTTTCCCAATTGTGGGATAATCATGCAAACTCCTATGGAGGCTAATTGGAGCCGTGCATGCATCAAATCAGGTATTCATACTTACTATTACTGCTACTGCTGTCATTCCTAAGGGAGCTGGCTGCAACGGGGGGTAACAAAAATGGTTTTGTGACATTGACCCTGAAATCTAAATAGAAAGCAACAATGTGTCAGTGTTGCATAGTGACTTACATATATTACAATGCTCCTTAAAGATGAAGCTCTATACGGCAGACTGGGCAGCTCTGTGGAGGTCTGGCATCTTTGGATCACAGACTGAGAGCCAATGAGTACAAGCCCCCCATTTTACAGAGAGGGAAACTCAGGCACTGTCTCTAGAGGTTTAGAACTCGTTTATTATTATCTGGTCATGCTGTTGTACTGCATGAAAAAACCCATCACAATTATTATGTGGACCAGCACAAATAACTACTTATCAGTAAAGATTATTTAAAATATTAGATTTTATATTTAAAATGTATTATTAGCTTATTTATTTATATTGTAGTTTATATATTAAAATATTATATATATAACAATTTTAAAATAGTATATGCACACATGAATGTGCAGTGTCTTTGTGTGTACACGTGTTTTATACGTGTTGTGTGTACACGTACGTAGATATGTGCATGTGTATGTGTGTGCACATAGGTGTGCATGGGTGTATACATCTGTGTGTGTGCATGGATATGTGTAGAGAGGTGTGTGTACGTGTGTATTTATGTGCACACATGGATATATGCATATGTGGGCCATAAGGAGTGGGCGGAAATTTCAGGTTGAGGACTCTGTTCTGAATAAGAAAGCAGGGGAGGGGTCTTGGCACTGAGCCACTGTACCTATCCAACAGGCTGGCTGGATAGAATAAAAGCTTCTTTACCTTAGAAGCAAAAGCATAAGGGTGAGTATTGAAAAGGGAAAAGATGAGAAACCTGGATGGTGAAGGCCAAGAAAGTTAAAAATTAATGTCAAACTCCAGGCTAATGAGTGGTTTTTAAACAATATAGCTACCATTTTGAATTGTCTGCTATCATAGATGCATGTATGCACTGGCAGGTATAGGTGTGTTTAGAGAAATACATATCCCCATAGACATATGACTGACAAGTCACTGGCTGATGGGTTAACCTTGAGTCTGTAGATTCCCTTCTTACCTTTCTCAGGCCCTACTGTTGAAGGCAGGACACAGGTGCTCTGCTCCCATTTTTCTTCAAATTCTTTGAAGGCATCGATGGATTTATTAAAGAAGCTAAAAAACTTTTCGGGAATGAACAAGCCTTCTTGATAGATGTTGTTATTTTGTTTTCGGAAATTCTAGAGGAAAGAAGCGGTACTGACGTTACTCAAGTGCCATTTTTGCTCAATGTAGGTCAAGGACATTGGTGGGTTGCTTATCTTCAAAGATTAAAGTGGGACGAGCCTTAGGACAAAGCTGTCTCAGTAGGATCAACTTTAAAAAGCTCTGATTTGGGGCCCAGGCCAGTGCATTTTGACATTTAATTGCTAGCTGTCCTCTGATGTTTCAGGTCTGCAGTTTTCTCCAGGTAAGCCTGAAGAGGCCTTTGGAGCATGGTTACCAACAAAGAAACAATCCTCAAAGGCAATGAGACCACTGTTTGCTACAAAGATTTCTAGTTTCTTTTCAAGGCTCAATTCAGTCTCTACCTTCTCTGTGAAGCCTTTCCTGATTCCCTCAGCTACTAAGGCCTTTCAAATAACTTTATCTTCAAGCGTGAGCACACATGCGTGTTTGTGTATTTGTATGGTATCTCCCCTGTCTAGATCAGAAAATTCTCAAACTTTGGATGGACATAAATGATGGGAGCATTTTAGTTGGGCTACCTGGGGGGTGGGGGGAAGGGTGGAGGGATGAGAGAATAGGAGGGAAAAAAGCACAGGGTAGAAATTACTGCCTAGGCTTCATGCCAATGCAAAGCTTCCAGGATCATAGGATCATTGCTTCAAAACTTGTAAGGGACCATTACAGGTTATGTAATATAACCACTTCATTTCACAGATAAGGAAACTGAGACCCTGAAAAGCTAAATGACTTGCTCAAAGTCATAAAGTTATTTTATTCCAATATACTACAATAGTGGCCCAAAAGCCAAGAAAGCTACTTTCTGTCTTTGTGACCTTGGACAAATCACAATTTTTCTAGGTCTCAGTTTCTTTATCTGTAGACCAGGAGGCTGGACTAGATAAACTTTAAAGTCCCTTACTACTCTGATCATCTCTGAGCCTAGCATTGACTCCAAAATAGGGATGGAGTTGAGTTCACTCACCTGTCAAATGGCCCAGATAGAGACAAAAACAACCAGTTCATTTATATGGTCTCCAAGAAGCAAGGCAAAGATATTACTCCAAAATGGAACAATTACAATATGGAAAAACATCAGAGCTAAGCCTTCAGTATAGAATGTTTTCCATCCAAACTTAATTTAAAATAGCTGCCTAATTTGGAAGCCTTCTCCAGCTGAATTCACAAATGAAACAACAGCACAGGTCAGACAATCTTTATTTCACAGTGTGAGGTAATTCTGTTTCCAAATCAAGGGAAATAAACTTTAAAGCATTACCCTCTCTATAATTTCACACTGCTCCCTCCTCTTCCCTGCCCCATGCTATTACTATAATTTTATTAATGCAGAGAAAGAACTCTGAGCTAGAATTATTATGTTTGAGGTTTGTAATTCCAAAATAATTCAACTTGTTAGCATTTAACAACATCTTAAAATATTCCACTGCATACATGTATGATCCCACAGATACACAAAAATCCTCCATACTTCCAATCTCTTCTCCCACCACAACCCATGTTAGAGAAGAACACAAATACACCCTCCTCCTCCCATTTTTTGGATATATTACCTTATTTTTCTCTTCTAAGCATCCCATCAGGTCATCAATGATTTTTATGAGTTTATCAATGATTGAATAATTACTCAGACTACTGGAAATTTTGGAAAATTTGTACAAGAGGTTATTCAGGCTGTTGGCCAATTCAGGCACCATCAAATGTAACCAACAATGATTAGGCTACAAGGGAAAGAGAGACAAGATTAGACAAATGTTTCAGAGTCCCAGACTTTTACTCATCAGATGGGGAGCGTTCAAGGAATTCCCTTGCCAAACTAAATCAGTCCCTATATATAACTAATCAGTTGTTTAATTAATCTGTATTTTGTTTTAGGCTATACAAAGGCATGAGAGGCATCAAGTTATGATATACAGGGACACCTCTGCATCAGGACAATTTGAGTTTGCCTCTGACACATACTGACTATCCTGGAAAAGTCACTTAACCCCTGCGTGCTCGGTACCTCTCTATAATATTGCATGTTGCAGAGAAGGTGACAGCTTTGCATTAGTAGAAAAAGAGCTTCCTTATCCTGAGCTCCCCAAACCAATGAAATCAAAGATCAAGTTCAAAAAAACAGTGATCACAGTCAAGTGCTAATTGCAATAAACTGGCATTCAAGGATATGAACAGGCAGTTTTCAGAAGAAGAAATCAAAGCTATCTATATAGTCATAGGGAAAAGATGTTCTAAATAATTATTGATTAGAAAAATGTAAATTAAAACAACTCTGAGGCACCATCCCACAACTACCAGAATGCCTAATATGACGAAAAAGGAAAATGTTGATGACAAAGGGGATGTGGGAAAACAGACATATGCACTGTTGGTGGAGTTGTGAAATGATCCAACCATTATGGAGCACAATTTGGAATTGTACCCAAAGGGCTATAAAACTGTGCTTTCCCTTTGATCCAGTAATACCAGTACTAGGTGTATATCCCAAAGAGATCATAAAAAAAGGGAAAAGGACCTATTTGTACAAAAAATGTTTAATAAAGCAGCTCTTTTTGTGGTAGCAAAGAATTAGAAATCGAGGAGATTATTTATTCATTGATTGGGGAATGTTTGAACAAATTGTTGTATGCTCATGGAATAATTTATTCATTGATTGGGGAATGTTTGAACAAGCTGTAGTATGCTCATGAACTACTGTACTATGGGAAATGACAAGCAGGAAGATTTCAGAAAAACCTGGAAAGATTTATAAGAACTGATGCTGAGTGAAGTGAGCAGAAGAACCAGAACATTTTACACAGTAATAGCAACACTGTACAAGTATCAACTGTGAATGACCTAACTGTTCTTAGCAATATAATGATCCAAGACAAATCGTTTGGAGTTGTGATGAAAAAATGCTATCCATTTCTGGAGAAAGAACAAATGGATTCTGAATACAGAATTTAATTTAATTTAATTTAATTTTTATTCATTTGTTTGGCTTTTTTTTGTGTTTTCTTTCATAACATTACTAATATGGAAATATGTTTTGTACGACTGCACATGTATAACCTATATAAAATTATTTATCATTTCAGGGATCATTGAGGGGGAGAGAACTTGAAACTCAAAAAAATTTTAAGTGAATGTTAAAAACTTTTTACAGGTAATTGGGGGAAAATAAATTATTCAAAAAAGTAAACTAAAAATAAAAATGAAATAAATTGCTACTCAAAACCAAAAAACTCTAAGTACAGCTACCCCTTGTATCTTTCCGGTTCATATAACATGCAAGTGAATTCATTAAGCATTCACTGAACCGTGGGATTAGCAGTATTCTCAGCACAAAGTAGCCATATGACATTATTCCTGACCTCAAGCAGTTATTAATGTCTTTAAGCAGAAAAGATTTACCAACATCTGAATCCATACCTACTATGTGCATATTACTGTACTAAGTATTGGGGAGAGAAGAGGTACAAATCTAGGTCATCCCCAGTCATAGAGATTTTACAGACCTGGTCATAAATAATTTTACAGACCAGGAAAAAGAGGCACAGAGAATTTCAGTGACAAGTCCAAGGTCACAAAGCAAGTAGCAGAAGTGGGATTTGAACCTAGGCTTTCTGACTTCAAAGTCAACATGTTTTCTACTGCATTACACTCTCCCTGCCCTCATGGAGCTTTCATCTTGTATGTGAAGGGTAAAACAACTGTAATGGAAAATAATATTAAGTGAACAAGAGAGACATAAAGAAAGTCCTATAGGGAGAGAGGGATTCTGAGAGGTTGAAGGTTATTACTAACTGGCTGAAGCAGGGAAAGTTTAATTTGAGAGCACAATATTTGCTTTGGGATTTAAAGGCTGGAAAGGAATTTAGCATATGGAGGATAGGTAAGAAAGGTTTTTAAAAAAAAACTCTAGAAAGGTCAAGGAGGATGAGGATGGATACGGTATCTACTGTGAGATGCTCTATTCAAAATGATTCATCTACATCTTCTACTGGATATCTTTGTTCAGTGAAAAGAACACTAACTCTGAACTCAGATATTGGGTTTAAATTCTACCCCTGATACTTACTGCCAGTGTGACCTTGGGCAAGTTACTTAACTTCTCTGGGCCTCACTTTCCTCATTTGTGGAAAGAAGGTATTTCATTAGCTAGATTCTGAGGCACCTTCCAAATGTCTGATACTTACAAGACCCTTCTGAGGAGGACAGAGAAAATATCATTATTGCTATTTGAAGATAAGGAAACTGTAGCTGAGAGATGGTGACTCTGGGCAACTCTGTTAGCTCCTCCATGCTTTAGAGAACTCTCAGACCCTAAGCTATAGAGATGAAGCTGATCTAGCATGAATGGGTTCAGATCTGCATCCCAGATCTCACAACTTTATCTTTCCCAGCAAACCCAAACCCAGACTGAGGTTCTGAACCTGAATTATACTGGAAGGATGTAGGTACCCTTGACAGAACTTGCTTCTTGCCTGGACTTGACTCAAGTCTATACCTACTCTATTCTCCACTTATCTACCAAAGTAATTTTCCTAAAGTGCAGGTCTGACCATGTCACTTTCCTATTCAATATAATCTCCAATGGCTTCCTATTACTTCTGGTATTAAATATAAACTTCTTCTGTTTAAGCATCTGAAGTCCCTAACAGCTTGGCACCAACCTAACTTTCCAGCCTTGTGATATATCACTTCCTTCTCTGCACTCTATGATCCTCCCAAGCTGGCTTTCCTACTGATCCTCAAACTTACACCGAAACAGAACTAAAATATTCAAAACTGAATCTGAAATTAAGGTTTGATACTATCCATTCAGTAATAAAAAAGAACTAGTTATGCAGAAAACTTTCCCCTGAGAGGAAGTCCAAGACAGCCTACTTTTGCTTTGTGGATTGTGATCTACACAGAGAAACATGACTTCTCCTGGAAAGGTGTTCATTGATTGTTATGACCCATTATTTATAACTGTATTAGGCATCTTTCAATTTAAAAGTATCTTTTTAAAAATCAGTTTTATTAACTACACTGATCAAATTAACTAGCTAATCAATTACTAACAATAAATATTTACAGAAATTAAAAAGAGGAACCATATTCAATCCCAGCACTTTTAAGAGATTATTATTATTATTGGGAATAGGGCATAACACTCCAGGATGGAGAGGAGAGGAGAGGAGAGGGGAGGGAAGGGGAGGGGAGGGGAGGGGAGGGGAGGGGAAGGGAAGAGAGGAGAGGAGGAGAAGGGAGGGGAGGGGAAGGGAGGAGAGGAGAAAAGTGAATGAAATCCAAACAGTCTTTTCAACTTCATATCAGGGGATAGTAATAATGTTGAGCACTGTGTGAATTTCAATGCGCTTTTCTTTTTTTTTTTAATTAAATTTTATTTTTCTAAAACTTAAATATACAATAAGAAAAAGAAACATAAAATTCAATACAAAAGAAAAAACATGTCATGCACACAGCAGAAGACTCAAAATAGATAGCAAAAACAAAAAACCTATTTAATAAATACTATGGGTTGTATTGAGAGCGATCTATCTTTATGTCCTTCTAAGTTCTTTTGTTCTCTGCTGCTCACTTTTGGAAGGAAGGAAGGAAGAGGGGGAGAGAGAGAGAGAGAGAGAGAGAGAGAGAGAGAGAGAGAGAGAGAGAGATGGGGGGGGAGAGAGGGAGAGAGAGAGAGAGAGAGAGAGAGAGAGAGAGAGAGAGAGAGAGAGAGAGAGAGAGAGAGATGGGGGAGAGGGAGAGAGAGAGATGGGGAGAGAGAGAGAGAGAGAGAGAGAGAGAGAGAGAGAGAGAGAGAGAGAGAGAGAGAGAGTCTTTTCAAATTCTTATCAGGGGACCCAAAGAAAGTAGAGTTCCACAGGAGTTTTAATGTGCTTATCTTAAATTCACTCTCCCACATCTGTTTACCCAGAGAGGCAATTCTCCAGGAAAGTAAGCTTCTTGAAGTCGGGGAAAGTGTTTTTTCTTTTGTCTTTGTAAGCCCCCAAAGCATGCACATAGTAGACCCTCAATATATGCTGGGTGGATTGATACTGAATGTGTGGGTGGGTTGCTCTTTACTTATTTAAAAGCAGCTTTAATTAATATATAGCAGCCAACTGGGAAACTGGCCCACTGGCAGATAGGTGAACCCAAATTCTGGGAAACATTTATGATCATTCAAAACCATTAATATTGTTGGCTGGGACCTCAGATAAACGGAGATAAACAAACTCTAAATGGAAATTTTCTAGCTTTTCAACTCATCAAACTCAACCTTTCCAAGTCCATACTTTTTTTTTTTTAAACAAGGATATTCAAGGTGCCTGTCACAAAAGGAGATAACTTCCCATTTTCACATACCAAGTAGGTTAGCAGTCATTTGGTTTTCAATGGGCTAGTTCCTTTCTACCTTAGGTAAGTGTAGCCAATCTCAAATGGAAAAACAAACAAAAACGCAAGCAAAAAAAAACAAAAAAAAACAAAACTAGGATAAACCTACCAGCAAAAGGTCAGGTTTTGTTTGCCTCCTAGAACACTAGGCCAACACATATAGGGACCTCAGAGGTCATCAAATTTAATTCAACATCCTCATTTTACAAATGGGGAATACTAGAGAAGTTAAGGGACTCACCCAAGGTCATCTATAATGGACACAATATTGGTTTTTCAAGATAATAATCCAGGGGGTGGCTAGGTGTCACAGTGAGTAAGAGCACCGGCCCCGGAGTCAGGAGGACCCGGGATCGGTTCCGGCCTCAGAAAATGAGCACCCACACATAAATAATAACTGGCCGTGTAACCTTGAGCAAGTTACTTAACCCCAATTGCTTAAAAAAAAAGAATACTCCATAATAATAATAGTTAGCATTTATAAAGTACTTTACAGTCATCTCATATTATCCTCAAACAACCTTGTGACACAGGTGCTCTTATTATTCCCACTTTACAAATGTGGAAACTGAAGCAGGGAGGGCAGTTAAGTTACTTGCCCAGAAACATGTGGTTAGTAAGTATCTAAGGCTGATTCCTGTGGCATCAGAGATAAATGAAAGTTTTTTTCTCTCTATTCCACCTCTCCCCACGGATGCATTCTTCCACCTCCAAGTAGAGCCCATCATATATTATGAAATGCTTGGATATTTACTGCCATAAAGGTATTTCTGTTTACCTTACAATGGCCACAGAATTACATATTTACATTTTATAGCTTAGACCCCTCTTGAAGCTGTGCAATAATTGTGTTTTCTCATTTTCTTATGTAAGGCATCACCTCCCTAACCCCAACCCCCCAAACACACAAACGCAACTTGACAAATCTAGTATATCTTAATGAGTTGAACCAGGTGTGGGGAACCTACAGAAAAATAAAAATCCTCTTATTAAGGGGGGATTTATTCTGTGAAGTTTTGATTGTCAAAGGGCCATACTTGAGGACCTGGAGAGCCATATGTGGCCTAGAGGACACAGCTTCCCCACCTCTGAGTTAAACCATAAAGACTTCACTTTCTAATCCCATTCAAATGTTTGACATTTATACTTTATTTGGCCTTGTGATTTCAAGAGCTTGGGGAATTCCCAGTGTGTAAATACCTTCTACAGATGCTGTGGCTTAACTTGGTATCATTGTTCTGCTTCTGGAAGAGGACCAATGACATCAGGAGGGCGATGTCTTGACACACAAGTGAACTGGATTTAAGTGAGGCAGAACAGTGAAAAGTCACTAGCCTCACTCTCTCCTCCAGAGTCCTTCGGAGTCTAGTGGCAAGACATAGCCAATCACTGACTTAGAAGTCTTAGAGAGTCGCCTGAGCCACTAAGGAGTTGTGACTTTCCCAGTCACATTACTATGTGTTAGTAGCAGAACCCTAGGTCTCCGTAATTTTAAGGCTGACTAGCTCCTTCTCTGAGACACCTGGACTGCTCAGCGGACCTGGAGTCACAAAGACTTGAGAACAAATCTGGTCTTGGATACTAGCTGTGTGATCCTGGACAAGTCACTTAACCTTGCTTGCTATTTGTTGTTGTGCTTTGTTTTTTGGGTTTTTTTTGTTTGTTTGTTTTGTTTTTGCTTTTTTCTTTTTGGAGGGCACTTGGGGTTAAGTAACTTGCCCAACGTCACATGGCTAGGTTTTTGTTGTTTGTGTATGTTAAGTGTCTGAGGCCAGATCCAAACTCAGGTCCTTCTGACTCCAGGGCCGGCGCTCTATGCACTGCACCACCTAGCCGCCCCCTGTGCTTTGTTTTTTAAGAGGATCATGACATCAGGGAACTGATGACATGACTTGCAGCTGACTTTGATTTGAGTAAGGGAGGCTGTACAAGGTCACCAGCCTCACTTTCTCCTCCAGAGTCATCTGGGTCCAGTGACCAGATATTGATCAGGATGACTGGAGATGGTCCAAGATGCAATGGGAGACCCTGGCCCTGTTAGGCTAAGCCCTTTTCACATACTCACTTAGAGTAAGGTAACATCCATTCAGTGAATAGGCCTCTTCAAGAAGTGAGTCTAGGGATGGCCTCTTAGAAAATTAGAATTAGAAAAAAGGATAAGAAAATCAAACTGAGAGGGGAAGACCCTCAGAGTTGCTATTGCAAAGGGAAATAATTACCACTGACATTCACTCTAAGTCAGGAGGGCCCAAAATACAGTTATTAAGTGGAGTTTGAGCAGGCACCTATTGTGGTCTAATCTGTGAGCTTCAGAGTGAACTGGGTTTAAGGTTTTGTGAAAGAAGACATAAAGGAAGAGAGGAAGGAAGGAAGGAAGGAAGGAAGGAAGGAAGGAAGGAAGGAAGGAAGGAATCTAGCCAGAAAACCCCAGGTTAAGTGGGTAGCTTCTGGCCATCAAATTTTACCTTCCTTTGGAGAAGAGGAGAGGGAAAGTCTGAAAAGGCCTTAACCTAAAAGGACCAGGGTCTCCCATTGCATCCTTAGTCATCTCCAGTACTTGGTCACTGACCCAGACAGCTCTGGAGGAGAAAGTGAGGCTGGTGACCTTGCACAGCCCTCCCTTTCTCAAAATCAATTGCAAATCATGTCGACATTTCCCTGATTCCATGGTCCTCCTCGAAAACAAAGGACAAACATAATAAGTGAGTAGACGGAACTGCCTGAATGGTGACCCAGCTAGTTGGGTAACTCCCTTTGTGCTCTCCCTCTCCTCCTCTCTAAAGGAAGGCTTGCTATAACCCATCTGAGAAAGAACTAGCAACCCAAAGTGCTCCAGTATCTTTGCCAAGAAAACCTCATGCTCCACAGGTTCAGAAAGAGTTGGACATGACTAAACAACTAGACAATTACCTATCATACTGTATCTCCTGATATTTCTAAATGATAGAAATATCTATGTTGTTGTTATTGATATAATCATTATATAATTGTTATAATATTATAATAATTACTGACCATAAGTTTCTGAAGGAGGGAACTGGTTATGCCTTTCTGTGTATCACTAGTACTTATTGTAATGTCTGGCACAAAGTAAACACATTTTAAATGCTTGTTGGCTGACTTTAAGGTTTTCAAAGAACTTTACATACATTATTTCATTTAGGCTTCACAATAGCCAGATTGGGGGCAGGGTGATATCATAAGTATTATTATATTCTTTCTACGGATGAGGAAACTAAGGTGGGGGAAGTAAAATATATCTTCTAAGTGTCAGAGGCAGGATTCGAACCCAGGTCTTATTGCCTCCTAGTTCATTATTCTATCCACAAGGCTATGCTGTCCTTATTATTAGCTGATTTTTGGATAATTATACCTTTTGTGCTTCAAGATGGTGAAGCAATAAATGAAACATCTTGAGTTTCCCGAAAGTATGCAATCTCATGTGCTCTTGTGACTGTCATAACTCCCTCAGAAAAGATTATGATCTAAAGTCAATGTTTTATCTACCCACCCCTGTATTTTAGTCCGTTAAAATCTAGGTATTTAAGTTCTAGGATTTGTCACAGATAAAACAGCAGAGTAGACAAACCCTATTAGCTGTCAGCCAGATTTGACCTGTATGCCTGGAAGAAAGAAAAACCAGTTTCCACTAGTATACCAAGCACTGAACTACCTTCTATTTAATTAACTGTAGTCAATGATTTGCAAATGGCACAAACCCAGGTGAACTAACTATTCTGCTACAGAGAAGAAAAAGAACTTACCATCCTCAAGTATCCCAAGATTGTGGGTTTTTTAATGATCCTAAGATCATAGATTTGGAAGGAACCTTAGGGGTCTTCTTGTACAACATCCTGAAATACAGATGACCTCTCTTGACTAGAGAGAGTAAGTAACTAAGTCCCACAGGTAAGGACATATTTATTTGCTCAAGGCTCTTAGTAACCTGCCATTTCTTGAAAAAGGAAAGGATGTTCCCTTTTCCACACCATTCTTTGGCTGCCACTGATTTGATTTGGAACTTTCATCAGTAACACAGGAAGTATCTGAACACAAGTCTTACATCTATGGCTCAATAATCTTTCCAAGAGTTTCCACTAATGTAATTTAATTTTCCTTTATACATCAAAAAATGCGTATCTGCTATTATTTTCCACTCCCCCCACCCCCCGCCTTTCTCTTTTAGAGACTGGATAAGCTTAAACAGCTTTAGAAACATTTAACTCTTAGGAATAATGTGAATAGCAAATAATGTTATCTCTTATATAACTAGATAAAACAAAAAGATTAGCCAACTGACTAAGGGTACACAGATGATTCCAAGCGTAGACTGAGGTTCCTGTTCAATCCAACCATCCCCAAAGGAAGAATCTGCCTAAGGCAGAGATCTGGACATTTTTATAAACCAAGAAATTTGTTTCCATTTCCACTTCTTTATCTTGCTTCCATTCATTTCCTTTAAATCTTCTCTCAGTCTAACCAGGCAGAATGGGTGGGGTAATGGAAGGAAGACAAGGATTCAAAGTCTGACTCTAGAGAATTCCTAACTCTTGTGACCTTGGGCATTGTCACTAGGCCTTGGTTTCCTATTTGGTAAAAGGAAAGGGTTTGGCCTCTAGGGAACCTTCCCATCCTATGGAAAGGCTTGGCTGCTACTTGGTAAATCTTATTAGGATCCTCCTCAATTATCATATAGGTGTATATTATATATATATATATATATATATATATATATATATATATATATATATATATATATACACATATATATATATATATACTTGGGCAGGGACACCAATGACTACAATATACAGTGACCCAAAGGTATGTTAGATGAGATGTCACACACACCCATGGTGCCAAGTTCAACTAAAAAATATTTTTGGAATTCCTAATACAAAAGGTAGGCACTTAATAAATCAAAATTAAACTGAATATTCAATTTCATTACTAAAAAACAAAAATCAAAAAAAGAAAAAAAAGAAAAAACCAACCCATGAGTTTAAATCTATTAGGGATATAGGCACTTCCAAAGACTAGCTATATAAAACTGGTCAACTAAAACAGGAATGAACATTGAAAGACAGTCAGAGAAACAAATTAAAAATAGACAGCACACACCTAGAATACAGGAGGTAGCATTCTAAAAACTCAGTCAGGAACCTGATATATCAGCTGAAATGAGCCATGTGCTTTTAAAATGTCACGAGGACCAGTCTCATTTGCTTCACCTTCTATTCATTTCAAAGGGATCACTTTCAAAAAAAAATTTAAACTGCTCTTTTTTTTTCTTTAATCAGCTGAGCCAAGTCAGAAAGCATCAATTTGTGATGGATGGAAGAGGTTGAATTTGGAGGGTAGTTATATAATTCAAGACCTGGAAAGTAAGAGCTTGGGTTGGGGGGGAGGGAAAGAGACAGAGACAGAGACAGAGACAGAGACAGAGACAGAGAGACTGCTACTATATGTAGAATTCTATTCCTGTTGGTCCCCAACTCTGAAAAGAACCTCTAGTTCAGATCTCTTCTTTGAGGACTAACTTTTGGTAATTATGATTTTATTAAGGATTATTGTATTTTACTTTTTTTCAATTAAGAAACATTTATCTTCTCTCTCCCTCCAACTCACTATAAGGAAAATAAAACCTTTTTTAAACATATATATAAAGCCAGGCAAAATAATCCTCATATTAGCTATGTCTGAAAATGTACAGTTTATTCTGTATCTTGAGCCTTATCACCTTTCTGTCAGGAGGTGGGTAGCATGTTTCATCATCTGTTCCCTGGAATCATGGTTGAATACTGCATTAATTAGAACTCTTAAATCTTTCAAAGATATCTGTCTTTACAATATTGTTCTTGTTGTACAGATTGTTCTTCTGGTTTTAATCACTCCTCTATGTATCAGTTCATAAAAATCTTCCCTTCTTTTTCTGAAGTTATCCTCTTTTTTTCATTTCTTATGGCACAGTAACATTCCATTATATTCATATAACATAATTTTTTCAGTTATTTCCCAATTGCTGGATCCTCCCTTAGTTTCCAGGCCTTTGACACTATTAAAAAGGGGTCTGCTATAAATGTTCTTGTAAATATAGATCCTTTTTTATTCTTTTGACCTTTTTTGGGCGGTATGGTTCTTAGTAGTGGTATCTCTAAACAGGTATATACATAATTTGGTGACTTTTTGGACAGTTCCAAATCACAGAGAGACTAGATCTACTTCCAGGTCTACCAACTGTTCACTAATATACCTTTTCCCCATAGTCCCTCCAACATTTGTCATTATCACCAATCTGAAAAGTTTGAGTTAGAATGTCAGAGTTGCTTTAATCTGTATATCTCTATCATTAACTAAAGCCCTTTAAAAATATGGCTATGCTCCTAACTTGTCAGCTTTGATTGGTTTACTGTTTCATTTTTTATGTACATAGTATATTGTTGCAGTCATTTTGTATGTTATTTTCCTAGTTCTTACTTCACTTTGTTAATGTAAGTTTCTCCATATTTCTTTGTGTTATATTCAGCATTTGGTATACATTAATAATTCATTACATTCACATACCCCAATTTGTTCAGCTATTCCCCAATCAATGGGCATTTACTTTGTTTCCAGGTCTTCGATACAAAAAATTTGTGCTTTAAATATTCTGGTGGGTGTGGGTACTTTCTTTTTTTGACACTGATTTCCTTGGGGCTTATGCCTAGCAGTGGAATCTCTGGTTCAAAGTATATGGACAATTTATTCCCTCCTTTCTCATAATTCTAAACTGCTTTCCAGAAAAGCTGGACCAAATAATTCACAGCTCCACCAATAATATGTACGATACATACTTCTTTGCAATACAATTCCACTTGTCAACCATAACACTAAGCCGACACCTAGGTATGTCTATACACAGTTTAAATAAGCAGTAATGAGGGTTTAGATAAGAAATACAGATCTTGGAGGTAGTCCTGACATTTATAGAAAGGTAAAGATGCATTCAAATAGAAAGAAAATTTACTTTGGAGTCAAAGCAGCTAGATTCAAATCCTACCTCTGATATTTACAAATCATGTGACCTTGGGCAAGTCCTTAAAACTCCCTGAACCTCACAGCTTCCTCAGTTAAATGAAGGAATTAGACTAGAAAACTTTTATTGTAATTTCTGCCTTTAGAACTATGAGGCAACGAAAACACAATCTACAGAATTTGGCACTTTACTGGCTTATGCGGAAACGAAGTTAGAGAAAGGGAAGAGTCAACAATGACTAAGGTTTGGTACCTTAATGATCTTGAAAAGGGAAGGTATTTGGAGAATGCCCATGTTTAGGATTAGAGAGAAGAACCACAAAGGAGACTGAGAAGGATCAGCCAGACAACCAGAAAAGAGCTATGTCAAGAAATCTAACAGAATGGAGTGTTTGAAGGATGGGTCAGTCAATATGGTACCATGATTTGACTCTTTTTTGAAGGCAAACTAAGCCATCTTTTGCCTCAGTTCTTACCTAGCCTTTAAATACTGAGTGGGTATTGCCTTAGACAAACCAAGATCAAGAAAGACCTTAGCTTAAAAGAGTCAAAGTCTCCCACTGCATCCAAGGCCATCGCCAGTCATCCTGACCCATATCTTGCCACTAGACCTTGATGACTCTGGAGGAGAGAGTGAGACTGAGGACTTTGCACAACTCTGCCTAACTTAAATCCAAGTCAATTGCAAGTCAAGACATCACCCTCCTGTTGTCATTGGTCTTCTTCCAAAAGGAATGATGAACAACAAGAAGTCGATAGTGCCAAATGGAGTGGAAAAGTCAAGGAGGGTGTGAACTGAGAATACAGTGATTAGGGTCCTAAATTGTCAACTGAAATGTCAATTCAATTCTACCACCACCCTCCCCCGCAAAAAATCAATTCTACAAACTTTTTAAGTTCAAGGCACTGTGCTGGGTGCTGAGGAGTTACAAAGTATGAACCTAAAGGAGAAGATGTTCTACTGGGGAAGGTGGGATTAATAACATATAAACAGCAAAATAAATAGAAAGCAAGGAATCAAATTGTAATTTTGAGACCTAGAAAGTGCTAACAAATAGGAGGAATGAAGGGAGAGGGGAGTTGATCAGAAAAAAGCTCATTTGCACTTGAGTTTAAATCCAGCTTCAGATACTTACTATCTGTATGACCTTGGGCAAGTCACTTAACCCTGATAGAAGAGAAGGGGGAGGAGGAAGATGAAGGAGAAGGAGAAGGAGAAGAGACTTCATTTGGAAGTAGAACCAATAAAATAAGTCAGGACATTCTAAGAAGCATTTGTTAGAAGAGTGAGGACTGCAGCCAGATTTCAGGGGATGTTAAGGGATGAATGGGTGGTGTCAAATGAACACAGTTCATGGAGTTTGCTAGTGATGAGATAACACAGCTTGATCTGGCAGCCTGGTCATGGGAGAATTGTACTGTGTTTTGTTTTGTTTTCTTCAAGATAAATAACACCTGGGTAAGTTTCAAAACCCAGGAAAAGAAGTCCATAGAAAGGGAGAGATTGATGATGAGAGAGGGGAAGGAGACTTCATCAGAAAATGAATGAAGGGGAATCACCAGGACAAATGGAATAGATTCTATCAGTACAGTTTTCATTGTTTCTAGGCCATCTGGGGACCAGATCAGCTCATTTCAGAGGCTCACCTCCATAAGATTGGCCACTGGACAATGAGAGTGGAGGGGGTTATAACCTGAAGCACAGGAGGGAATGTATACCTGTGAGATCAGGCAAAGAATCAAGTAAAGTCAAAAGATAATTTGATTTGCCTAAGGTCACTCAGCAAAAAAGACTAGACCCACAGTTTCTGACATTTCAATCCATTTTTTCCCATGCATTACCCCAATACAAGTATAGCCAAATTAGACAGGCTGGAAAGATGAGGAACATCTATTTCACTGTGGCCTGACTGTGCGGCTATCTTACCCTATGGGGCATGCAGATACACAAATCCTGAATCTTTCACGAAGGTGGACTCCAGATGATAGAAATGGCCTTTTTAGTCTCATTCCCATGGCCAGGACTCAAGGCTGGGTTCAGCTGTCGTTCCACAACAGTAGAAAAATCCTCCATGGAAGCCCACTTCAGAGAAAGCTAGCAAGACCGGGCCTTGAACAACCTTGGTCCATATTCTTGATTCCCCTGACCAACTCAAAGTTCATTCTACATAATGAGCACTGCTATCAAAGATAAAAAGGCAGCTCATTAGCTTAACTTGCTTCATTGTATACTTCAAATACCAAAAGCCCAGGAGCCCCAACTCATTCACTGTGTGGTCTTTGGCAAATGATGAAGTTTTTTTTTCAAATATGACTCAAGGCTTCTAATCTACTGAATCTAACTGCTAAAGCTCAGTGCTTTGTTTGACAGGTTTGTTTTCTGTTTATTTTTATTTTTGTTTCATGCACACTGGGCATCAGAATTGCCAGTAGACGGGATGGGAATGCCCAGGGCATGTGACACACTCCACACTCTTGTATTTCCAATTTCTCCCTGGTTCTTGAGCACTAGAAGGAGCCAAGAGCTATAAGGTTGTACTATGCTAGGATCCAAAAGGATCCGTTGGAGGAGAGTTCTCAAGATGTGGTCTAATGATCGCTGGAGGTCCCTAGACCTTTTTAGGAGGGTCCCAAGATCAAAACTACTTTGATAATAATTTTTTTCAGTTGTGTCTTATTTTTCATAGCTCCATTTTGGGATTTTCTTGGCAAAGACACTGGAGTTGTTTGCCATTTCCTTCTCCATCTCATTTTACAGATGAAGAAACCGAGGCAAACAGGGTTAAGTGACTTGCCCAGGGTTACATAGCTAGTAAGTATCTGAGGCTGGATTTGAACTCAGCAAGATGAACCTCCCTGACTTCAGGTCTAGCACACGATACAGTTCAATTATCACCCAGTTGCCTCTTCATAATAGTATTAAAATATAATTTCCCTTTTAAAATTAGAATATTTTATATCCCTTCCCCCCTCCTCTAATTATATATCTGGGGGAGGCAAAATTTTTCATACACTTCAACCAAGACAACATATCACAACAGATTGAGTGCAGAAACAGATAGGAAAATCCAACTGTCTTCTAATAAGCCAGATATTAAAAAGATTTGCAAAAATATGTAGGGCAATGTCACCCTTCTCAATATTTTTGGGGGGGAATAGTTATTTTTTACAGAAATGAAATTATTTATGCTAAACTGCAATGGGTTTGTTATTTTTAAATGAATTTTTAAAAATTAATTAGTTTTAATTTCTAATAAGGCAAATTTCAGTATATCCCACATAAACAAAGCTCTTTGGGGTCTTCAATAACTTTTAAGAGTATAAGGGAGTGGCTAGGTGGAGCAGTGAGTAGAGCAAAGGCCCTGGAGTCAGAAGGACCTGAGTTTGGATCCGGCCTGAGATACTTAACACACGCAAACAAAAACCTAGCTGTGTGATTTTGGCCAAGTTATTTAACCCCAATTGCCCTCTAAAAAGAAAAAAAAAAGAGTATAAGGGAGTCCTGAGACCAAAGGTAAAAAACTCAGGCCTAATGGCTTGCCCAAAGTCATGTACAGGACAACTGACACAAAGTCCAGCCTCCCAGCTTCCAGATTCAGTGTTTTTCCTACTCACTACCCAATGCAAGAAAAGTCAACTTGGAAAAGATGGGAAGATGAGAGACATTTATTTTCCTGTGGCTTACCTGTGTGATTATCTTATCCTTATGGGAGATGTAGATATTCAAATCCTGATCTTTCACTAAGAGGACCTCCAAATAATAGAAATGGGCCTCTTAATCTTATTTCCATTAACCCATGGTTGTGCAGACCCAGCTTAAGGGCACTAAGAAAATATAGCATCAGGGCGGCTAGGTGGCACAGTGAGTAAGAGCGCCGGCCTCGGAGTTGGGATGACCCGAGATCGAATCCGGCCTCAGAAAATGAGCACCCACACATAAATAATGACTAGCCGTGTAACCTTGAGCAAGTTACTTAACCCCAATTGCTTAAAAAAAAAAAAAAGAAAATATAGCATCAAAAACTGGCTAATGAAAGTCAGTGCGCCATTGTTGAGTCATTTTAGTCATGACTGACTCTTTGTAACCCCATTTGGGGTTTCCTTGGTAAAGGTGATGGACTGATTTGCCATTTCCTTCTGCAGCCCATTTTATAGATGAGGAAACTGAGGCAAACAGGGTTAAATGACTTGCCTAGGGTCACACACAGTCTAAGACCCTATTTGAACTCAGGTCTTCTTGACTCCAAGCCTAGGGGCTTTATCAACGGCACCACCTAGATTCAGAGCCAATTCTTGGCTTAGAAGTCAAAGGACCTTGGGGGCGGCTAGGTGGCACAGTGAATAGAGCGCCAGCCCTGGAATCAGAAGGACCTGAGTTCGGAGCTGGCCTCTGACACTTAATCCACACAAACAAAAAACCTAGCCGTGTAACCTTGGGCAAGTTACTTAACCCCAATTGCCCTAAAGGGGCGGCTAGGTGGCGCAGTGAGTAAGAGCGCCGGCCTCGGAGTTGGGATGACCCGAGATCAGATCCGGCCGCAGAAAATGAGCACCCACGCATAAATAATGACTAGCCGTGTGACCTTGAGCAAGTTACTTAACCCCAATTGCTTTTAAAAAAAAAAAAAGAAGTCAAAGGACCTGGTTCAAATCTCACATCTTATCTGGATACTCATAGCCTCTATTACATTAGGTAAAAAATTTAACTCCCTTGGGTCTCATTTTCCCAACTGCAAAATGAGGAGATTAGAGACAATACCTTCTAAGGTCCTCTCTTACTCTTCAGCTACAATCCTAACAACTGCCACAAATGACCCTGGCTTCACTTGATTATTCATTCTCGCCCATTAAGCAAACCACTGATGAATGTTTTGGATACCCATCCCTGTCTCTCCATGTCCCTCAATATCATGATACAGACTATTCAAATAAAAGCATTCTGCAAAACCTAGCATTCTCTGTTCACATCCCTGAGTTGGTGCCTCCATCTGGAAGATATCATTTCCTCTGGGATACCTGTGTTATGTAAGGATTTATTTTCATCTTCTCCCTAAACAATATTTTTGGGTCATGACAGTCGCATGTACAATAGTCCTACTAAGAATAGTATCAACACAGAGAGGAGGAAAGGACCTTGGAGAGTTTTTAGTCTAATGACCTCATTTTACAGATTAAGAAACTGAGGCCCAGAGAGGGTAAGAGACTTCCCCCAAAGTCACACAGGGAATAATGAACAGAACCAGGATTTAATTTGAGTCTCAGGATTCCAAGACAAATTCTCTTTCGACTATACAATATTAACCTTAGTTTTCTTTCCCTAATGGAAATATTAAAAATGGGGAAAAAATGAAATAAAATGGAAATACTAAAAATTACCTAATTCAAGAAGTAATGAATTAAACAATATTGAATTTGAATCAAGAAGATCTAGGTTTAAATCCTGGCTCTGGTTCAGGAGCAGATTGACCTTCAAATGAGAAGGCCTCGTTTGGAGGCCTGGCCTTGGCCCTTAAACACCTGGCCTTTAAAGACCTGACCCTTAAACACCAAGGCACAGCAAGGCCATTCTGGGGAACCATCTTGTTTTATAGTTGAGCAAACCCGAGGCCCAGAGAAATCCAGTGACTTGTCCAAGGTGCCATAGGAAATAAGCCACAAAGCTGAGTTCCGACCCCAACATTCTTTCTGTTCCACAATGTCAGCCTCTCTCTCAGTTCAAAAGAAAATTATTAACTGTCTACACTGTCCAAGAATCTGTGCTAGGCACTGAGAAGATGAAGACAGGTAGGACACAATCTCCAATTATTATTCATAGGAAAGAACAATGGATTTAGAGCCAGAAGCTATGAGGTGAAATGACTACTGAAGATCTGTGTGACTTTAAGCAAGGTATAGAATATTCATGAACCTCACTGTATTAACCTCGAATTTGGGGATAAGGCCAGTGTAAGCCATGATCATTATAACTGAGCACTTACTCTACACATGCCATCATCCTAAGTACTATGGAAGATACAAGAAAAATTAAATGGAATCTATATAAAATTACAGGCAGCTAGTGGCAAAATGGATAGAGAATGTGGCATCAGGAAGACTCACCTTCATGAGTCCAAATCTGGCTGCAGACACTTACTAGCTATGTGACCTTGGGCAAGTCACTTCACCCTGTTTGCCTCAGTTTCCTTATCTGTAAAATGAGCTAGAGAAGCAAAAGGCAAAACACTCCAGTATCTTTGCCAAGAAAACCCCAAATGGCATCACTAAGAGTTAGGCACGACTGAAATGACTAACCGCAACAACACATGAAGTTACAACAATAATACTAACCCCCATTTCTACAGTACTTCCAGATTTGCAAAGCACTTTCCACAGGACAACCCTATGAGGTATAAGTAGTCCCATCTAGTAACACATTTTTTTACTTAATATTTTATTTTTCCTCAATTTCCTGTAAAAACAAATTTTAAGTTTATAAAAATTTAAGTTTCAAATTCTCTCCCTTCCTCTTTCCCCTCCCCTCCACATTGAGAAAGCAAGCAATTTGATATAGGTTACACATGTGCAGTCATGCAAAACATATTTCCATGTTAGTCATGTTGTGAAAGAAAATAGATGAAAATACCCCAAGAAAAATAAAGAAATAGTATGCTTCAATCTCCATTCAGCCTCCATTCAGCCTCCATTTTTCATCATAAGTCCTTCAGAATTGTCTTGGACACAAGCGTTTATTTAAGTAGTTACCATATGCAGGCACTGTCTCAGATGCTGGGGTTCCAAAATAAATGTAAGATAATGCCTGTCCTCAGAGAGCTTATACTCTACTGGAAGGATATTATATGTAAAAAGAAGTGTAAATATTATATATAGAAGTGTAAATAAATATTATATATACAAAGAAGTGTAAATTCAGAGAGTGAGAACAGTAACAATTGGTGGGAAGGAGAGGGGCAGGTTAGGAAAGGCTTTAATAACAGAAGGTGTCCCCTGAATCTGAAGGAAGCTGAAAATTTTCAGAGGCCAAGGTAAGGAGGAAGTGCATTCCAGGCACAGGAGTCTATTCAAAGGCAAAGAGCTAGTAAATAGATCAGCTTGACTAGACTGTGGTGTGAATGAAAAGAAATGATAGGAAATCTGGAATGGCTAACACAAGTATATTTATACCTCTTTTACAGATGAGGAAACTGAGGCACAGACAAATGCAAGCCACTTGCCTAGTGTCAGATAGCTAATGACTTAGGATTTAAATCCAGGTCTCTTAGCCATAAGTCCTTGTTTTAAAGCTAGATCTCTCCATCTCACCCAAGCTGGAAGTACAGGGGCCTTTCAGAGGTCCAATCCCACTACCGATAGGTACAGGAGCTTTGAATTGCTCTGTTTTAAACCTGGATGCCTTTGTAGGCAATCCATTTCCCTTCCCCAGCCTTCCCACAATTTCACCACATTGAGGTTGAACTTAGTATGAATGCCTAAATCAGTAAGTCAATCAGAAGCTGGATTACAAGCATGATCAGCATTTTCCATGATTCCCACATTATCATCCATTTGAAGATTTCATTCATTAAACAAGTAGGTAGCTCATTGTGACTGAGATGGACCAGGAGCACCATATGGGATCATGTGTTGGCTCTGGGGTTCCTGGTGGAAATGGGAGTTTAAGCTTATATCAAAAAGGTAATTACAGGTAATTCTGAGTTTTATGAGTCTATGGAAGGATCTAGACAAGAAGATATTCCTGGCTAAGGCAATACCATTTTAGAACTCAGATCAATGGCAGGATATATGAACAGTGAAGACACTAACCTAAAGTGGAGGGTTTGGGATAGCCAAGTGTAGGAAACCAGAGTTAGGATGGGATCAGATTGTCAAGAGCATTGAATACTAGGCTGAATCTGGATCTTTATCCTCTAGACAACAGGGAACCAGTAAAGGTTCCCAAACTGGTTAACTCCATGTTGAAAGTGTTGTTTTAAGAAGATTTGAGGTAAGGAAGTCCGGCAGCAAGGAATGAAAGCTAAGAGATTTCAATAGCCCAGAAATGAGGGGCTAGATTGTGGGTCACAGATTTACAGGTTCACTGTTGTTGTTGTTGTTGTTCCATTGTGTCTGCCTCTCTGTGACCCCATCTACCATAACACATCAATGAGGCTCATGGGGTTTTCTTGGCAAAGATACTGGTGTGATTTGCCATTTCCTTCTCTAGGGGATTAAGACAGAGGTTAAGTGACTTGCTCAGGGTCACACAGCTAATAAGTGTCTGAGACTGGATTTGAACTCAGGTCTTCCTGACTTGAGGGCCAGCACTCTATCCATTGAGTCACCTATCCGTCTCTAGATTTAGAGCTTAGAGGTCATCTAATTCCCATTTTTCCTTTTTACCAAAGGAAAAAAAAAGAGACACCAAAAGGGGAAGTGTTTTGATATATGCCCAGGTCGGGGTATGACCATGTGAACAGAGGGTCATTAGCTTTACAAATAAAAGCAAGTTGTATTTCACATGATTATCTTTGGTCCAACTTTCTTTTATTTCTGTTCTCCCAAATACCTTAAGAGTTTGGTTCAATTAAACTTCTGGGAGCTGTTGAGACTTTGAAATGATTTGACAACTGACAGAAAAAAATCCAGATGTATGTCCCACAAATAACCATCACCACGACTAGACAATCTCCTCTCCAGGACCTACTGTTCAGAGTATCAATTCACGTTTTCTCCCTTATATACTCAGAGAAGGCTGACTACAAAAAGACAAAAGGAAAACCATGGGAAAGTTAAAGGAAACCACTAGCTGGCTGGCAGCATTATGGTTCATAATCATTTAAGTAGGACTGGTAATTACGGTTAGGCTTAAACACAGATGTTTTATATTAATGGGATGCGTACACCCTGCTATTTGGGAGCGGTATTCTGACAGATAATTTGCAAGTAGTGTTTCTGAGGCTGGCTTCCCTGGAATTGGGTTGTCAGGTTTGAATTGGGATTCAGGTTTGTTCTTGAAAATCTGTTTTGAGCCCCCCATCTTATGTATGAGTAAACTGAGGGGCAGGGGACTTCCCCAAAATCACAAAGTTATTCTAGAAATTACTTGTACTGTAAAGAAGTCTACTGCCTTATAGTTCAGTCATCTTTCCAGAAGACCCCCCATCCCCTCAGAGAAGTGCATCCTTAAATATGACTTTTCAACAAAGAGGGTCAAGAAAATCTCACCCATATGGCAAATGCTAAAGTTCTGAAACAAAGGGAAGAATCACCTACACTTGTATTCCAGCCCAAAGTCATATGGAATAGTTTGCTCTCCACTGTAATATTGGCATACCACCAATTACCACCAACCAAAGCCACAGTCATTGGAAGTATGGCCTGGACGCAGGGAGGTTAATTATCACTTTTAGGCTGCCATGTCTACATTAGTCCTCTGGAGTCCTAAATAGTTCCTAAATGACTTAAAACTCTCAAAAGAATTTAAAGTAATGGTTCATTTCAGTCTGGATGACACTTCTCAGGTTACAGAGTTAACCAAGGAACAAAACCACCACACTCTCCACTAACAGGTTAAATGACACTGCTTTTAGGTAAAATACACAAACAGGAACATGTGCTACATTAGCTATACAGTCAACCATGGGGGTCCAGGATTCTCATAATATTGGGCATATAATAGCACAGAAGTCACTGCAGCACTTACCAACTTGAAAACGATCAAAGGGAGAAGGAAGGAAGGAAGGAAGGAAGGAAGGAAGGAAGGAAGGAAGGAAGGAAGGAAGGGAAGAAGGAAGGGAGGAAGGAAGGGAGGAAGGGAGGGAGGGAGGGAGGGAGGGAGGGAGAAAGGAAAGGAGGGAGGGGGAAGGAAGGAAGGAAGGAAGGAAGGAAGGAAGGAAGGAAGGAAGGAAGGAAGGAAAGGAGGGAGGGGGAAGGAAGGAAGGAAGGAAAGGAGGGAGGGAGAAAGGACCAGGTAGAGTTTGGGACCAACTCAGCCCTTGTGCAGATAACCCAAGTGGTAACTGCATGGGTTCAATGTTTTTAATATGGTTTCAAATAACATGATTCAGCACAAATCCTATACCAATCAAAGATTGGTCCAGTGTGGATTAAAAACTACATAATCAATGCATAAGAACTACATAACTAATCATGGGTAATCATTAACCCTTTCCCAATCATGACAGAGGAAACGGTCATTATCTAACTTGGATTAAAAGGGAAAATTCAAGAATACAATCACTGACAGAAATATCACAAGAACAATTCTAAGTGGCAACAGAAGACCTCTGCCATCAAGGTCTTCTGAACTACTACAAAGTTCACTCCAAAAATGTCTATTATGGAAAATAAACAAACAGGCTTTTTTCCCGGAGAGGTGGTACTTGAAACTCTCTGGAAATGACTGCCTTGAAAGCATTTGTCGGGGGCACGCAGGTGGGTAGGGAGACAACAATTGGCACAAGTTTTAAGACATTCAAAGTCAAGGCAGGACATTTTGGTTTACTGCTTTACTACTACTACTATTTATTGGTATGAGTGGGAAAGAATTCCATATGAACCAAGGAATGGGCTATAAAAGATGTTCAATAAGTATTTGTTAAATGAATGAATGAGTTTACTAGAGGGAAATGACTAGCCCATGAATAGGACTAGAACGTGTGTGTTGGTGGGGGGGGTGGGGGTGGGTGTATTTCTTTGCTTCAGTAATTAAAGAGGAAGCTAAACAAACTGGAAAACATAACCATCTGCTTATGAGAATGCCTTAAAAATGAAAACATATGCAGTAATGCTAATCACATTTCAAAGACAGATATTTTCTCAAAATTAAATTGGGAATCAAGCTTTATAAGAATTTTATACTTTAAAATGCAAAAAAATTTTCTAAAATTTCATAACCAAAAGCTATTCCCCCCTGGATTTGCTCAAGATGATTTATTACTTTGTCCTACACCTGAAAAGTAATACTTTAAAATAATTTAAATACTTTAAAATAAACTCATGACAGGATAGAGAGAGGGAATAGATTTATGATTTCATTCAAGGAGCTTCATAGAGGGAGTTAGAGAGTGCAGTGGATAGAGTCAGGAAGGCCCAGGTTAAAATCTGGCCTCATACCCTGACTAGCTGTATGACTCTGGACAAGTCATTTAACTTTGGTTTGCCTCAGTTTCCTTAACTGTAAAATGAGGAATATAATCGTACCTACCTCTCAGGGTTTAATTGTTGTGAAGATCAAATATTTATAATATTTGTAGAAATATTATATATAATATATATAAAATATTATATATAAATATTTTATATTTTATTATATAAAATATTTATATATAATATATATAAAATGATAATATTTGTAGAAAGTACTTAGTGTCACAATTCCTAATACATGGTTGGTTGGGTTGTTTTTTATTCTCTGAAAGGACCAAAATGACATCACTAGGTTGGGGTCAAAGTACAGTATGTCCAGCTGTGGCTGATCAGACCACTCCACAACAATCTTGGGAGATTCTATCACAGGTTGGGTACAAATAGCCCATATAACCACTTGGAGTAGAGATGTCCTAACACACAGTAGGTGCTTAAAGGAAACAACCTTCTTGGCAACTCAAGAGTTGCCTAGAGCCCTATTACTGAGAGTTTATGAGACTTGCCCAGGGTCACACAGCCAGAGGCAGGGCTATCAGCAAATCTTCCTGGCTCTGAGAACATCTCTCTGTTCACTATGTCACACTTCCTAGACACTGGTAAATAAAGGAAGTTTAGGGAAAGACACTAGCTAAGTAAGTAAGTAAGTAAATAAATAAATAAATAAATAGAGGAAGGAAGGAAGGAAGGAATTTGCAGAGATGCTTTCCATTAAATCCTGGAAATTAGTAAAACTCTCAGTCACAACAGAAAATGACTAAACCCATTGCTTCTGGTAGCTGCTGTATGTAATGAATACATACCAAGAGTTCCATCCCGGGGACATAGTTAAGAGATATCAGATAGTCATTCGGAAGATTTGCCACCTGCAGATGGAGACAAAAACAGACACAATAAGAAAAGTCATACTTTTTATTTAATCACCTCAATTTCAATGATGTCAAGAGAAACCTGTCTAGGAAAAAATATTATTGTTGATTTGTCATATTTTCTTCAGAATGGGATATCAAATCCAACCAACAAGCATTTGAATCCCAGAATTAGGGCCATTATTTGAATTTGTATCACATGTTTCCATTGGGCTGGAACCAATGGCCATATTTTACATAATAATAACTTCATATGAATATACATGCCCACTTCAGAGGACTCATTATCTGTACCAGGTGCCCAGCAGTGGCACAAAGGCTAGGGAAAAAGCCCCGCCCTTAAGGAGTTTACCAGGAGAAACACTGTACACACTAGGTATAGTGAAGCCAGGGAGGTACAAAGGGGTGGGGGAATAAGAGTGGGCCGGGGGACTTTCATGTAGAAAGTGGTGAATGAACTGAGCTTTGAAGGAAACTGGGATTCTCTTTTCAGACAATGGAAAAAAAAAAAAGGAATTTAATCATCCCAAGAATTCCAGCTTCTGTTAATAGAAACAATATGAGTATGAGGATGATGGGAAAGAAATTGATTTAAAGATCTTTCATTTGAAGGGTGGGAAAACTTGAGTTCCAGTAAAAAAAGAGTGGACCTTTATCAGCAAAGCTATTTTCCTACTTTCTTCCTCCACTGGAACATTAAAGTAAAACTTTAAAAAATGGATTCTATTATCTTCTTTCCTTATGACAAGACTTGTGATTTTATTGGTATAGGTCAGAGTGGGGAACCTGTGGCCTCAAGGGAGCCACATATGGTCCTCTAGGTCCTCAAGTATTGCCCTTTGACTGAATCCCCCCCAGAAAATTCCCAACTGTCACATGAATAAAAATGAATTCTCCTTCCTGATTTCTGTATTCACTCAGTCTCAGTCAGAAAAAAAAAAAAATATCCTGACCTGAATGAACTGGGAAGGAAGAAGAACCAGGAAAATGATGTAATAATGATGGCTAACATTTTTGGAGTACTTTTAATGCAAATAAAGTGCTTTATTAAATCAAATATTCTCTCATTCCATCCTCACATCAATCCTAGTGGGTAGATGCTATTATTAGCCACATTTTCCAAATAAAGAAACTGAGGCAGAAAGAAGTTAAGTGACTTGTCCAGAGTCACCCTGCTATTAAGTTGTCTGTGGCAGGATATGAATTCAGGTCTTCATAACTCCAAGTCCAGTATTCTATCCATTCCACCATCCAGCTGCCATTAAAATGTACAAGGACAACGATAATGTAAAGAAAAATAATGAAAGGCAAGTAAATACAATGACTAATCTTGGCCACTGAGAACAAAGCATGAAATCTTTGTTCCTCCTCTACTTGGTAAAGACGTGTGGGGGGCTATGGATGTGGAACATTGCATATGCCATCAGACATGTCCACTGTGTTGGTTGATTTTGCTTAACTTTTTTCTCCCTTAAGTAAAAAGGGGGATTCATTTGGGACAGATGGCATATCAGGGACAAAATGGGATGCAAATACCAAAAGAATTATTTGAGAGAGAGAGAGAGAGAGAGAGAGAGAGAGAGAGAGAGAGAAAGGGAAGGAAGAAAAGAGCAAAGAAGAAAGGAAGGAAAAGAAAGGGGGAGAGAGAGAAAGACAGAGAGAGATATGTGAGATCACATATTGGGAACAGCAGGGGATCCATGGGACCATCACATAACTCAAGCCCAGAGAAGGTAAGGGACTTATCAAAGGTAGCAAAGGTGGTAGGGGTCAGAGATTGTAGTCTGATGCCAAATCATGCAGGCTTTCCCCAGCACCATGGCATTGTTGGTTTGTTTTCTGAAACTCTTGATTTTTTTTTAAACAAGCTTTTGTTGCTTGCCAACTCCATACCCTTTCTGACAAACTTACTGCAAAGCTTTGGGCATTAAAATCTGCCAAAGTAAGGGGAGTAGGGGAGAGAAGGAGGGAGGGAGGGAGAGGGGGGAAGAAAGAGAATAAAAATGAGATGAAGTGTCTGTTCAAGCTGAGAACATTGAAAACTTCGGCAGTTTCATATTAGCTCATTTGATCTGATGCCAGTTTAGTAAAACAAGTGCCTTTGCCCTTTTAGGCCTTGGCCTAGTCCACTGGCTCTGTCATCTTTTATTTCCTTTTTCTCTCTCATTCCCTCCTTCCTTTTTCTCTTTCTCCCTTTCTTTCTTCCCTCTCCTCTCCCTCTTTCTTCTCTCTCCGTCTGTCTGTCTCTCTCTGGGTTTGCTTGTCATAATAACCCTCCCAAGTCCTCTTATTCCTTGTCTGTCTACCAGTCCTGTTAGGATATTAAAACCTAAGCAGTTCGAAAGTCAGGGCTGTGAGAGGGAGGTTCACCTGAACGAACCCTGGTGCCTCCTGCCAGCAGTCTGCCAAAGCTTGCTCTTCTGTCACAGTCCCCATTCCACAGCTGACCTGTGGCCCCTCTACCTCTTCCTACTGACTTACATTTCTACTGTGTTCCTAGGCAGGAATGTATAAATGTCATAGAAAGCAAGTTGGCTTCAGACCTAGGAAGACTTGGTTCTGAGTCCTATTTCTGACCCATTATGACTGTGACAAATGACTCTCCCTCATCTCCTCTCCCCACCACCTCTGGAAGTAACTCTAAATCTATAAGATACATACAAGGGTCCATGAACTGAATTGGCAGGAATAGTTTCTTCATCCAGACCCAGGAAAGAGTTTGTAGATCTAGAACCCTAACCCTTCAGAGTTTAGAAGGAATGTTCCTCATTCCATCTGGGTGAAGGAGATTCCAGGTTAAGAACCCATAAGATGTAGGAGTATTCCTCATTCCACATGGGTGGAGGCACCCCCAAGGATTATCCGAAGGTCAGTGAGGATGGCAGCAATACCTTAAATATTGGATCTGGAACATCTGGGTATGAATTCTGCCTCTTACACTTATTATCTGTGAGACTACAGGCAAGTAACTTTATCTAAGCCTTAATTTCCTTATATCAAAGATGCATGAGACTCAAGAGTAGTAAAGAGGAAAAAGCAAGACCTCTGGCACATGCTAGCTGTGTGACTCTGGAGAAAGACTCAACCCCTCAGTGCTCTAGGCTAGTTGCTCTGAAAGTGTGGTCCAGAGACTCCTTAAGAGACTCCTTAAGGGATTCTTTCAGGGGGTCCATGAGCTAACTATTTTCTTAATAATACTAAGATGTTTTAATTTCTAATAAAGTAAATATTGGTTAAATATAACCCCCATAAACAAAAGCTTTTGGGGACCATACTAAAAATTTAAAAGTACAGAAAGGGTTTTATTGATCACAATATTTATTGTGATATTATTGGGCCAATATTATTGGTCCAACCCCCTCATTTACAGATGAGGAAACTGAGGCTCAAAGGAGAAAAAAAAACATTAAAAATTTTAAGTTTGAATCTACTGAGATGATGGAAGTAGTTTGGGATGCTTTTAGTTTTAATCAGATTAATTTGGAAATATAAGAAGATATCTTCCCCCACTCCTTTGCAGATATGAAAGACTACATAAAAAGTCAGATTTTTTAAAAACTGAATTGTTAGATTTTCTCTCTCTCTTTTTAAAATGTTATATGGATGGGGGCGGCTAGGTGGCTCAGTGAATAGAGCGCCGGCCCTGGAATCAGAAGGACCTGAGTTCGGAGCCGGCCTCCGACACCTAATCCGCACAAACAAAAAACCTAGCCGTGTAACCTTGGGCAAGTTACTTAACCCCAATTGCTCTAAAGGGGCGGCTAGGTGGCGCAGTGAGTAAGAGTGCCGGCCTCGGAGTTTGGATGACCCGAGATCAGATCCGGCCTCAGAAAATGAGCACCCACGCATAAATCAAATGACTAGCCGTGTAACCTTGAGCAAGTTACTTAACCCCAATTGCTTTTAAAAAAAAAAAAAAATGTTATATGGATGGGGGGAGATGAAAGAAATTTAGTTGATGTAAAAACAAAACATAGCAATAAAACTTTCAGATAATTTTTTTTAATTTACTGCCAAAGGTTATTACTTAAATATCAAAAGCAGAATGTGAATGTGGGAGACGTCTCCTCAGACTTCAGATACAGTATTCTTCCCAGCCTATGACCTTGTTCTTTTCTGACTTCTTTCCCCCTGACTTCATTTTAGCCTGAGTTAGGTTCATCTACCTATGATCCTACACACTAGTTTCTTCTTTGCCAGAAAAACCCTAACACCCAAAGCAAAAAAAAAAAAAAATAGTAAACCCCTCCTCCCAAGAATAATATTGCCCATATCTGAATTAAAAGGAAGTTAATCTTACTGAATTCAATTAAACTATCACTTATTAAAAAACTACTGCATGCCAAGCACTTTGGAAGTAAAAACAGGATCCAGCCCTCAAAAAGCTTACATTCTACTGGGGGTGGGGGTGGGGTGTTAATCTTTTTTTAATTGTGAGCCCCTTTGGAAGCCTGTAGTCTCATAAAATTATGACTTTAAATGAATGAAATAAATACATTGGCTTCTGAAGGAAACTAATTCTTCTGAAATAATTTTCCAAATATTTTTCCTAAATTCACAGACTCCAGATTAAGAACCTGTATACTAAGGGACTAAGAAATATAAACAGATAAATTTTATCAAGGGGCAGCCCCAAAGTCAGGAAGACCTGAATTCATATCTGGCCTCAGATGCTTACTCGCTGTGTGACCCTGAACAAGTCATTAAATCCTGTTTGCCTCAATTTCCTCATCTGTAAAATGAACTGGAGAAGGAAATGGCAAAACACTCCAGTACTGTCCAAGAAAACCCCCCAATGGGGTCATGAAGAGTCAGAGGTAACTGAAATGACTTAAGTTATAACAAGACAATTTGAGCACAGAGAGCATTAACAAATTGTTGCAGTGGGAGAAGGAAAACTATCATAGAAGGCAATGGAAAGAGCCCTAAATTTGCAGTCAGAGTACCTGGGTTCAAATCTTTACTAAGTCATTTACAAGTTGAATGACTTTAGAAAAATCATAAGCCCTCTGGACTTTGGTTTTCTCGTCTTAAAAAATGGGGGAATTGAACATCTCAGTTCCTAAAGTCCCCTCCAATCTCTAATCTTATGAAACAAGGAAGGCTTCCAAAAGAATGTGACCTGTAAAAGAATATTCTTCAGAATAAGCTAAGGATGGCTGAGAGGCAAATATGAGGAAAACATGCATCCCAGACACTGGGAACAGTTTATACAAATGTACTGAAACAAAAGATGAAATGTTAAGGTATGAACATGACTGGTAGCCCAGTTTGACTATAATGTAGAGTGAATAAAGGGAAGTCATGTACAGTAAGCTAGAAAAGTAATCAGCCAATAAGCACCTACTATGTACTAGGTATTGTGACGTAAGCTAGAAAGTTGATTAACCAACCAATATGCATTTATTAAGCACCTATTAAGAACCTAAGTCATTGTGCTAAGATGTTTGGTAAGCAACTAATCAATACCCATTTATTAAGCACCTACCATGTGCTAGGCATTGTGCTAAGATGGGAGGTAAGCTAGAAAGGTAACCAATCAATCCATCAATAAGCATTTATTAAGCACCTACTATGTCCTAGGCACTGTATTAAACAGTAGGTAGGCTGAAGCTAGACTTTAAATGTCAGAATGTGGAGCTTGTCTTTTGAGAGCAGAAGTTCTTAATCTTGTACACATGCACCCCTTTTAAAATATCTGATCACTATTTCAATATAACTGATTTCCTACGTGATCCTATATATTTTATTTTATGCATATAAAAATGTTATTCTAAAAGGATTCCATTGGTTTCAAACTGCCAAAAGTTGACACCAAAAAAATTTTTTAGAGACAACAGGGAGTCACAGAATGTTTCCAGAAAAGGTAGTGCCATAGTCAGATGGTGATGTGATTTAAGATGCTTCTCTCACTTTTCCCCCACTAATATAGATACCTTGGTGTTACTCTTTTGTCTTTACTTTGTTCCTTTTCTCCCTTCTCCTTCAAAGTTCTCTCCATGTTTTTGTGTAATCGCTTTTTTTCCTTCAGAATCCCAGTCCCCACCTTTTAAAAACAAAGGGAACTCCCTGATTTATTTGCAATGCTCAGGGGTAGGCACTGGCAACAGAGACACAGTAGATGCCTCTGCAGGTGTGAAAGCTGGAATTGGATATGCAGCAGATCAGCAACACTATATTCCTTTAAGAACAAGCCGCGTAAAATTAAAGTTATTCCAGATGAATAAACATGACAAGAAGTGACATGCATTCTGAACACAAGCTGTTTTACTGGTATCCCAGGTCAATCTAGACCCAACTTAACCACAATTTAAAAAATAAAAACCCACTGCATCCCAATCATCTGGTTCAGTTTTTAATAGGCATGAAGGAAAAAGGAGAGTATAATGAATAAAGTGTTTGTTGTAGCTGGTGGTGATGGTGATGGTGATGGTGGCAGGTTGTTTTTCAAACAGGCATAGTAACAAAAATAAAGAAGGAAAAAGACATAGCATAGGGATTGGTAATGCAGAGTCTGTAAATTGTTTTTGAAAATTCTTTTTGAAAAAATAATACAATATAATTGGTTTCTTTTCTAAGTCTTGACTATTTTATTTTGTATCTTTAAAAGGATAGGAGACTAGGTAGCACAGTGAATAGAACACTGGCCCTGGAGTCAGGAGGTCCTAAGTACAAATCTGGCCTCAGACACTTAACACAAAAACTGGTAGTGTGACTTTGGGCAAGTCACTTAACCCCAACTGCCTTCCAAAAAAGCAACAACCCCCCAAACCCCCCAAAAACCATGTGCTTCACCATACTGCCCAAAGGGTATAAGACAACAAAGAAGATGAGGAATGCTGGGTACATAACTTTTATAACCCACACAACTGAATCTGATCATTAGCCCACAGAGTCTGGAGTTTAATACCAGGTAGTTTTTTCTGGAGCCAATTCACAAGCATTTAAGTCCTGAAATAATTAAAAAGAGGCATCACATGCTTTGATCCAGAAGAGAGTTCCAATAAGGGGATCCTTTGGACACCATTAGAGTGAAGGTCCCCTATCACCCCCCTGGTTAGTTTCAACAGACAGCTGTTATGTGAACCTACTTCCATTGTTTTCTTTGGTCCACTGCCAATTTATTCAGAAGAGAACTTGGGAAATCAAGTCAGAGATTGTATAATCACAGCCTAACTTAATACTTTCTCAGTGTGCCAGGTGGTAAAGAAGAACCAATAATGACAATGAACATTTGTTTAGCACTTTATCAATGCCCCTTACTGCTTCCAAAGCATACACGTTCATAATACACACACACATATGTACACACCATAGTGCATATGTACTTGGATGTTGTGCACAGTGCATACCACGTGTATTTGTATGTATGTGTATTGTGTGCACACATGCATTTATATGTCTGCCCACAGATATGTGTGCATGCATGTGTGTATGGATACACACATATGTTCTCACATGATCTTCACAACTCTGTGAAGTAGGTGCTATTATCCTCACTTTTATGTTCAGTCATTTTCAGTCATGTATGACTCACCATTTGGGGTTTTCTTGGTTGAGATACTGGAGTGGTTTTTCATTTCCTTCTCCAGCTCACTTTAGAAATGAGGAAACTGAGGTAAACAGATTTAAGTGACAAGGCATTCCTTCTCCAGCTCACTTTACAAATGAGAAACTGAGGTAAAAGGGTTAAATGACCTCTCTCAGGGTCACACAGCTAGGAAGTGCCTGAGGTCAGATTTGAACTCACAAAGATGTATTCTGAATTCCGAACTCAACACTCTATCTATTGCACCACTTAGCTGCCTCGATTTATAGATGAGGAAACTGAGGCCCATAGAGGTTAAGCAACTTGGCCATAGTCATATAGCTGCTAAGTGTGTCTTGAAGCTGGATCTGATTCTCCCCCAACTCCCCCCACCATTCACTGAGCCACTTAACTGCCTGGTGATACAATCTTATGATAATTAATTTACCCTTTCAGACGTGTGTCATCAGGGAAAGAGAAGACAGACAGGACAGAGCTACATCTTGAAAGAAAGTAAAAATTGGCTAATATACAAATATAAGTAGTGTAGGAGTTGATAAGTAGTCTAATTCTGCCATTAATAATAATGACAGCATTTACACAGCACTTGAAAGTTAGCAAAGCACTTCATGTTCTCATTTGATTCTCCCAAGAATCTCTCTGACATGGGTGAGATTATATTCCTATTTTATAGATGAGGAAACTGAGGCTCTGGGGTCATAGGGAAATAGTAGGAGACAAGAATGGAAAGTTAGGCTGGGGACAGAATCTTGACAAAGGGTCAAGAATGATAACCAAGGGAATTTGGTTTTGATATTGTAGATGATGAAAGACTGCATACACTTATGTGTGTGAAGGGGTCATTAATGACTGTTTTAGACATAAAGATGACATGCTTTAAATGGTATTATAGGAGAATCCATCTGAAAGTAATATTTAGAATAGAATGGAATCAGGGGTCTGGAGAAAGAAAGGGACGAGAAGTCAAAGATTCCTAAGTTAAACCCTGACGAGTAGTTTTAAAATGTTGACACAGAAATCAAAGGTCACAAAAGCTACAAGGTTTTTCTAGAATTTTTCCCCCTAAAGGATCCTGTCAATAGCATTAATCAGGCAATCCATTAGGTGCAAATATTTAACAGTCCATCCATTCTAGGCAAATGATACTAATGAAAGAAATAGATTCTAGAGGGGCAGAAATAGTCACTTAAATGCCAAATATATGCCAATGCCCTTTGAATTTGAGCTCATGCCAGATTGCAGACAGCCTAGGACAGTCAAAAACATATTCTTTAATGAAGTGTTAACTTTGCATGACCAGATGTACTTGGTTCCTCCTTTGAGGTCTCTTAAGGAAAGCTGTTTTAAAAAAAAATCAAACCAACAAATGCCTTCTCAAAAACATGGAGATAGAAAAATGATATGGCAAAAGACAAAAGGGCACCATCCAGGGCAGCCTCAGCTGAAAACATAAGAGATCCAGACATTTGGCAAGCAAAGGTCTTTTGGCTTCCTACCATACCCTGAAGCAAAATATGTTTGGACAGCAGGAGCAAAAAACTGGGAAAGCTAGAACATCTCTCCTTGAGCTCACTGGTTTTGAAGTCCCAACAGTCATGGAAATTGTCAAGAGGCTTCTGGGGATCCTCAGTAGTCCTATTGTCTCAAATAGACTCTAGTGCATGATGGTGAAAACAAGACCAGAAATGAAGGCAGTGGTGGATGGCTGAGTTTTGGATGTCCAGCTTTTATGGAGCAATAAGAAACAGAATTCCTGGCTCCACCCCAAAAGGTTTGTGTTCCATTCTCCAATTAGAGAACACAGAATGGCACAGATCTCTCAATTGTAATGGACAAGATAGCACCAGAAAAAGGTGGAACCAGGAATTCATTTTCTTGTGGGACATCCTTTCCCAGAGGCCTGGTAGTTTACTGGGTGTTCAGCCCCTGTGAATCAGACAGAATATTTTTATTCCATTTTAAAAACTTTTTGAAAGTCATTGAGGCAGCACTGTGGTATAATGGGTAGATGGCTGAGTGAGTCACTAAAACTCTCACAGACTTTCAGCTATAAACTGAGGGTAGTTGAATTAAAGTCCCTTCCAATTCTAAATCTATGAGCCTATTAGCTCTCAATATTCCTGTCCAAAGAACCATCTGGGACATTGGAATACGGTTTTCAAAGTTACCTAGATTGTTATTTTGTGGTATCTTAATGGATACCTTTAAAAAAAATGTTCGAAAAAACTTCAAGGGAGTTTTCTGGGTCATCTTTAAATATTAAGCGAAAGAGTATGGAGTCAAAAGATATGCTTGCATAAAAGCAGACCACCATGTTTTTCTTACATATAAAAGACATCAAATTGATGTTTTCTGTTTACTAAAACTATTCCCTATGCGTGCAGATACTACCCAGAAGGTACAACAATTATAGAAGACAAGGTCCTTGCCCTCATGGTATCCACAATCCTGTAAGAGGTATAGTACAAAATGAGATTTGAAAAGTGGGGAACTGAGTGTTTAATACAATCGCTGAAATCTACTTTCCTAGCTGATCATTATTATTAATTACAGGACAACAATGATTAAGTAAGTTCCCTAGTTGTATTCACTTTGTTCCTTCCATGAGAGTATTCCTGAAAGAAATGAAACTGATAAAAATGATTATGGGACTGTCTTAAATAGTTCACCTTATAGATCAGGGTTCTTCATTTTTTGTGTGTGTCACAAACTCTTCTCAGAATAACGTCTTTAAATAACTGAAGGAAATGCTAAATTCCAATTATAAGTTAGTGAAAATAAAAGTGCATTTTTTTCCCATCCAAGTTCATGGACTCCTAAACTTTCTATAGGAACCCGAGGTAAAGGACCCCAGCTGCAGAAGGATCCCAATACAATGAAGTTGCTTGGTTGAGTTAGTTTTTGAAGTGTTGGAGATAATGAATCATAGCAAAATATTCATCTTCTTATGCTTATTATATTTAATCCTGTTTTGCAGTCAATGGATTTGATTTGGAATCGAAGGCTCTGGGTTTAAATCCCAGCCCTGTTTGGGGCAGCAACATGGCTAAGTGAATAGATATAGCCTATTGGGCCTGGAGTCAGACTCATTTTTGGTTTTTTTGTTTTGTTTTGTTTTTTGCCTTTTGGAGGGCAATTGGGGTTAAGTAACTTGCCCAAGGTTACACAGCTAGGCTTTTCTTTGTGTGTGTTAAGTGTCTGGGGCTGGATCCGAACTCAGGTCCTTCTGACTCCAGGGCCAGCGCTCTACTCACTGCACCACCTAGCCGCCCCCAGACTCATTTTTGTAAGTTCAAAGCTGTGTAATGCTGGGCAAGTCATTTAACACTGTTTGCCTCAGTTTCCTTATCTGTAAAATGTTCTCGAGAAGGAAAGAGCAAAACAAAACAGTATTTCTGCCAAGAAAATCCAAAATGGGGTCATGAATAGTCAAACGACTGAAAACAACAGAATAAAAATAATAGGGTCCCTTTCTGATTTAAATCTATAATCACTTGGGTACTACTTATATGACCCTTGGAGAAGTGAAATAAATAGTTGGATTAGGTGACCTCAAAAGCCCCTCCCAGGAGCTCCAGAGTCAATGAATAACGGAGCTTCTCTCTTGGCATTTCACAGGAAAAGAAAATTCTGATGACCATGAAAAAAATGAACATTTGGGAACTGGGGATGGAAAAGGGCTAGATTTATGGAATTTACCTCTTTTTAGAGCAGAGGTAGATAATTCTTCTGATTAGAGGCCTAGCATAAAATGTCAAACCACTTCAATATCTTTGCCAAGAGAGAGTCAAGAGACAGGACTGAGCAACAATACCCAAGTAAGTACAAAGAATCAGACTTTGTCATTTTAAAATGTGGTTTGCTGTTTTGGCAATAAGTCCTAGAGTAAGAGGTAGACCTGAATTGAGTCTTGTACTCTGGCCTATATTTGCTATGTAACCCCGCAGTACCCCTAAGTGATTCTCTGACTCTAAGTGCTGGAATTAAGGTCAGAGGGTCTGAGTTCAAATCTTGGTTCTGGATTTACTACCTGGGCCAATCACTTAAATTCTCCGCTAAATAAATGCAGGGAAGGAGGTAAAGTAGACTCACTCAACAAAATCTAAGGTTCCTTCTAGTTCTGAATACTTGTTGTACTGTTTATAACACCATAGATTTAGAGCTGGAAGTGACTTTCGAGGCCCAAGATTCCAACTCTCCCACTTTACAGATGAAGAAACTGAAGCCCAGAGAGAGTAAGAAACTTTGCCCAAGCTAGTAAGCTAAAATAGGATCTGAACTCTGGTTTCTTACTCCTGGCTTAACACTCTATCCACAGTGCATACGTATGACCCTCTGAACTTTTGAATTCCGAATGAGTTGCCAATCTCAAATCAGTGCAGGGAGTTTATACACCAGGTATAACCTTTAAGAAAAAATATGAATGGGGGCGGCTAGGTGGCGCAGTGAATAGAGCGCCGGCCCTGGAGTCAGAAGGACCTGAGTTCGGATCCGGCCTCAGACACTTAACCCACACAAACAAAAAAAACCTAGCCGTGTAACCTTGGGCAAGTTACTTAACCCCAATTGCCCTAAAGGGGCGGCTAGGTGGCAGTGAGTAAGAGCGCCGGCCTCGGAGTTGGGATGACCCGAGATCAAATCCGGCCTCAGAAAATGAGCACCCACACATAAATAATGACTAGCCGTGTAACCTTGAGCAAGTTACTTAACCCCAATTGCTTAAAAAAAAAAAAAAAAGAAAAAATATGAATGAATCAAACCTTCCAGAAGACAATTTGGATGACATTTGGCAATGTTTCCCTAAAATGAATGGCCACAGGCTATTGCTAACCGCCTAACTAGGAAACAGGAACGCCTGAGTTCTGATCCTATCCGCAGCCGCTGACTTGTTGACTGACCTTACACAAGACACTTGACCTTCTATCTCTATCTATTTCCTCCTTTGCCAGTTGGGTATGAGAACACTAACCTAACTCAACCAAGTGCTTTTTTTTTTCTTTTTAAAGATGATCAAACCCCAAAGACTCTTAAATATCAAAGTGTGAAGAAAAGGTAACAATGGCATTTTTAATTAACATGCCTCAAAGTAGAAACAAATCACCCCAACAAGTTTTATTACCAGGGGAACAGCAGGGAGAGAAGTCACTCGCACCATTCCCCTGAGAGCAATTTATTATTGCTTCCATTAGACTCTGAAAGGATAAAGAGCTGTACCATAACTGTCCCACAGAAGCGAAAGTTTCGAAAGCTCGATTCATCTTCGCCCAAAATATTTGACCCTTTCTTTAGGTAGGTCTGGCTTTGCCATTTAAAACAAGTCTTGCAACATTTTTAGAAACAAAGCAAAATGTTCTGTAAATAGATGAACTCTTATGCTGAGTAAACATGCCAGAATGATTTCCAATGAAAACCATGGGGACAGTGGAGCAGTACAGGCTGTCCAAGACAAAACCCCAAAAAATGAGCCTGTAAAAGCCATAAATCATGTGCTTCTGTGACAGGAGAATAGCCCTGGGCAAACAAACTTGCCATGGAGGGCACAGAATTGGTTGCCACCTAATGCAAGGAAAGAACAACTCAAAGACTGCAAAGTGGTCAATTCAACTGAAGAAAAAATGTTGCAAGAGGATGAAAAAGTTAACGACCCGAGACTACTTCCACCTCAGCATAAAAACTCTCCCTTCCTTGTACGAACCTTAGAATCATTCTATTCACACAGCAATGTCCTTCCCTCTGTTTAAAGTTTGCTCTTCTAATCCTCAGGTGTTCCCAATGGCATACAATGCAAAGCCCTTGTTATTATCCAAAGGTCTAAACAGAAGTACTATTCTCAAATTAAAATGGAGAGTCAGAAAAAGAGACCAGAGATTTGGAGCTAGAAGGATCTCAGAGGCCAGCTTCTCCAATAATCTCATTTTACAGATGAGGGCTCCTACATAGTACAGTGGGGTACTGCATCTGGAATCAGGAAGACCTGAGTTCAAATCTGACCTTAGACACTTACTAGCTGTGTGACCCTGGGCAAGCCACTTACCATGTTTGCCTCAGTTTCCTTATCTGTAAAATGAGCTGGAGAAGGAAATGGCAAATCACCCCAGTATCTTGGCCAAGAAAACCTCAAATGAGGTCACAAAGAGTCAGACACATCTGAAATGGCTAAACAACAAAATAGATAGAAAAACTGAGGCCCTGGGGAGTTAAATGAATTATGCAAGGTCACAAAGCTATTATGTATCAGAGGCAGGATTCAAATCCAGAAGTCTTTTCACTTCAGCCCATGGTCCAGAAAACAAGGTTTAAGACTTGGTTCTGCAAGTTCCTACCTACATAGTATTAGGTAAGTCATTGAGCCTCTTTCAGGTCCCAGTTTCCCTCATAAATTAAGCTGTTGGGATATTAGTTATCTATTATTTACCAGGCACTGGGTTAGGTTCTGAGAACACTAAGGCAACAAACAAACAAACATCTGTCCTGAGGAGCTTATATTCTATAGGGGGAGAGATAATAGCTCATAGACCAGATATCCATAACCAGACAGTCCTAATTCATGACTACTTAACTAGCTATGAGATCATCAGCACTTATCACTGAAATTCTATATACCTCTCTTTTACTCATCTGTAAAATGGGGATAACCATCTCACAGGAACATCATAAGGCTCAGATAATACATGGAAAATGTTTTGCTAACTTTAAACCATTAAAGAAAAGTAAATTATTAGCTCCTTATCCACTTCAGTTCTTAAAGTCCCCACTTCTCCCTTTCACCCTTGCAGTAAAGTGTCAAACTGGGAGTTAGGAAGACCCAGGTTCAAATCCTGTTTAGCCACTTACTAGCTGTGGAACCCTGGGTAAGTTACTCAACTTCTCTCAGTCTCACTTTTCTCCATCTTTAAAATGGGGATAATAATTTGTGAAAATCAAATGAGGTAATACATGGAAAGCACTCTATACGCATTATCATCATTTGCTATACAAATGTTAGGAACTATTATATGAATATGGATTGTTATTATCTCTATAATTTTTATTATACTCTTAACATAAGAAAAAAATTAAAGGAGGTAAAAGGAGGTCAGAGGATATTACTATTGTTGTCCTCCAGTGACTTTGACTAGAACTCACTGATAGCATCACCAGTCTAGAGATGGAAGGGGTCTCCTACAAAAGTCCAATCCCTTCCTTTTACAGATAAGGAAGCCTAGGCCCAGGGACATTAAATGATTTGACCAAAGATCACAGAGGCACTAAAGCGAAGATGGCTGGATTAGAACCCAGGTCTTCTCACTCCACAGTCAGTATTCTTTCCACCCCCAAACCCCAATGTTTATGGGTTTTACCAGGAAATTTAAAAATTGGAAGGAAAAAAAAAGCATGTCATACATCAAGCAGAAAAATCACGTTTCAAGAATGTAAAGTCCACTTTCCACTTAATCGTCTAAAGTAAAATCAAAGAATAGAAATCATATTTAAAATCACTGACATGGTTATCTTTAATATCAAAAGGGATCCACTAAATTTTAATGTAAAAAAAAGTTTCACATTTTACTGCATAATGTCTAAGCACTATTAATATTTTTAAGGCTTAATACAGGTAATGAAACATGTAAAACCCCTAAATAATAAAGGGATGAGTGAGATACAGAATGCTTAATATTTTCTAGTAAAACCATTTTGCATTAGCAACTTCAAGCTTTCAATATTTAAAACTTCCCATCATCAACACACTAGCAAAAGATTTTTAATGGGATAAGGAGAAGGTGGCAGGAGGTAAGGAAAGTCACCTAACTCAAAAATCAAAACCATCTTCACTGCATCAAAACCTACTGAAAATAGTTAATAATGGTAATGATGACAACATTAAGTGTTCATATGTATGGAATTTATATATAAATATTATCATATTCACCTTCTCTCTCTCTTATATATATATACACACACACACACACACACACACACACACACACACACACACACACACACACACACACACACACACACACCCCTCCATTCCTAGGCACTACAAATCCACGTTATATATTTTTTCTTGATAAAAAACTTAGTACTAAATCTGCTTCTCTTTTTGGTCTCAAGAAACACTAGTCTTCTGTTCTTACCTAAATTTTATAGAGTTTCAATAGATTTTCTCATTTTTCCTACTAGCCACCTTGCAGAATAGTCTTCTGAACATCCTATAAGCTTTTCCCATTGTTCAAGAGCAACAAACATTTTTCAAATTTCCTCAGCCAACCACTGAATTTCCTCTAGAAAGTGGAACTAAATATCAGAGTTGATGGCATTCCTGGAAAGGAATCTGCTTCTTCATTTCTGTGACCAAACCCTGATTAAGCTTAGGGTAGGCTTTTTGCAATATTAAATTCCTGATTTGCCTAAGGGCAATATTTTCTCTACTTCCATGATGTTCGTAAGTGTTCCTGGTGTGGCTCATAAAATGTTACACCAGTATTTGGTGAACTGCATGTTCCAATTATCTCTCTCCATGTATTACAACAGGTCTTAGATAAATCACAAAATCTTCCATGGAACTACCATGTCTACCTATTCTGAATGACCCTCAGGTTTTTCAGTCTTTTCCATCTTGATACGGACCTTTCTTGGCAAATATATATTATAAGGCTGTTTCCCATAGTCATTACGTTATTTCTTAAAGCTAGAGCTATCTCCTTCAAAACTTCTATTTGAAATTACTATCTCCAAAACTTTCCAGGTCCCAGTCCAACCACTGTGGAAGGATTCTCTTTTAAGAGGACTGATCACTGGAATCTGTATTCTAATGTTGATCCAGAAACAAACCTACTGCTGCTAAACTGATCTCTTTGGGAAGAATCACTGATTTCTTTTTTTTTTTTTTGCCTTTTTTGGCAATTGGGGTTAAGTGACTTGCCCAAAGTCACACGGCTAGTTATTGTGTTAAGTGTCTGAGGTCGGATTTGAACTCAGGTCCTCCTGACTCCCGGGCTGGTGCTCTATTCACTGTGCCACCTTGCCACTGATTTCTGATGAATCCTTACTATATGACTCAGTATCTTCAACTGTAAAACAAGGGGGCTAGATTCAATGGACCCCAACTTCCTTTTGGGCTCTTAAATCTATGATCATATGGCCTTCATTTGTTCCAGAAGCACCAGTTATTTTTATCAAATATAAGGACAAAACAGCAATATGAGGTTTGATGTTTTTGTGTCCCAATCTTCTTCCATATTGACTACAAATTTTCCCAAGAATCCTACTGCTACTGCCTTACTAAGCAGTCTCATCTAGAGGTACTGGTGATTTTCCCATAATAACACCCTGCTTGTTGGAATGTATTCAACAATTTGGCCAAAAGCCTTCCTGGAAGAGCATCTTTCCCCACCTCACCTCCATCTTGTTTTACAAGGGTTTCCCCTTTGTCTTTGTTTGCTTATCACTTGGGAACAACCAGCCAAGCTGATGGGTGATACTGAGGAGAAGGGAGGAGAAAGGCATTGTGCTCCCCAGTTCTCCAACCACTGCCAAATCTAGAAGCCACCAAACCCTTTGACACAGCACTTTAGACTCCTCTAATACACTCATCTGACCTCAGATACTTACTAGGTTTTGTGACTTGGGCAAATCATTTAACACTGTTTGCCTCCATTTCCTTATTTATAGAATGAGCTAGAGAAGAAAATGGCAAATTATTCATCTTTGCCAAGAAAACCCCAAATGGGGTTATAAAGAATCAGATAGAACTGAAAAATGACTGAACAATACACTTTATTTTCTAATTTGTTCTTTTTTTCCTGATTTTTGTTATACTTAACATGTGATTTCCTCAGTATCGGGAACTCTTATTGATATACTCTTTGCCAAGTAGGATCCACCCTTTCTCTGCCACTAATGTGCCACTTTTGCATGGGTGACAAAGAGGGAAAATACCTTATCCAGGGTCACACAGATAATGATGAGTCTGAGGTAGGACCAGCCCTCAGAACTTCCTAAGCTAGTTCTCCATATATATTACCTGGCTGTTTCTCTGTAGTTTTTCAAAGTTCCCCCCGCCCCGCCCCCGCCATGTTAGTTCTCTTATTATATTGCAAATTCCTTAGAATAAGGTCTATGGTTTAGATTATTTTCATACTCACAGCACATTACACACAGTAGGAATGAATTTGAAGTCAGGTCTTATAGGAAACAACTTAGGCTATATGAATGAAGACTGACCTCAAGTCAAAGGCCCTGGGTTCAAATTTTGGCCGGGTAACTCAGAGCAAATTATTTAACCTACGTTGTTAATGTCCTCCTCTGTAAAATGAGGGAGTGGGATTTCTCAATGTTTGATCATAGATTTAATGGCTTCATAGGTTCCATTTAGCTCTATATCTACAACCCTGAAATCTTCCAGAGGGCAATTTAATCATTTTATCTACTAATTGGCATTTCCTCTCTTAATGGATTCTCAGCTTAATGAGCTCTGGGTTATTTCTGTGCTTTCCTAAAGTTTCTTCAGTATGAGATAGTTAATTCCATTTTTTAAATGTTAAACTGATTTCATTTTTAAATTCTTATTATAATCACCACTCAAAAAATAAACATAAAAAAACAAACCACCTTGCTAATTTAAACAGAATATTGGTTAAAATTTGGAAAAATTTTTAGAAATGCATTCTTTGGTATCTAACAGCATGGGAATACTGCCACATTTTTGTTTATTTGTTCATTGTTGATATTTCTGAACTAAGAAATGATGGAATGAGTTGTCCTCACCTCATGGATGACTTTTTTGAGGTGAGATCAGTTGCCCACAGAGATGGCCCTGGAACTCTGCCACTAACACGTGTCCAATTTGCAACTTTTCTTTTTGTTCACCATCAACTTCATGTGATGCTTCTCTCAGCTGCCAGACCATATTATGGTACATTAGGCAACATAGCCAACATTTTCCCTAAGCTTCAGTGATCAAGCACTGATGTTGGGAATCTCTTATGACACAGCAAGAATGATTAAAAGGTAAAAAATTTGGAGATATTTCTAAAAAGATTTTGGTTCAGGTCACTCTGGTAAGTTAGCTTCAATGATTGAATTGTTATTTAAGGAAGAAGTATCCTGAGATCACAGGTGAAGTGTCTTCATAGAGCCCTTTCCCATTTTTATCAATAACTTTAATAGACAAATTTGCAATGAATGATAGGTGGAATCAAAAAATAACTAGAGATAAAATTCAATAGAGATAAATGTAAAATCTTCAACTGTGGTATAAGAAATCAATGTTGCAAGTACAAGACGGAGGATAAGCATATTTACATAGTAATTTATCTGAAACAGTTAAGATTTTCGATAGAATTCATATTCAATGAGTCAACATTATGAAGTAGTAGGCAAAAGGTCTTCTGCAGTCTCAGGCTATATTAAGAGAGGCACAGCTTCCAAGAATAAGGAAGAAGGTACTAACTATATGCTGCCCTATGCAGACTTCATTTAGAATATTTTTTTAATTTATTTATTTTTGGTTTTCAACATTCATTTCCACAAGATTTTGAGTTACAATTATTTCCCTTCCCATCTTTCCCCTACCCCCACCCCAAAACAGCAAACCTACTGAATACACTTCCCCCGATCTGTTCTCTCTTATATCCTCTCCCTTCACTCCAATAACTTTCTAGTAGGGCAAGATAGGTTTCTATACCCTAGCACCTGTATATCTTATTTCCCAGTTACACGTTAAAAATACAAAAACAACAACAACAACAACAAAAACCCCAAGTTTTTAAAACATTTGTTTTTAAAACTTTTGAGTTCCAGATTTTTTTCCCTTCTTCCTTCCTTACCCACCCCTACTGGGAAGATAAGCAATTCAATATAGAGTGTACATGTGTAATTACCTACATCATTTCCACAGTAGTTATATTGTGAAAGCCTAACTATATTTCCCTCCATCCTATCCCACCCCTACTTGTTCTATTTTCTCCTTTGACCCTTTCCTTTTTCAAAATTGTTTGCTTCTAACTACCCTCTCCCCCAATCAGCCCTCCCTTCTATCCTCCCCCCTCTTATCCCTTACCCCCTTATTTTCCTGTAGGGTAAGACACAGTATTGGGTGTGTATGTTATTCCCTCCTTAGGCCAAATTCAATAAGAATCAGGTTGCCCTTTCACCTTCCTGCTCTTCCCCTCCATTGTAACAGTTTTCTCTTGCCTTTTTTATATGAGATAATTTACCCTAATCTACCACTCCCTTTCTTCTTCTCCCAATAAATTCCTCTCACCTCTTAATTTTTTTAGATATCATTCCTTCATATTTAACTCATCCTGTGCCCTCCCCATCTATGTATACATAAACATATAAATGGCCACACTCACATATTTGTCTATACATACATCCTCCTATACATCCATATATGTGTTTGTGTATGTATACATACATATATATTCCCTTCAACTATCCTCATACTGAGGAAAGTCATGAGTTACAATTATCATTTTTCCATGTAGGAATGTAAATAGTTCAACTTTAATAAGTTATTTATGATTTCTTTTCCATGTTTACCTTCTCATGCTTCTCTTGTTTCTTGTATCTGAGTGTCAAATTTTCTGTTCAGCTCAGGTTTTTTCATAAGAATGCTTGAAAGTACTCTATTTCATTAAATGACTATATATTTTCCCTGTAGAATTATACTCAGTTTTGCTGGGTAGGTGATTCTTGGTTTTAGTCCTAGCTTCTTTGATCTCTGGAATATCATAATCAAGCCCTTAAATCCCTTAATGTAAAAGCTGCTAGGCCTTGTGTTATCCTGATTGTGTTTCCACAATACTCAAATTGTTTCTTCTTGACTGCTTGCATTTCCTCCTTGACCTGGGAACTATGGAATCTGGCTACAATATTCCTAGGGGGCTTTCTTTTTGGCATCTTTTTCAAGAGTCAATCAGTGAATTCTTTCAATTTCTATTTTGCCCTCCGATTCTAGAATATCAGGGCAATTTTGCTTGATAATTTCTTGAAAGACGGTGTCTAGGCTCTTTTTTTGATCATGGTTTTCAGGTAGTCCAACAATTTTAAAATTATCTCTCCTGTATCTATTTTCCAGGTTAGTGGTTTTTCCAATGAGATATTTCACATTGCCTTCTATTTTTTCATTTATTTGGATCTGTTTTATAGTATCTCATGATATATAGATTTCTCATGAAGTCATTAGCTTCCAATTGCTCCAATCTAATTTTAAAGGAGCTATTCCCTTCAGTGACTTTCTGAAATTCCTTTTTCATCTGGCAAATTCAGCTTTTTAAAGCACTCTTCTCCTCATTGACTTTTTTGGGCCTCTTTTGCCATTTGAGTTAGTCTATTTTTTAAGGGGTTATTTTCTTAGGTGTATTTTTGGATCTCCTTTAGCAGGCTGTTGACTTGCTTTTCATGATTTTCTTACATCATTCTCATTTCTCTTCCCAATTTTTCCTTCACTTCTCTTACTTGATTTCAAAATCCTTCTTGATAGAGGGGTAGCTAGGTGGCACAGTGAATAGATTACTAGCCCTGGATTCAGGAGGACCTGGGCTCAAGTCTGGCCTCAGACACTTAACCCACAAAAAAACTAGCTGAGTGACCTTGGGTAAGTCAACCGCAACTGCCCTCCAAAAAGCAAAAATAAATAGATAGATAGATAGATAGATAGATAGATAGATAGATAGATAGATGGATAGATAGATAGATGAAAAATAAAAATCCTTCTTGAGCTCCTCCATGGCCTGTAACCAGTTTATATTTTTTCTTGGAGGCTTTTGATCCAGGGGTTCTGACTTCAATGTCTTCCTCCCGCTCCATGCCTTGATCCTTTTTGTCCCCAAAAAAGGATTCTATGCTCTGTTTGTGCTTCCATTGCTTGCTCATATTGGCAGTCAATTACTTGACTTTTGAGCTCTTTGCCACAGTAGAACTCTGCTTCCAGAATGGAGAGAGCTATGTCCCAAATCACTGGGGTTCTTGCAGCTGCCAGAGCTATTAGATGGGTACCCTCTCTACAGCACCCACATGCTCTGGCTCACTGGTCACTCACCCCAGGACCACCACCCAAGATGGTGATCTGGATCCAAGAAGGTCAAAGCAAGAGCAATTACCCTCTGAATGGTTTCTTGGTCCCCTACAATCTGCAGGCCAGGAGCGCTGAAAGCAGCCATGCAGCAGCGGCTGCAGCCACCACACTTCCTCCACTTCTTGCTCTGGGGTAGCAACTAGACTGGACCAAACTCTTCTATCCTCCCCTGGACCAACTAAGTTCCACACTGACCTTTTACTTTGTCTTTGGCATTTATGGATTGAGAAGTCTGGAAACCACTACAGCTGCTGGCGATTTACTCTCCTGAAGTCTGCTCTAGCTGCTGCTTGTCAGGGCCACCCTGGGACTAAAACCAGGGCTCAGGCCGGAATGCCCTTGGCTTCCAGCTCAGTGTGATACACCCTTTCTGTCTGCCTGCCAGGATGCCTTCAGAAGGAGATTTGTTTCTCTCTGTCACTTTGTGGGTTCTGTAGCTCTAAAGTTTGTTTAGAGTCATTTTTTACATGTACTGGAGTAGATGGAAGCCAGAGCTGCACAGAAGTCCTGTTTCTACTCTGCCATCTTGGCTCCACCCCCATGTAGAATATTTCTTTCTAGTTTTGGGAACCAGTTTAAGAAGGGCATTGATAAGATGGAATGTGTTCATGTAATAAAAGCATCAGTTAAAGAAAACTATATTAACTATAGTTAGCCTGTAAAAGAAAAAAATTGGGAGTGAAAAGGTGGAGCATCATCACTAGCTTCAAGTATGGGAAGGGCTCTCATGTGACAGAATGATTAAACAAGGAACAATGGTTGGAAATTAGGAAGAGGCAAATTAGGTTTGATGTCAGAAAAAAATTAAATCTAATCATTAGAGCTATGCAAAAGCAGAATGGGTAATTTAAGAGGTGGTAGATTCCCCATCCTTGGAGGCCTTCAAGCAGGGGATGGATGACCATTTGTTGAATATGTTGTGTTTGGGGATTCTTTTCTGATATGGCTGCTGCATTCCCTCCCAACTCTCAAACTCAACTTAACCCACAACTCCTTGGACTATTTCTTCAACCTTACTCCTCTTCCTGTCCCTCCCCTGCCAAATTTCCTCAGTCCCCTACCCTACTTTTCAGTGTTTACCTGCTCTCCATAGAATGTAAGCTTCCTGAGGGCAAGGACTATCTCTGTGCCCTTGTTTATGTTCCTATCTCTTAGCACACAGCACTTAATAAATGCTCTATCTCTCTCTCTTATCCAATGATTGTGTCCTAAGTTGGAGCAGAAAACCAGAGAATCAGAAAAAAAGGAAATGACATCAAGATAATGATAGATTTCCCCCTTAATTTGCCCGTTACTATAATAAAAAATGAAAAAAATTCACAGGCTGATAGAGTTTTAAGGTCTTCTATATGTTTTCAACTGTGAATGATTTGGCTATTCTCAGGAATCCAAGGATCCAAGAAAATTCTGAAAGATTTATGATGAAAACTGCCTCTGGAGAAATGTAATTGAAGAAATAAAGAAAAATTAGACCATAAGGTGACAATGAGAAGAAAAAAATAGTACAAAATGGATTTCTACTGGAGCAAAAGGGAAGAAGAAAGGGGTAATTATATTTTGTAAGATCAATGAGTGTGTGAGTTAAATTTTAGGACCATTACCCCCCCCCCCAACCCCACAGGAGGTTTCTAGGAACAAAAGTGGGTATATATTTGTGTAGTCAGGACAGATTTATATAATTGTAAGAGAGCAGGTATTGATCTAGGACAAGCCTTTTAAACCAAGTTCCCCATTTTACGTTTGAGAAGAACAGGACCCAAGGAAGTTATATGTCTTTCTTCAAGTCATACAAGTAGTCAGAGGCTACTAGTTTGAACATAGTTCTTCTAACTATAGCATCAGTTCCCTCTCCCCATATCACGATGAAGGTTATGACTGGAATAAAATAAAGGGATCAATTGCCCATGCCAACTTCGGGAGGGGCCTAACAGTAGAGGAATTAGGTATGGAAGGTGGGTCACTCTTTGGGGGCCACAAATCAATTAGTAAAGCCAAAGAATTAGGTTTGGAATCAAAAGACCAGAGCCCAAACTTCACTTTGGCCACTCAGTATGTAACATTAGGGAAGAAGCAATCTCTTTGGGACTTGGTTTCTTCATTTGTAAAGTGAGAGGGTTGAGCTAAATGACCTCTAAAGCCCTTTCCATGTGATTTTATAACCCCACAGCAACACTAGAACAAAAACTTACACCACAAAATGTCTTTCACAATTTACAACTAACTATAGAACAGACAATATTTACAACAATAACACGTTCCCCTATAACATATCACCCTCAAAATGATACTCATCGATTATGTTGCCTGATTTCATGTTAGAACTTCCAGATATAAGTTTACAAACATGAATACAAGCCTTTAACAGACAGCAAAGATAAAGAAGCGAATGCTATCCCTGGAAAATGGACAGTATGCCAGGGTCACCTTGGCATGAGGCCTGGACTCCTTGGCAACTTTCTTGTTGCCAAGATGTCGAGTCATTTGTCCTTGAGGGTCTTTGTTGAATATGTAGCAAGTGATTGCCAGTGAAACTCCCCATCAGTGGCTTAGTACAGAAACTAGAAGTCACCATTTCAGTCTTTAAAAATAAACAATGTCTCAAATTATTCACTATTCTCCCATGTGGGGTCATTTTGGCACCCCAACTAGACCATAAGCTCCTTGAGGGCAGGGGATTCTATTTTTATACTTTTTCTTTACCCACTACAACTTCTAGAACACTTGAACACTGTTTTTTGAATGAAAGAGCAGAAGTATAAAATAGGCGATATACCATGAGAATTGAGAACTTTAGAAAAAATCCTCTTCAGCCTAATCTATTCTCAATCACAGTTTAGAATACTACACTTTGTCTACATTTCTGGAAATTTACTGAAATACCAATTTCTAAGACTAACAGAATTTGATGTTGGAAGGGACATCAGTGGTCAAATCCACCTATATCCATTTTACCTAGGTCTAGAAAATATTCCTAAAGTAGAACACTAGCTAACTGTTCATTTCCAGAAGATCTGTCAATGTAGTCAGTGATAGGACCTACCAAACAGGTAATTATGATATGAAATAAGTAAATGGAATGTTGAGAGTTCTAGCCAAAAGACTGGGTATTTTTAGGATCTGAAAATGAAGGAAAAATTTAAGGGATAATGACCTGTAAGAATTTTTTTTCCTCATGATTACACAGGAAAATGACTTAGTTCAACTCAACAAAGCAAATATTTCCTATGGTATGTTAAGGGGATATTCTCTTAATGATGGAAGGAGCCAAGCACTCAACAATGTTTTTGTATAAGTGTATTTAACCACACAGAGGCAGCTAGGTGGCTGCTGTGGATAGAGAGCTGGGCATGGAGACAGGAAGACCCGAATTCAGATCCAGCCTCACATACTTTCTAACTGTGTGACCCTGGGCAAGTCACTTGGCCTCTGTTTGCCTCAATCTACTGGAGAGGGAAATAGCAAACCACTCCAGCATCTTCACCAAGAAAACCCCATGAACATTATTGGCATGCTACAGTCCACTGGGTCACAAAGAATTGGACACAACTTAACAACAATTAATCACATATGCTTGTTATCCATTAGGTGGTGAATCTCAGAGACAAGACGGGAATAATTAACATGGAGAACTGTTTTTTTTTCCTTTTTCTTTTTTTTTGGAGTGGGGGGAAGGCAGAGCAATTGGTGTTAAGTGACTTGCCCAAGGTCACATGGCTAGTTTTGTGTTAAGTGTCTGAGGCTGGATTTGAACTCAGGTCCTCCTGACTCCAGGGCCACTGCTCTATTCACTGCATCACCTAGCCACCCCAATATGGAGAACTGTTTAAGAGAGATATAGCACTGGGAAAGGAGGAAATTATCTAAAAAGCAATTGTCATAATACTGTGAAAACCCATGAAAAGTGGTGCAGAAGGGGCAGCTAGGTGGTGCAGTGTATAGTGCACCGGCCCTGGAGTCCAGAGCACCCGAGTTCCAATGAAGCTTCAGACATTTGACACTTACTAGTTGTGTGACCACAGACAAGTCACTTAACCCGATTACCTTGCCAAAAGAAAGAGAAAAAAATAAGCTCCAGAAAAATATTTTTCCTCCTATTAGAAAATCAGTGAGATAATTTGATTTGATCTGACCTTTACTTTGAATTAGCATGCATTAATGGAATCACAGATTTAGAATGTGAGGGCTTTTAAGAGTCAGCTAATCCTTTTGCGTGAAAGAAGAAACTGAGGCTGAAAGTTAAAGGACTTATTCAAGGTCAAACAGTCAGGAGAAGAGGTGGAATTTTAATCTAGTTTCTCTTTCTATAAATTTTTTAAAATTCAAATTACAAGGAATTATTGTAATGTATTTTAACACATTTCTTTTTTTTAAAGTTTTATTGCTGTTTTGTATTCCCATTACAAACATGTACAGATTACTCCTATTTTTTGAGGTCTCTTGTAACAGTAAAATAAGACAGATGACTTCATCTGAAAGCACATGCAACAAACATTTCCCATCTGTAGTTCCACCTTCTATCTCTATTTTTTTTAATTTTTTTTTTTTTTAAAGCAATTGGGGTTAAGTAACTTGCTCAAGGTTACACGGCTAGTCATTATTTATGCATGGGTGCTCATTTTCTGAGGCCGGATCTGATCTCGGGTCATCCCAACTCCGAGGCCAGCACTCTTACTCACTGCGCCACCTAGCTGCCCCTTTAGGGCAATGGGGGTTAAGTAACTTGCCCAAGGTTACATGGCTAGGTTTTTGTTTGTGTGGATTAAGTGTCGGAGGCCGGCTCTGAACTCAGGTCCTTCTGATTCCAGGGCCGGCGCTCTATTCACTGCGCCACCTAGCCGCCCCAATCTCTATTTTTTAAATTAGCAAAAATATATTTTCTTCACCTTCCCACTCTATACCCCACTAAAAAAAATTATTGTAACAAACATACATAGTCTTGCCTCAGCAGCAACATACAAAAATGTGTGTCTCATTCTGAACCCTAAATCCATCATCCCTTTAGCTAGTTTTATTTCATCTTCAGGGCTCTGGAATTATGAGTAGTCACTGTATTGATCACAGTTCTTAACAACTTCCAAATTTTTTATGGTGTTCGTGGTTTTTGTGTAAATTGTTCTCCTGATTCGGCACAGCTTATAAAAGTCCACGAAAGTTTGGTTTTCTGCTTATGTCATTCTTTTCAAAAGCCTATTAGAGGAAAGAAACCAGGAGGCTCAGAGAAGATAAAGACAAAGATGAAGAAGAGTGCAACTCTTCGTGACACCATTTGGGGTTTTCTTGGCAAAGATACTGGAGTAGTTTGCCATTTTCTTCTCCAGCTCTTTCTACAGATGAGGAAACTGAGGCAGACAGGGTTAAGTGACTTACCCAGCATCACACAGCTAGTAAGTACCTGAGGTCAGATTTAAAGTAAGGTCTTCCTGACTCCAGGCCCAGAGCAACATCCACTGTGCTGCCTACCTGCCCTTATGCATGGTTTACTGGTTCCAATGTCTATTTGAGTTTGACACTAATGAAATCTAACGGTAATAATAATAATAATACTAATAATATAACTGATATATAGCTATCCTTGTCTATGTCATCTTTGTCTCTCCCATTAGACCATAAGCCCTTTGAGGATAACTCTTTCTTGGTATCTTGAGGGCTTGGCAGTGGCCTGCACTTAGTAAGCATTTAATAAAGCATGTTAATTTGACTGTGCTTGGTTAGACATATTATAGCTCAATTTTCTCATATTATTGAGGAAGGAACCTTTTCCTGAATATATCTGAGTGAATTCTCCCTGCTACCAACCAAACAGAAAGATGCTTCCTAGATTCTATCTTGTTTAAGGAAGGCAGATTCACTTCATTTATATGGGGCATGAAGTTAAATCCAGACATATTTGTTGACCTGATTTCATGTTTTACCTTCGTATGTGAACCTCATAGCAACCCTGTGAGTTGATATTATTAGCCCCATTTTACAGATGAGAAAGCTGAGGACCAAGAAGGATAAGCAATGTGCCCATATCAGAGCTGAGATTTGAATCCAGGTTTTCCTGACTCTGGGGGCAGCTGGGTAACACAGTAGATAAAGTGGAGTCAAGAAGATCAGATTTCAAATCCAACCTCAGTCTAGTACTAGTTGGGTGACTCTACACAAGTCACTTAACCCTGTCTGCCTCATTTTCCTCATCGGTAAAATGAGCCAGAGAAGGAAATGGCAAACCACTCCAGTATCTTTGCCAAGAAAACCCCAAGTGGGGTCACAATGAGTTGAACATGATTTAAAAACAACTGAACAACTTTCTGAAGGATTATAGATGAGAAGAAGAGGCAAGAAAAGGGCAGCCTTCAGGGAAAAAGCAATGGAATTGTTGTTAGACACTGAGGAAATGACAAAATTTGACTCACTGATAATCACCTGCCATCTCAGTTGTTGACAACTCCATCAATAAACTCCTCAGAATTTCCTGACAGTGCCTTCACCTCCACTACCTTTGGAAGGAAGTGATTAGTATCTGTGTTTTTCCCCCAACCAGCCAGCATGTTTTTCTCTTTCCCTTCAATTCATCCAAAAAAAATGTCCCCCATCTCAAAATGTATTCTTTTCTTTTAAAAGTAATTAATTTTCTTACCAATGTTGTAATTTCTTTCACATCATCGGTCACAGGATTCCCACAGATCCCTTTGGTTTTGGCGAGAGAGTTGAATAGGAGCAGCTGAAGATAAATGCAAGTGATAATCCAAGTCTAAATAAAAACAGAACAATAACTCAGTGACCAGCAGCATTCAGCTTCAACAATTAGAGTAATTTAGCATCTTATGCTTTTAATACAAGCATGTAAGGAAGAGGACTTCTCTTCCTAAGAAACAAACTGGCTTCTATAACTATACTAAAGTTTAATTCCTAAATCTCAAGCATCCAACCTGTTCCCACCAAGAAAAGAATGAATGAATGAAGAATGATCTGAGTTCAATTAAAATTGGAAATCTGGTCCTAATATTCCTTTCAATAGCATTATTGTTAACTTTTGTTAAAGGCTCCCTAGGGCCAATTCCCCAATGGCAAGTATATAGCAATGACAGCACCTGTACCAACTTGCATTGGATTAATCATTGGAGGCTTTTTCCCCAACTCAGGGAATGAATAAAATTCAGCCCCTAAAGGCACTTTCTTTTCAATGTACAATATTTGGCAAAGACAGGGGAAACTGGAACAGGATTTCAACAGAAATTTTTTTAAAAGCATCAAGATGAAACGTAGCAAAAAACGACTTCTCTGAATCCAGTAAAAGTCCAAAGGAGTAAATGATCATTGTGTTTGATCAGAGCATTAGGGACCATTCTAATGTACTTTATTGGAGCCTCCTCCTGATGTTACTGGGGAAAGAACTAAATTTTATGCTTCCTGATGGCATGGTCTGTTTGCATCTTCTAGCACTGACACTTAGAACTGTAACCAGCACACAGTAGGTACTCAATTAAATGGTTGTTGAATTGAACTGAATTATCTATCTACATATTGTTTCTCCAGAGTGAAATGTAAACTCTCTGAGGGCAGTAAATAAGGAACTCAAAATGGATGTCCAATGATTGAGAATGGATGACCAAATTTTGGTACAGAAATATAATAAAACATCACTAATTTGTTTCTGTAGTAGTATCAATTCATCATTCTTCCTTGCACATAGTAGGTGCTTCAAGTTGAATGGAACTGAATTATATTTCTACATGTTGTTTCTCCAATAGAATGTATTTTCCTTGAAAGCAAAGGGTTTTATTGGGGGGGGGGGCCAGGGTGGAGGTAGCCCCAGCTCCTAACACAGACCTCACAAACTTTAGGTACTTAATAAATATTTGTAGGATGAATGTTAATGAATGAAAAGATTTTCTTGAGTACAATAAGAGCCTGATTCTTCTAGATCTAGATGTTTTTCTGAAAATTAATTATAATTTAATATGCCTGGCTAGAAATATTTTCCACTAATGCTAACAGTCATGCCTAACTATAGGGCTTTTTTTTTTCAATTAAAATACACAATCTAGGCCAAGGGTGGGGAACCTGTGGCCTTCTAGGCCCCCAAGTTGGCCCTTTCACTGAATCTAAACTTCATAGAACAAATCCTTTTATTAAGGGACTTTGTTCTGTGAAGTTTGGATTCAATCAAAGGGCTGCACTTGAGGGCCTAGAGGGCCACATGTGGCCTTGAGGCCTTTGGTTCTCCTCCCCTAACCTAGGTTATTTTAACATGAGCAGGAGGACAAGGGTGATTTGCAACAGCTTCTTAGAATAAAAAGATTCCTTTTGATAGAAGTGGCAGGTTTACCTCAAATCATGTGTCCCAGAGTTATGGAAAGCATTCCACCTTCCTTTATCATTTAACTGGCTTTCAGCAACAATCTTACTGAACATCAGGATAGGACCACCTAAGAAAACACTGTGATTTTTTTACTTACTGAATTCAGTTCTATTTCTCATCCATTAAGTACTCATTATATGTAGAGTACATGCAGTGCAAAGTGTGTATGAGGCTGAGGGCTAAGGACAGAGAAAGATACTAATAGTGATACAAAAGACCATAACCTAGGAAGAGGACATAGATATGTTTTGTTTGACCTTGGAGGGCAGAATTAAGAGCACACTGCAAAGGGGCAAATGCAGACCAGAAGAGAAAACTCCCTAACAATTGGAGCTTTCCAAATGTTGACTGATATCTCTTAGAAGGTAGACAGTTCTGCCTCATTGCAGAGCTTCAAACAAAAGTTGGAGGACCACTAATTAGTAACACCGTGGAGAGGATTCCCATTCATATTCAGAGGTTCCTTCCAACTTGGGATCCCTGATAAATAAAAACATAGTCCCTGTTCTTACTGAGCTTTCACTGATTAATGTGTATGCAACACATATAAATGAGGGGTACAAAGTAAATTGAGCTGCATGAGGTACAATGTTAAGTAATTAAATTATTCATTTATTATTAGTAAATAATTTTCATCCCTCACCCTACCCCACTCCTTGCTCCCACCCTCAGAAATAGCTTTATCTTAGTTCTACCAGAAACCTCTGTGAACAATGGTGAGAACTTTCCCAGAATGCCTCTGAAACTTGGCTGTCTTAGTCTTTTATAAATACCTAGAGTCACGGACACAGGCTTGCTTTCTGCACTATGTTACAATGGAATGCCCAACTTTCATCCTAATGCTGGTATTCTTATGTCTGATGTGAATATCTACGCCCTTTTAAAAGATATTTTGTAGCAGTATTTTTGTACAAACAAAGGAGATGCCCAAGGACTGGGGAATGGCTAAATAAATAGTGATACAAGGATGTAATGGAATATTACCATGCTATAAGAAATAATAAATATGAAGGATAATGGGGGGCATGGGAAGTCTGATATGAATTCAGCAGAGTGAAATAAACAGAACCAGGAAAAACAGACACAATGACTGCAATAGTGAAAATGGGAAAAGGAAGGAAAGAAGGGGCAAAGGAGGAATGGAGGGGGGAGGAAGCTAAAGAGAGAAAGAGAGAGAGGAAGGAAGGAATGAAGGAATGGAAAATAAATGCCATAACGATAGAGCTCAAGCTTGGTCCATTCTCCCTTCTTTGCTGAGGTAGAGGGCAGGGGGTATGGACCAATGAATATAATGATGGGTGTATTTTGATGTATTGTTTAGGAGGCTTAGTGTTTTTTTCTCTTTATTTTTCTCTGTTATTACCAATAGCTCTGTATATGAAGAAAGGAGAGATGGGAAATAAAGGTATGTAAAAACAAAGGCTATCTATATGTTTTGTTGGTTTTTTTTTTTAACTGGACAGTCAGTGATTTCATTTCCTGAATTCAAACCCAGCCTCTGACACTTACTAGCTGTGTGACCCCAAGCAAATTACTTAACCCTACTTGCCTCAGTTTCCTCAATCTGTAAAATGAACTAGAGAAGGAAATGGCAAACCACCTCAGTATCTTTGTCAAGAAAACCCCCAATGAAATCATGCAGAGTGGGACAAACTGAAACCACTAAACAACAACAACAATAAAAACTCCCAATATGGAAGTTCCCTCTATCAACACAAAGAAAACTTATCTCTTAGAAAGTTGCCTGGGAAAATGAGAGGTCAAGTGACTTGTCCAAGGTCACAGGTCCAGAATGCATCAAAGGCTGGACTCAACCCAAGTTTTTAACTCTGACCTTGGCTCTTTTTCCACAGGCTGCCCTCTATCCATTTATTTTATAATGTTCTCTAGGTTTCAAAAAACAATTTTGTTCTGAGACAACAGTAACTTAGTTACAGGTTATCCAGCCTTTGTTTGAAGGTCTCCAATGAGGGGGAACCCTTTACCTTCTAAGGCATCCCAGTTCACTCTTGGATTGCTGGAGGTTGGCACTTAAATCTAAATCTGCCCCTTTGCAGCTTTTTATCCATTTATACTCATTCTGCTTTCTGGGGTCAAACAGAAGATTATTATCTCTTCTAGGTAATAGTCCTTTTAGCATAATAATGATAATAATAATTGTTATTAATATTATTATTTAGCTAGCATTTATATAGTGCTTTAAGGTTCGCAAAGCACTTTACAAATGTTATCTCCTTTGATCCTCACAACAACTCTGGCAAGGAGGTGTTATTATTATCCCCATTTTATAGATGGGGAAATTGAGGCAGACACTGATTAAATGACTTGGCCAGGGTCAGACAGCTAGTAGGTATCTGAGGCAAGATTTGATCTCAGATCTCTCCTGTGCTCTACAGCCACTGACTCACCTTGCTTCCGTCCCTTTCTATCTTGTCAGGTCCTTTCAGGGCTGTGATCCACTAGTATAGTCTTTGAAATCCCAGGGACATTTCCTCAAGAAGACTACAGTGGTGGACATATTTGCTTTATTTAGTAAAAATTAAAATATAGTATTGAAAATCAAAATTAATTTTCATGGAAGCCTTCTGTACTGAAAGATATACCTTCAACTTTTTGCAATATACTTTTTTTTTCATGGCTATTAACCAAGGAATAGTCACATTTTCACTAAATCCCATAAAGTACTTTGATATAAGCAAGTATTTTGATGTCAAGTCTAAATACAGAAATGTATTTGGAATTATGCATTGCATTTCCATTTTGCAGTTAATGCCTCATTTATCTGGCATCATTGGAAAGCTGCTCCTCCCACTCCCCCCATGACTGGAATGCCCTCCCTCCTCACCTCTGCCTGTATTTCTTTAAAAGGCACCATCTTCTACATAAAACCTTTCCTGCTCCCCCTCTTCAACAGCTACTGTCCTTCTTCCCAAACCACCTTGCATTTAATAGCTGTGTGTACATTTTTATTTATTCACTTTCTATTTATGCTGCATATGCTTAAAATATATGTACTTGCTATCCCTCCCTCAACCCCCCACCTCCTCTGAGATGTATGCTCATTTCAAGGGTACTTTCATTCTTTGTACTGAATCCCCAGGGTTCACAAGCCTGCTGTACATAGTAGGTGAATAAGTAAATGCTTATTGACTGGAAAATAAGTGAAGACCTTTAAATGTTCAAAGGTTATTGATTAAATTTGGTTAAACTTTAAAATTTGGTTAAAATAGGTTTTTGGTTAAGAACAATTTTGTTTTGATGGAAATCTTCCTAAAATGTATTAAATGCATTTGCCTGCTTTCTAAAAGAACATTAATGGAACATACAAAGATTCCAGAAGTCAGTACACTTTTAAACTTTAATAATTTAAATTGTACTAAGGCTTTTGAATGCCTCTGTAATTTTATTCTTCTTGATGGTTTATATTCCACATTATTAACCAACTATTATAAGTGTTGCTCTTAATAGAACAGGTAAAATGGTTGGCATGTGTGCCCCTGTATTATATGACTTCAGGATTCTGTGTTCTTTGAATTATTCTGTCTACAGTTAAATTTTTTCTCCCTCCTCTCTCCACATAAAGCCAACAGTTATCACATCTAGGAGCAAATCCCTTCTCCTACCCCCATCCTCACCTCATTTAATTTGTTGTTTCTAATCTATCCATCTACAATGGACTAGAAAACCAGATAGTCCATGCTTATTAAAATTCTGTGTAAAGTAAAAGTAAACAGTTTCTGAATGAGGGCCCAAGAAAATTTTTTATAATTTCAGTGTGTATAAACTTGGAAGCTCAATGGATTTTTTCTTCTTTTTCGCTCATTTCACGGATTCACAGTTGGAAAGCTAAGGTTGCAGATAATCAGTCTTCAGATACGTAGGCTTTTTTTCCTTCTCCTGTCCCTCCTGGCCTGTGTCCCTTATACTCCTTCTCTGTGTCTTGCCCTCTCCCTTTCAAATATAATTCTGAAATAATTTCCCAATAATTTTGCCTTTTGTGCCTTTTTTTAAAGTGGTTTTCAGCATAGGCGACCCTCTCATCTAAAAGAATATTATTTTCTTGAGTACTGCTTTTTGCCCATCATGGCAAATCATTGGTTACTTTGTTTTAACTTTCTACAAACTTCCCTCTAGATCATGGTGAGATTACTTCTAATTTCATGATAACCTTTCACTGTGTAGACATGGGCCAAACCACTGTTCTAACTGGAAGTCCTAGATCTTCAAAAACAAAAAGATATTTTGTATGGTTATTAATTTGTATTAAATTATTTTGTATGGAAAACAATATTCATAATGGCCAGAACAACATAAATGGAAAGGACCAAGATACATTCACCTCTCAAAAAAAAAAAAAGGAATCTAGAAACCAAAATACAGTTATACAATTCTAATGACTGAGCTTATTATCAGAAGAGATGGAAAAATGCCCCTCCCTCCCTTCTTTGCAGACATAGGAGTCTATTTAGAGGCACCTGACAGTGTGTCTGGCATATATAAATGTTTATATAAATATATAAATGTTTTTTCTGTTCCTCTATAGTATAGAAAAAGTGCATATAGTGTTAGATTCAATCAATATTTTGGTTAGTTTCACTGGACTTTAAAAATTATTTTATTACAAGGGATGGTTCACTAGATAGGGAAAAAGGAATATAATTGGAAATGAAGGTGATAGAAAAACAACAAATATTAATAAAAGCTAATTTATGAAAAAGAAATACATATTATAAGTAAAAAATATTCCAGGAAATATTCCAATTTAGACTAACTGATATTGGTTTCTTCCATAATAGAAGCAAGAGAACTCCTGGGAATAGAGGGGCAGGAGTGCACATAAGGGGATGAAGACAAATTCTAGCTCTGCTTGGCCTTTCTGTCTGGTTGGACAAGTCCTGATACATATGTTTTTTTTTAAAATCAGTCGTCTCAATGGAAAACAATAAGTCCATAGAAAATGAAAAGCCAGAGACCAAAAGAAGGGAGACTTACAACATCCACAAAGACAACTATTTGATAGGTACTGATTCATTCTCCTTCTATAAAAGACCAAAATGGATGGCGATTAGGGAATAGGAATATCAGAAGAGAATGCGTCAAAAGATTCCCCACACCAAATGCTGATCCAAACTCCTCTCCACCTTATCAGATGGCTTTCACTGAGTCACTACCTGTCAAAACTCAGCAAAGATGGGCACAGACAATGGATGCATAATTCATTGCCAGGTTTATAAAGTCTTTTGGTGTAGATACCTAGAACCCAGAATATCTCCATATAATTATTCTGTTGTTGTTCTGGTCGTTTCAGTCCTGTCAGTTTCTTCATGACTCTAATGGGGTTTTCTTGGCATTAATAATGGAGTGTTTTGCCATTTCCTTCTCCAGCTCATTTTACAGATGAGAAAGCTGAGGTAAATAGGGTTAAGTGACTTGCTCAGGGTCACACAGCTAGTAAGTGTCTGAGGCCACATTTGAACTCATGAAGATGAGTTTTCCTGACTCCAGGTCCAGCACTCTATCAATCCACTGTACCACTTAGTTATGTACTAAATTGCCCCTTTAAAGCAACAGTTCTTAATCTTGAATTTAAATAAAAATGTATATACACACATAGATATAAATATATCAATATATTAATATGTATATATGCATATATATAGAATATATATAAATGCATTTCAATAACTTGGTTTATTTCATGATCCTATATATTATAAGCATGATTCTGAGGAGTTCCCTAGGCTTCCCCATTTTAAGTAGCCTATAAAAAAATAAGGCAAAAATTCCCTTTCTAAGGCTTGTTGCTGAATTAAACCTTTTAAGATTTCCAAAAGACATCACAATAAGAGTCTGGTGGGCTGAGTCAAGTAAGCACTTTCTATTCAATAAGCTAAATGTACTTTTGTCAAGTCAGATTTTCTAAACCTTAGAAGACACCATACTCCTTCCCCAGTATAACCTAATCAAGGCCTAGAGAACACAGAATGGTAGGGCAGAAAAGGACCTTAGAGGTCATCTCTTCCATCCCCACCAAAAGGAACATGTGGTGTAAATAGATTAAGATCAAAAAACCAGTTCATGGCAGAGCTGAGACCAGGGAACCCAAGTCTGGTGTTACCCAGATTAAAGAAAGGAAGAGTACATTGTGACATGCAAGTCAGTGTTAAAAGGTAGGCAAGAGACCACATGGTTTATTTGGTGACTTTATTAATTTAATTTACTCCATTAAAAAAAAAAAGGTATGAGACCTGCCTTGGACAAAGCAGCACCTGTTGCCAAAATCAACATTCATCTTCTCTTTAATCTCACAAACCATCCAGTAAAGCAGCCAGTACCCTGGCTGCCTAAATGTGCTTTGGAAGAAAGCCAACCAGATTAACTTCATAAAGCAAGTTACCAAGAAACAGGTAGGGTAATTCGGCTTCCATTCTGGTCACTTGAGGTCAGGCAAACCATGTCCCTCTTATGTATTTATTTAATCTAGTTCTGATTCAGGGAGGAAAAATCGGGTTCTAGTTCCATGAAAAACCTAGCTTAATTTTCTTGGAATCAGCAAAAAATAATTTTGAAGTAAATAATTTAGCCACAACATATTTATATGGTCCTATAAATTGCTTTGTAGCCATTCATTCTCTCAAGTGATTTTTTTCAAGGATGCTCTGAGACATGCAAAAGTGTTATTCTAATTTTACGATGAGAGATAAACTGAGGCTCAGAGAATTGGGAGAGAATCAGTCATAGATCACTTAATCAATTAACTATGTGTTTATCATGTGGTGCTGGGGATACAGTTACAAAAGGTAGAGCGCCCCTGCCCTCAAGGGGCTTACAGTTTAATGGGGGACACAACATATACGAGTAGTGATCAAGAAAGAGAATTATGGTTCCGGGAAGTGGCAAATTTGCTGAACAAACCAAGAGAGAAATCCATTAACATATCCTTTTCAAAGTCAACAGTAAAGGTGATTTGATTACAGTTCTCAGAGAAAGGTAGGAGGAGGTTGAGGGGAGAAGGAATTAGTGGCCAGGTGCCCAGGTCTCCAGGGAGTGCAGAACTGAGGGACTTAACATACCTTCTGGTGGCCTGGTTTATAATCTAGACATGGGAAACATCATGTACTATATACAAAATAGCTAAAAAATAATTTTAAGGGAAAGGCACCAAGAGATGGAACAATCAGGAAAGTCTACTATAGAAGATGGTGCTTCAGCTGAGCCTCAAAAGGAGACTAGGTATTCTAAAAAGGGGAGGGAGGGAGGGAGGGAGGGAGGGAGGGAGGGAGAGAGAGAGAGAGAGAGAGAGAGAGAGAGAGAGAGAGAGAGAATCCCCAAGTATTGAGAGAGGGGGAGAAGCCAGTGGAAAGCCATGGAATGTTGTATATGAAGACCAGCAAGACCAGTGTGGATGGAGGGTTGTGTGTTTAAAGGGCAGTAACATAACAAGGCTGGAAAGAGACCTCAGACAAAACCTAATAAAACTCCTCCACTTTACAGATCGGCAAACTGAGACTCAAAGAGGTTAAACTGTGACTAAAGTCACTCACAGTAAGGATCTGAATGGGCTTTAGATTCTTTCCATGATATCCCTGTCTCACTGTTATAGATGCATATAAAATACATGGAATAATCTTGAATTTACTCAGATTCTTCCCCAATTCTAATTTTAAAATGGCATCAGAACAGGAGAAAAGATATTCAAGCTGCTCTTTTTAAATTTGTATGAGCAGTCATTCAGAACAGTTGTGAACTGGAAATTAAACCAAGTCCATGTTTGGACTGTGAAATGGCACTGAAAATACTGTTAAGACTTTTCGAAGAGATGAAAAACATTTTTAAATAAGGGAAGCTAATAAATCACAACAGTGAAATTGTACATAGATCATTGGATCATAATGGAGGTGAAAGTAACCTGTGAGATGAGGTAATCCAATTTTCTTATTTTATAGATGAAGAAGCAGAGGTTAAGTGGCTGGCCCAAATTCACCCCAGTTGTAAAGTGGGGTCCCCAAACCTCTCTGGGCCTTTCTTCATCTATTAAATAAAAGTTGGTCTCAATGGCCTCTTAAGTCTCTTCCAACTCTAAATCTATGATTCCAACCCCTGTATTCTTCCCATGTGTATCATCATGGTGGAGGGAGGCATGCCTACTCAACTGAAAAACAAAGGAAGGAAATTATGTCATAGAGGTGTATCCATTGGTGGCTTCAAGTAAAAACAGAATCCATTCAGATTCATCAAAATATTCATTTCAAAAAGTGATCTGGCCATATCATAATCCTTCTAGACAAACAAACACCCTGGGATGGGTTTTTGGTGGGTCATGTATAAATGATAGCTTTTACTGAAGCACAATTCTTGAGCTAGTGTAACCAAATCATTTTAAATCTCCGTTAATCTGTGTTCAAATATTCTGGTCTTTTATAGGGGATACTTCAATACTTTGTTGAAGTATTCTCTTTCTCTGCATTTGTGTATGTGTATATATGTGTATGTATGCATCTTTACACACACACACACACACACACACACACACACACACACACACACACTCTTTCTATATGGGTCCTTGACCTACAAGGTCAGTACTCATCCAACAGTACTCATCCAATTTTTGTCTATTTCTTTTACATATAACCACCACAGAAGATGTGCTTTTTCTCTACATTACGATATTGGTATAGCATTCAGATTTTTTTCTCTTATACTCTTCCATGAGATCAGCTGGCCTCATTTTTAGGTCATCTTCTGCAATAGGTGTTGGCATATGAGCTGTAGTTATGTCCATCCATCAATCAATAAGAGTTTATTAAGTATTTACTCTAGGCCAAGCACTGTGATGAGTGCTGGGGGCCAGAGACTGGATCTGTGATTTTCATGGTATAAAGAACTCCCTTTGCCAATACAATCTCTACGATTTATAATTTAAGAAAAAATTGGGGGGGTACCACAGCTAGGTGGAGTAGTGGAAAGAGCACTGGGCTTGGAAGCAGGAAGACTCATCTTCTTGAATTCAAATCTGGCTTCAGATGCTTACTGTGACCCTGGACAAGTCACTTAACCCTGCTTACCTCAGTTTCCTCATCTATAAAATAAGCTGGAGAAGGACATGGCAAATTACTTCAGTGTCTTTGCCATGAAAACCCTAAATGGGGTCATGAAGAGTTGGATACAACTGAAAAAAAAAAAGATTGAACTGGGAAGTAAATGACCTGTCCAAGGTCACTGTAGAGCAGTCTTGCCAAAGAAGAGCCTCAAGCCCAGTTCTTAAGAGTTTTCAAGGCCAGCTCATTATCCACCAAGCCATGCCACTTCTCAGGCATTGAAAATAAAAAAAGAAAAAAGCAAAACAATTCTTGACTTTCATTCCAATGAGGAAAACAAGTACATGCAGGATTCATATAAAGTGAGATCCATCTAGCAGCTGGGAGAACTAAGAAAAAGCTTACACATATCATCATCTTAGTACTGAAAGACAAAATGGACAAATATTCGATGCAATGATGGTTTCCTTTATCTTTCATGATACAGCAAAAACAAATCTTCAACCTCTTTTATTCATATCTCTCCAAAAAATATGAAAAACTTTCTTCCATTGAGTGGCAACCCCTTCGTGCCTACTGATTTTACTTATGGTGAAAATGTCAACATGGGTGTGTGGTTCAGTTCTACTAATAGTGTAACCATTCACAGATAATTTAAAAAGCTAACTTTTTATAGAACTTTAATATGTTTACAGAATGCTTTATATATATATATTAGCTCATTTGACCTTTGCAATAAATCACAGTGTGAGAAAGGTGATATAATCATCCCCATTTTACAGATAAGGAAAATGAGACTCAGAGGTTAAGTGTCACCCAGGCCACCTAACTGGAAAGTATCTGAAGCAGGATTTAAAACAGCATTATTTCCACTGTTCCTGCTAGATGCCTATGCATCTACCAATGCACCAACGATGCAGGAGTATCTCCTCTATGGCTAGACCCTATGTAACAATGGGGCCTTTCCATCTGACTTATGGCTAAAAACTCCTATATATGTTGCCTCCTCCAACTGAGAGTGAAATCCTTTTGAAAAGCAAAGACTAATTGTCTTACTTTCTGATTTAATATCCCCAGGTCTAAACATGATGTTTTGCACATAGTAAATGTTTAATTCATTCAATTCACTTAATAGCACCATACCATACCACCATATAGTTGGTCTCCTTTTCTGTCTTTGGCTCTCCACCCCCACCCACCCATACCCCTGAAGAGAAGCAGGAATGCCAATTAGAGGGAGGTAGAAGAAGGTCTACCCTATGACTAGCTCAGATAGATTAAAAATCATCTGCTCATAGATGCTTGGGTATACATAATCTCAGGTATTATTACAATACAGCTATAATGGGCAGCTCAGTGACACAGTGGATATAACATTGGGCTTAGAGTCAAGAAGATTCATCTTTCTGAGTTTAAATCCACAACCACAATGGGAGAAAGCCTATTTGGGTGAAGGCAACTAATGGTGAACTTGGTTGAAAAACTGAAAGAATTAACATGGAAATATTAGCTCTTTCAAGACAGTCCTCAGACAACTGATGAACGTATGGATGAAAGTTAAGTATCCATTCCCTGGTTCCTCAGCTCCTTGGGACTTGGCTGCCACTGGTGTGTGGGAAATGAGGGGGGAAGACTTTGGTTATGAGACAAGGTTCTGTTTGATTTTTTTTAAGTAATTTTTGGTTTTTGTTAATATGAACTTGACAATCACCAACAAGGGACTATGAGACCCTGGGCAAATCACTTCACCCTGTTTGCCTCAGTTTCCTCATCTATAAAATGATCTGGAGAAGGAAATAACCAAATACTCCAGTATCTTTGGCAAGAAAACCCCAATCACAAAAAGTCAGACACAATTGAATAGCAACTATTATTTTTTAAGAAATTAAGGATTGGGGGTGGCTAGGTGGTGCAGCGAGTAAGAGCGCTGGCCTCAGAGTTGGGATGACCCGAGATCGAATCTGGCCTCAGAAAATGAGCACCCACACATAAATAATGACTAGCCGTGTAACCTTGAGCAAGTTACTTAACCCCAATTGCTTTAAAAAAAAAATTAAGGATTGGTGAGTAAAAGTACTGAATTATACAGTAGGTGTTTAGTTTTTCTAAACTCTGATCTAGGGCATTCCTCATTTAAAATTAATTTATGTTTTAATTTAACTCTTCAAAGTTTATTAACACTGATTTCAACCCTATGAATAAGTAGTTAGTTACCTTTTCGATAAATAAGTAGATAGTTTGTGGTTTCAAATCTGTGGTGAATGGAACACGGAGCTACCAGGTGGATTACAGGAAAAGTATTCGCCTTGTAGTTTGAACCATAAGATTGAAAATCCACCCTCTGGGTGCAACAGGCTACATTCCAAGATCAGGTTTTTTGGTTTTTTTTTCCCTTCTAGCAGCTCTACCATTTTAATAAAGAGACCTATTCTTTATAAACAAGTGGTCAATTCAGCAAACATTTATTAAGCATCTGTCAAATTTGAGATAAATATGGTCTATATCATTATGAAACATATAGTCTAGTAAGGGAAATGTTTAATAAAATAACATAAAATAACATGATCATAAATTTACAGCTTTAAGGGACTTCAAAGGCCACCTTATTCAATGTCATTTATTTACAGATGGGAAACTAAGGCCAAGAGAGGTTAAGTGACTTGCCCCAGGTCACCAAGAATAGGATTTGAACTCACAAACTTTGACTCCAGAGCTGCTGGTCTTGTCACAAGAGCCATGAAATGTGAGAAAAGGCATTACTGACTAGGAAAATCAGAGAAGGTTTCAGATGGGAAATGGCATTTTAATTGGATTTTCAAGAATGGAATTTCATCATGTGGGACTTATGATGGGCATTACAGGCAAAGAAAAAAGTGAGAACAAAATCTTAGGATCTTTTGGGGAGGGATAGTGAATAGTTCAGATTGACTGGAACCTGAGAAGATTTAAAAGGCAGACAGGGGCTAGCACCCCTAGATTGGAGAAGGCTTGAGCTTCAGACCAAGAAGTCTGAAATTTATCAACTGGGTGATTAAAGCTATTAGAGATTTTGATCAGAGGGGCACAATCAGACCTATGTATAAGGACATAGGTCTGTAAAGGTGCAGTAAATACTTGAGAACAAACATTAAAAGCAATTATATGTAGAAACGTTGATTTCTCCCTTCGCTCTCCCCACCCTCAATTTCCATTAATCTTAACAGACATAGAATCGTGGATTTAGAATTTCAAAGAAGAGACCTTAGTCACCAAATCCAATCTCTCAACTTTACAGGTGAAGAAATTGAGACCCAGAAAGTTTAAATTACTTGTCCAAGGTCAATAAGAATTTGAGGCAGAATTCAAACCCATGTGGCAAGAGCAGTACTCTGTCCTCTGCAGGGGATTCAGTCAAAGGGCTACACTTGGGGACCTGGAGGCCACAGGTTCCCCACCCCTGCTACCAAGCTGCCTCCCTTGTACATAAAGATTCCTACCAAAGTACCTACAGAAATAAATATTCTAAACATTCATTTTTGTTGCATACCATGTAACAAGGGTCTATACATCTGATTTCACTGGGGTAGAGAACTGATGCTACACAAAGTCCCTCTCCCTGTTCAGATCTGAAGTTTGTCTGTAACTTCATCATTTTTTTTCTTTTTATTAACTTATTTTTAGTTTTCAACATTCACTTCCACAAGATTATGAGTTCCAAATTTTCTACCCATCTTTCCCCACCTCCATCCCAAGACAGTGTGCATTCTGATTATCCCTTCCCCCAATCTGCCCTCCCTTCTATCACCCTCCCCCCTTATCCCATTCCCTTCTATTTTCCTGTAGGGCAAGATAGATTTCTATATCCCATTGCCTGGATATCTTATTTCCAAGTTGCACATAAAAACAATTTATAAAATTTGTTTTTAAAACTTTGAGTTCCACATTCTCTCTTTTCCTCCCTCCCTACCCACCCTCCTTGAGAAGGCAAGCAACCGAATATACGTTATAACTTCATCCTCTTAAGAGAATTTCCTGGGACACACAGACTGGCTTGGTCATAGTCCCAAACAAAGGCAACACTTAGATGATGGTCTGGTCTCACTCTAAAGCCAACCTTCTACCCTGAGATCTCTGTCTTTTTGGTGTCTTTGACTCTTCCCATAGTCTGGTGAAGCCAAAGCTTCTCTTTTCAGGGAGCTTTTAAATACATAAAATAGGAATAGCAAAGAAAACCAATTATACCAAAAAGTATACCAAAATCCAGTATACACACCTACATATACAATATACATGTAACATATACAGTAATGTGTAAAATGTAACATACAATGTAATGTACACAATGTATACAATACAGTGTAATGTATATAATGTAATGTACACAACACATACAATACAATGTAATGTATACAATGTAATATATGTAATAATATATGCACAAAGGTATACATACATATTTGTATAGCTATATAGCATGAGTATATACTACATAAAATATCATTAATATATAATACATATATGTTCCTATAGGCATGTATTATATTGCTTCCATATATAAAATCAGATTCACCTGCAAGTCAAGACATCACCACCCAAAGTTCACTGGTCTTCTTCAAGGATGAAGGATGAACAGCAACATGTATATATAATACACATAATGTGTATATTTGATATATGAATATATAATGTGTGTATAATGTGTGTATGCATATAACACATTACCAGCATATTATGTGCATATTTGTATATTCTATATATACACATGCACATATAAACATACACACACAATAATACATTTCCACATCCCAGATTAAGAACCAACTACTCCACCCCCATTCTACTCCCTAAACGTTTTTACTATCTTTTTCCTTGCACATAGCAGATTCTTTAAAAAATAATAACAATAAAAATCAAATGTTTGTTGGATTGAATTGAAAGCTTGTGTAATGACTGGATCTATCTTTCTACCTTGGGGATAGAATCCTCTTGTAATGATATCATTTAAAAGTGCTAGGAAACACATTGTTTTGTATCCTCCAATAACAGATAACACATGCCTCTCTCTAATTCTTGTAGTCAGAATGAATGAAGCTTTTGTAACTTTACTAGTTGAAGCAAAATTTAAAAAGCCAGGAAACAGTTCTAAGTCCTTAAATCATTTTAGGTAAAAATGATGGCAAATCAACAAAATAAAAGGAAGGGGGACCCCTGAAGATTACTCCATGACTGTTTTCATAAGCTGTTACCTTGTTGAAGAACCCAAAGATGACAAGGAGAATACTATATAAACAGAGATTAGCTTCTATGGCAGAGGAACCATTTTGTCATATGGGGGAGAATGAGGATTTGCTTCCTCAGGAAATGAAGGGCCAATGTTTAGCAGTTTATCCACTTAGATGAAATTTAAAAGATATATTTCAGCTGTCTTAGTGAATGTGCCAAATCTTTCCAGAGAAGCCTCACATCTGCATTTCCTTGCTCAGTGCAACAATCTATCTACTCTGCTCCTAAAACTTCAATTTCTGCTCAAAAGGGGTAGCACTCAGTGGAAAAAGTCATTGTTGAGAAAGGGGATCCTTTTTGGAATAATTTTTAAAAGCAGGGAAAATGCAGAATTTCACTAATAACACCACAGCTTTTGTGGAAATGTAAATTTCACTAATGTGTCAATGCAGCTTTTGGCTAGGCAGCTGAAACCAATACTGTGAAACCAATTTTGAAGGCATTTCCACACATTATATAACTCATGCTACAAAACTGTGGTTATGGCAAAAATGCTAGATTTAGAGCCAGAAATTTACCCTCAAATCCCAATTACTAGTTATCTGTATGACTTTAAACACATCACTTTATTTCTCTTGATCTCTGGCTTCCTCCCCTGCTAAAATGAGGGTTTGGACCAACAGATTTCAAAGGTTCCTTCCAGGTCTAGATAGTATGCTTCAACTCAATGTCTTTTACAGAGCTTTTAAAAATTGGCTTTGTGAATAAAATATTGTACAAATTCCCACAACAATCTTATTCTCAGTGCATAAGCACATAATAAATGATTTTCTATTCTATTCCAATATGACTTTGAGCAACTCACTTCACCTGTGTGATCCTCAGGTGGAACTAGATGGCCTCTGAGCTCTCTCTATGATCCTCTGATCATAAACAAAGTGTTTCTAATTTCTTTTTCCGTTTCAGGTCAAATTTTAATCACAGCTGGTATTGAAACACATCTGTATATCTGTCATATGGGGGAGAATGAGAATGCAAAAACATTGATTCAGCAGGTGCTTAATAAATGTTTACTGAATTGGTTAACAGCCATATTTACTCACTTTCTCTTCCACATCTCCATTTATACCTAGTTCAACCTTGTCTAATGAAACATTCCCCTATCTATTGAAACAACTCCTTCACCTCATTTACCTTTGCTTTAGTCGAGTTGGAATGACCCACCTAAAACAGATTCTATGTTAAACATCTTGTTTATTTCCCATTGCTTTCTGAATGGTGTTTAGAGATTACCAACTTTTAAAAACCTCTTTGGTCTTACTGAATCTGAAAATTATAGACTCAAGAGATCACTGAGCAGGTTATAGAGTAGGGCTTAACCTGGTTTGTGTCCTGGACCCCTTAGACAGCTAACCCCTCTCAGAATCATGTTTTCAAATGCATAACATGAAATATGTAAGAGCACAAAAAAAAATCATATTGAGGTATAGTTTTCAAAAGATATTTTATCAGTTCTCAGACCCAAGTTAAGAATCTTTTTTCTTTCCTTTCTTCTTTTAAAATTGTTTTATAAAATTATGTTTATTTTTAGTTCACATCACTCATTTCCACAAGATTTTGAGTTACAAATTTTCTCCCATCTTTCCCCTACCTCCCACCCCAAAACAGTGATCCCACTATACCCCCTCCCCCAATATTCTCTCTCCTGTATTCTCCCCCTTCTCCCCTCCAACTTTCCAGTAGGGCAAGATGGATCTCTATACCCCAGGGCCTGAGGAAGCCTTTTCTGATTCCCACAGTTGCTAGCACACACACACATCCACCACCCTGTTTTGATATTGTACATATTTCCTATATATATTTATCCCAATTAAACTCTCAATAGAATGAAAGCTTTTTGAGGCCAGGCACTGTTTCATTTCCATCTTTGTAACCCCAGAACCTAACACAATGTCTTGAACTTAATGGTAGATTAGTAACTGCTTGTTGACTGAAGGACTGAATGTTAAGTACCTTTTCTAGGTGCTGGGGACAGAAAGACAACAAGACAGTTACTTGACCTCTGAGGGCTTATATTCTATTAATAGGGAATACCGAATGAACACCAAGAAGTATAATAAAGGAAAAGAGATGTCAAAGGGTTTCAGGAATATTTGAGGAGAGAAAAGGTATGGACAACTGAGGGAATCTGGGAAGGGTTCTGAGAAGGCTTAGTCTACCTAACTTGGATCCCAAAGAGGGAGGATTTTGAAAAATAGACGGGGATGAGCAGAGGGCACTCTAGCCATAGATACAGCTTATATAAGTACAAAGGCAGATAAAAGAAGGTTAAGTTTGGGGAACAGCAAATAAGGAGTCAGAAAGATTCCTCCTTCCTGAGGTCAAATTCAGCCTCAAACACTAGCTGTGTGACCCTGGGCAAGTCACTTAGTCCTGTTTGCCTCAGTTTCCTCATTTGCAAAATGAGCCAGAGAAGGAAATGGCAAACCACTCCAGTATTTCTGCCAAGAATATTCCCAATGGGGTCACAGAAAGCTGGACATGACTGAAATAACACTCTGATTCTAAATACACTAATCTTTCACATTGTGTCTCAATTCTGGACCCCTTGGATCTGTTGAGGTCCATTACAACTTGAAGATCCACAATAAGCATTTTGTTCTTTGTTAATTCTTTTGGCCCACTTAGACCTACCTATTTTCTCTTCTTTCCCACTAGAACATTTTGTCTATTTGGCCTAAAGGTGGCTCTGAGGGGAGCTTATGTATTGAGCTCCCCTAAAATGGGTATCCCAGAATTCTTAGGCCCTGGATGGCAGTGCTAATTGCAGCCTTAGCTGTGTTTATATATTCAGAAAGGTCTCTTTTAAGCACTTACACAGAGGAAAGTACCAGCATGACTCAGCAAAAGCTATGTGGCACATTCCTTTTCTATGCATCCTACAGAAGCTATTCCCTTCTCTTGGAGAGCACAAACTCACTTGCCTTTTTGTACTTCAAGAACTAGAGTTTCAGTCATCATGTCTTCCTCCTAACCAGGCAGACTGAGTACTGAGTGTATAGTGGGCAAATTAATTTGGAAAGTGGGAATATGGAGGGGATGTTTGCTTTTATTAAAAGGCTAATTAAAAGTATTTTTAAAGTATATTTATTTTATTATTTGTTTATTATTTGTATTAAATGTATATTTCCCTCCCTTTTTGCTAAACCCGAATCTTCACAAGCCCTTGTGAACTAAGTCTATTTTGTAAAATTTTAAAAATTTATACCCTGGAATGCCAAGTAAGGGAGATTGTTTTTAAATTATTTTCTCTCCTTCCTACCTTTCCCTCTCCCAAACAAAAAGGAAAAAAAAATCCTTATAACAAACTTGTATGGTCAAGTAAAAGAAATTCCCAAATAAATAAGTAGATGAATAAACAATTTAAAAATTCCCATATTGGCCCTGTCCAAAAGTGGATGCTTCGTTACGCATCTTAAGCCCACCTCTCTGTCAAAAGCTGGATAACATTTTTCGTCATCTGTAGACTAGAATCATTTTTAGTTGATTTCATAGTTAAGAAAGAAGGAGCTTTTTCATGAAATGCACATATATTAGTGATTCTATACCTTCCATGTTTCAGAGAATCACAGAATTCTGGAATTTGGGGGAAACTGATCATCTGGAGGAAAGAATCATCCAAAGGAAAGAATGCTCAATCTGTATAATCAGAAGTACTGAGTGCAAATCTCGATTCTACCAATTAGTGTGATTTTGAGCAAAACATTCCATTTCTATGTTCCTTAGCTTCTCATCTATAAGAAGAGGAGGTTGACTGCTAAGGTCCCTTTAAGTCCATGGTCCACTCGTTTTGCAAATGAAGTAACTGAGGGTCAGAGACTTAAGTGAAGTGGCTTGCATAAGGTCACATTGTAAGTTGGCAATAGGACCAAATTCCAGTCTTCTGACTCTCCCTGCTTCTTGACAAAACATTGTCATTGAAGACCGGAGTTCTAATCCAGCCTCAGACATTTACTGGCTGCATGATGTTTGTCTCACTTTCCTCATCTACAAAATGATCTAGAGAAGGAAGTGGTAAACTACTCCAGTATTTTTGCCAAGAAAACCAAAAAGGGGTCATTAAGAATTGGACACAACCAAATAACATTGATCTTCAAGGAATGGTGCAAAAATAATCATTTTAGCTTATGAGTCTACTGGCAGAACTGTTTTCACTATCTTATTTATTAATGCCATGTATTTTAATATTTCTACTCTTAAGAATGTTACAAAATAAGAGGCTTGTTCTTCACTTTAACAGCATTCTTAATAATCACATACACACTTATCTAATGCTCTATGGTTTACAAAAAGTGGTCTTTCTATAAACACTGTGAGGTAGGAGATATTAACTACTGTACCCATGTTATAGATGAGGAAACCGCAGCTCAGAAAAGTAAAATGATTCTAGCTCTTTTACGTACTAGTCATGTGATTTTAGGCAAGAAACTTCGCCTTCCTGGCCTTCCCTTAGCTTCCTAAAAATAAGGGGGTTGGATCTTATGGCTCCTGTCATTCCACTATGGCTCTAAATGTAGGATTCTGGCACTTGTATATAATCCCACAGGCCCTCTAACTCTCAACTTTCCATTAAGATAGATCATCTGTCTCCACAGAAGGCAACTTCATTTATTTTCATCTTCTTTGAATTCTTTTGATTAATCTTTAATTCCCTGCTTCACATCAAATCTGAAATTATTACATCTGAATCAATTATTACACCTGAATTATATGCCAACTCAAAACTGAAATAATCACTCCCAGATCAATTATTATGCATGAATTATTAGAGCAAATCAAACCTAAAATTATTTTTAAATGAACAAAATTGAACTTAATAGAGGAAATAAGATTTTCTTCTAAAAACAGGTGAAATTTAAAACTGGAAGAGATATGAGGTCCCCCAGGCCTAACTCCCCATTTTACAAATTATACTTACTCAAGGTCATACAAGGAGAAAGTGCCAGTGGTAGGATCTGAACCCAAGACTTTTGACTTATGAGGCAATTCAGTTACACACACTTTCTTAGATTATAAAATGGAAATAATATGTTTAAAGGTGCCCTTTGTCTTCTCTATGTTACAAAGCACTTGTATAATCAGTAAGCAATCAAAATTACAATCAGTTAATGTTCTGTCAAAGAACAGAATGTTTCTGTACCTGACGTAATGGACTGATTAAAAAGGTACCAATCTGTTCCTTAACTGACACAGAATTCATGCTTCTAGTTTAATCTGGATACCCAGGTTTTAAAATCAAAACAAAAATCTTTGTATCTTAGGGGAAAAAACAAAAACAAAAAATAAACCTGAATTCACACCGGGAAATCTTCCCATTGGGAAACTAACATAGTCACTAAATGACTTGGATTTTCCTTCCTAGGACTCTCAGGTCTACAACACTGTTTCATATTAGAAGGACACTGCTTAATATTTCATGTTTCATAATCACTTAATCTTGACAATAGTGATGGCAATTTCATTAGGTTCAATAGAGAAGAATGTATTAGGTGCCTCCTCAGTCCCAGCTGCTAGATGTGACCCTGTCCTCAAGGAACTTACATTCCAATAACAGGGTCAAACTGAGGCCCACTTACCACATAGTGAAACAGGTGTTGATTCTGGGGTCGGAGAACTGCAGAGATCAACTATCCCATCTGCCAGAACCTTCTCAATCTGATCCCATCCTATAGGTTTACCTGCACTAAAACTTTTGGGACACCCTGTATTACTACTACATACGCATTTTATGATCCAGTCAGACTGATCTCCTCGATATTCTTCACATGCAAGACATCTTAGCTCCCTTTTCCATGACTGCACTGGCTGCCCCCACATCTGGAATGTTCTCCCTCCTATTTCTTCTCATCTTGTTTCCTTCAAAACTCAGTTCAAACTTTCTACAATTGTTAGTGTTCTACACTTCCCTGAATTCCTGAATTACTCTGCATCCATTTTGTACATATGTACATGTTTTCTCTCCCTATATATTACCCCATAAAATATAAACTTTTTAAAGGCAAGGTATTTACCTTTTTAGTTTTTTTTCATTGGATCCTAAGCACCTAGCACTCTGCAAGGCACTTAACAATGCCTATTGAAACTGCATTGTCAAAATGACCAACCTAGAAAGAGCTAAGAATGTTGGTCGGTGCAATGATAGGCCATGATTCCAGAGGCCCAATAATAAAGATGATACTACCCACTTCCTGAAAGAGAGGTTATAAATCAAATATGAAGGATGACAGACATTTTTTGGCCATGGACAATGTGAGAATTTGTTTTTCTGGTTTAAATATATTTGTTACAATGTTGTTTTTCTATTTTTTCCCCAAAAAAGGGGAGTGACGCAGAGAAAGAATAAAAATGCTTGCTAGCTGAAAAAAAAATGTTTTTAAATGCTTGTTGACTGATTGGTTGATAGTACTTGTTTGACCTGGAATATGTTACTCTACTCTCTGGGCCTGGAAAACGAGGGGGTTGAATCCAATGGTCTCCAAGGTCCCTTCTGGCTCTAAATGTATGATTCTAGGAAGAGGCAGCTATGGCCCAGTGGATAGACACTGGGCCTGGAGTCAGGAATATCTGAGTTCAAACCTAGCCTCAGACACTTCCTAGCTGTGTGATCCTGGGCAAGTCATGTTATTAACCTCTGATTGCCTGACAAAAGGATCCTCTGGAGAAGGAAATGGCAAGCCACTCCACTATCTTTGCCAAGTAAACCACGTGGGCAGCTATGTTCCCAAAGAGTTCGACACAATTAAACAATATGACTCTAGGAATCACACAATATAAAATCAGAATCACACAATATAAAAGCTGCAAGGGACCCCAGAGGTCAATGAGCCCAACCCATACCAATACAAAAATCCCTTTTCCAACTGGACAGCTTGTCTCTGCTTACAGATCTCCCATGGGGGAAAATCTGGCCAAGGGCTTCCTGAAACAACTACTTTTAGATGGCTGTTAGGAAATTATTCTTTACTTCAAATCTGAATCTATCTCTCACGTCTTGGCCGAGAAATAGAAATATTCCCCTGCCCTCTTACCACCCTGCTACCTCCTTCTACCTATGTCCTTCCTTAAGTGCCAAGAACTGAACACAAGACGCCAGAGGACCAGGGCAAAGTACAATGAGAGTTTTATCACTATAGAGATGAATTCTGATGTGTCCATGTTTATACCTTGGATAGCAGAGATGCCAGAACAAGACTGCCTACTGTTTTTCCTATCTCCTTTTCCTAATGTCCTAGATGAAAGGAGATCCCTTCTAGAACTGGCTACCTAGGCATCAAAAAAGACAAAGATGAGGAAGCTCTTTTTGCCCACTCTGGATTTGGCTCTAATCCCTGCCTTGGCCATTAGCCACTGGCCATAGTCCCTTCTCACCAACTCCTGAATCAAAAACCTGTATGATGAATCAGCTGAAAGGCTGTTTACAGTGGAGAACTGGGGGGACCTTTAATTGGAGCATGTTCTCAAAGTGTTTTCTATGAAAATTCCTTGTCCCCTGCCCTTCCCCATAACTACCACATACCTAATTGTCTTAATAGAACTCAAGGATCTGGGTCTTCCCAGGGAAATCTGAGGCATAACTTTGCTATGTGGCTGGCTCGAGACCTTAGGACATGTCAGGGTTTGGAATATGATGGGCTATTTTTCCTGATTCATATTGATTGTGTGTGTGTGTGTGTGTGTGTGTACGTACAGTTATCCCTTTCACATCATGGCTTTCCCCATTGTGGTTTCAATATATCACTGGTTGACATGAGAAATTAGGTGAGAATTTAGGGGGGAGTTTTGTGGAAGCCACAGATACATGAAGGCCAGCAGATAACATAAAAAAAGTTTAGAAACTTGGAAATGGATAAAATATAGGTATATTATAATATATAATATAATATAATATATATAATATAATGTATAATATGTATAATATAAATAATAATATAAATATAAATAATATAATATGTATAATATAAATATGTATAATATAATATGTATAATATAAACCCAAATTTTACAATAAGCACCCCATAGAAGAAAAAGGAAAAAAAAAATCAAACTTCTTCCCTGGTACAAAGGGACAAAACATTTTATATGGATTTTCTGCATCTTGGAGGCACTGCACCCCTAACCCCCATGATGTGGAAGTGATAATTATATATGTATATATGTATATGTGTGTTCTATGTGTATATATAGATATATATACATGTAATACACCTGCAATTAATGTATATGTATATTGCACTGAATAAACATGTATCATATGTGTATAGTTAATCCGATTTGTACATCAATCAACAAACATTTATTAAACACCTACCACAGTAGGACAAAAACATGTGCCAGGCACTGAGGATTTTAAAAAAAGATTAAACAATCTATTCCTTTATGAAGTTTATGTTCTGTTCTATTGTGGGGGAGGAGGGGAAACAAGTACACATAGCATAAACAGCAAATGAATAAATACAAACATATCAAAAGTAGTTATAGATAAGGTAGTTTTGGACAGAGGGAGCTAGCAGATGGAGGATTTTTTTCAAGGGCTTCTTTCATGCAGAAGGTGGTGTTTAAGCTGCACCTTTAATGGAAAAAGAGGGACTCAATGAGGCAATGGTAAGGAGGAACAGCATTCCAGGCATGTGGGAAGGCCAGTTTGGCTGCATCCTGGAAAGGAAAATCTATTCAGAGGCATCTCCTACTTTTTTTGATGTGTTCATCAAGTCTTGCTGATTTTTTTTTTCTTTTTAAAAATGTATTTGTTAAAAACTGCAGATCTTCAGTCACTGGGATTGGGCAAGCAGATATTCACTATACTCTAGGGCTCCTGAGAATCACAGAAACAACAACGAATTGGGGACAAGAATGTATATTTACTTGTCTGGGTACATGGGGTATGTAGAAGACTTACTGGAGGAATGTATTAGGAAATATATTTCTCTCTAGCTGCACTCCTCTGGACTTTCCCTATAGTGCCTGAGCAATGTCTTTATCAGGAAAGCTCACTCCAGCCAGGAATTCACACACTGGAAGTACCTTTCAATCTGCTGACCTTTCTCTCTGATTCGGTGGCTTCTCCCAGAACTTTGATTTAAAGAGGGGTCCCAGGTCAGCTGGGCTAGCTAGGTGGCTCAGGGAATAAAGCACTGGGCCTAGAGTCATCAAGATTCATCTTCTTGAGTTCAAATCTGGCCTCAGACACTGACTAGCTGTGCGGCCCTGGGTAAGTCACTTAACCCTGTTTGCTTCAGTTTCCTCATATGTAAAATGAGCTGGAGAAAGAAATGGGTATTGCCAAGAAAACCCCAAAGGAGCACAGTAAGAGTCAGACTAAAGCCAGGCTAGCTTTGTCTAGTTCCTCTACAGGCAGAACCTCCTGCCCCTGACCAACCTTTTGGGTTCCTTTTTAGGTATAGTTTTCCCCCATTAGAATGTAAACTCCTTGAGAGCAGGTACTGACTTTCTTTTTAACTTGTATTTGTATCCCTATGCTTAGCACAGTAGCTGACACATAGTTAAGGGCTTATGAATGCTTGTTGATTGACTGACCAAAATGCAGGTGATATTAAAAAAATAAACCAAGTATCAATAAAAATAATTATTTTAACAATAACAACAGTAAAACACAGGCCTGGCACTCACACCAACTCCACACTTCAGATGATAATCTTTTTTTTTTTTTTTTTGGAGGGGGAAAGTAGGGCAGTTGGGGTTAAGTGATTTGCCCAAGGTCACACAGCTAGGGTTTTGTGTGTATATGTGCTTGTGTTAAGTGTCTGAAGCCGGATTTGAACTCAGGTCCTCCTGAGTCCAGGGCCAGTGATTTATTCACTGTGCCACCTAGCTACCCCTTTCAGATGATATTTTGACCCAGAAAAGTGACTGAGGTCTGCTAAAAAGTATTGACTGTGGAGTCAAATCCTGCCTCTGACAATAATTAGCTGTGTGAACCTAGACAAATCAATTAAACTAATTCTCTTTGGCTCAGTTTCCTTACTAATAAAATTAAGAGATAGGAAAAAATGGCCTGCCTTCTAGCTCTAAATCAAAGATTGGAGGGTGGAGGGAAGGCCCAGGACAGGCCCCTTTCTGAGGGGCCTAACTTTATTTCCAGATTCAACTATTCATTTCACACCAAATATCCCTAGTCTATGTTTGCCTTAGAATACTTTTAGGCAAAAGGCCCCTTAAAGGAATGCATCATCCTCCTTTTAATGTATATCACTGATCACACTGTAAGTACTAGCTTGACTCTTACAATAATAAAGCTAATAACATTTACACTCAGTTCCCAGTGGGCATTGAGTGTATATGCAGAAAAATACCTTTCTATAGACTATTTTTAGACTATCATGCATATATATCCTGAAAATTAAGTATAATAAATGGATTTAATAATTTCTCAGAATAAGAAGGAATGTAAACTGTTAGAACTATTAATCTAATAAGACCTTCCCCAAAAATAATATTTCATGAATATGAACCAGCCCTAAGAAATCTTAGTGAAAAGCCAGTCACCTTTCTGTGACATTAACAGCTCCACAGAACCACAGAATGGTAGAGCTGACGGGGTCCCTAGAGTCTAACCCTCTGAGGCCCAAAGAAGGATGAGCCTATCTGGAGGCATTTCCTAGAACACGACTTTCTTAACCCTTCTTTTTCCCCAATGGATCCCCTTTGGCAGTCTAGTAAAGACTATGGATTTCTCAAAATAATGTTTTTAAGTGCATAAAATATATAAGATTGTAAAGAAATCAAATTATACTAAAATACAGAATAAAATAGATTTGGGATAAAATAAACTCAAAACTTTAAAAAAATGTTAAAAATTGTTTTAACACTGTAATTGGGGGGAAACCAAATATTATTTTTTTTTAAAAGTTTATACAGTCCAGCTTAAAAATCCTGGTCCTGCAGGGAGGAGAACCTGGTTTCAGTATTTGGAGTGGAGGGCAGTAGACATTTGTGAAACTCTAAGAAACTTGCATCACAGAAAGAATATTGCATTGGGAAGCTAGGAAAGTATTTGCTTATCTGTATACAGGTAGTACACAAAGATTAAGTGACCTACTCAGGTTTACTAAGTATCAAGAGGGAAAATTTAAATACAGATGTTCCTCATTCCCAAACCAGCCACTCTCTCCACTGCACCAAGAGGTGTCTAAATTATGTATTATAATTTTAAAATAGATTTCAAATCCAGTCCCACCTCTGACATATAATGACTCTGAGGGCTGTAGGCAATTCTGTAAGACCATAAACTGTAGAGAAGGGGATGATCGGCATTAATTAAGGGCTTTCTCAAATCAACGAGATCTCAAGGCTACCTGTCCCCACAGTATTAGAGAATCACATAAGACAAAGAATATAAAAATAAGTCAACATATATGGATGAGAAAATATGAAATCATTTGGTTAGAGCTGAAAAGGACATTAGAGGCCAACTCCATTTTACAGATGAAAAAACACAAATTAAGTGACTTGCCCAGGGTCACAAAGCTGTTGTTCAGTTGTTTTGGTTATGTTCATTTCTTTGTGACATCATTCGGGGTTTTCTTGGCAAATATTCTGGAGTGGTTTGCCATTTCCTTCTCCAGTTCATTTTACAGATGAGGAAACTGAGGCAGAGTTAAGTGACATGCCCAGGGTCATACAGCTAGTTAAGTGTCTCAGGCAGGATTAGAACCCACGTCTCCCCAGTTCCAAGTCCATTGACCTCTCTGCTATTCCATGAGAAAGTCACTGTAAATCCTTCTAACTTTGAAGTTTTTGTTTTTCAGCTATCTCAGTCAGGGTCGACTCTTTGTGACCCGTCTTCTGTGCCATAGGATGGTCATTATGATTCCTTCCAACTTTGAAATTCTATGATTATGTAAAAGTTCCACTTTAAATCAATACAATCTCAAAGACTAGTTGTTTTCTATATAAACTTACAAGAGAACTGTTTCTGTTGAGTGTATGTATGAATATTTCTCCCATAGATCATTCAAATTATGGGTGAGAGGACTTCAGACCCCAAGCAACTCTGCCAAATATCTCCCCATGCACTTTCCATGAAACCTACCTGATATGCTAGAGGCTTTCCTCAAGTTCATGTACTATTTTATGGATGCCAATGTCTTCAGTTGGCTACCCACCTTCTATACGTTTGTTACCAACCTTATTTTCTAGTCATACAAGTCCCTTATATCACACAGCTGGCTCTTACTAGATAACTTCTGAGGTCTCTTTCATGTTGAGATCTATGATCCTATGGACTCCAAAAGGAACACTGGAAGATTTTAGGTTATATCCATATGCACAATGGAAGGACAATTTCAAGACCTCATTCCTCACTCAATCTCCTAACACTCACATCTTTCCCTCTGGAACACATTGCTGCCTGGGACTTTTATTTCTTATCATCATGTTCGATAATTTTCAGCCACAAAGAGTCACTGGAAGAAAACTGGTGTTAAAGAGAGAAATAAAGAGGAGAGATGGGCTTTTGCAGCAGCAGCAAACTGCTTTGGGGGGGAGAGTTGGTACTGTCAGTCCCACAAAATCTTCCAAATGACATCAGTTAAATCTCTGTTAGAGACAGACAATACAGGAAGAACCCTTAATCTGGAGTCTCAGGATGTGGGTTTGAATCCTGAAGGTGTTAGTTACTACCAATGTATTATTAGGCAAATCTCTTTATTTCTTTGGTCTCTTTTCTCATCTGCAGAAAAGAAGATGGTACTACATACCAAGGGTTCCTACCTTTTTTTCTGCATCCTACACTCTTCTTGTTGAAGCCTATGGCCCCTTCTAAGAATGTTTAGAAGTGCATAAAATATGCAGGGTTAGAAATCAAAACAGTTATTTAAATACATATACAGATATATACACACACACAATACATATCATGTATATATGTATGTTCATGCACTATATCTATCTATCTATATATATATATATATACACACACACACACATAAACACAAGTGTGTGCCACAAATATACAGACCCCAAATTTAAAATTCCTGTACCTATATTATCTCAGAGTTTCCTTCTAACTCTGAATGTGTGTATTATCAACCTTGTTCTATTCAATTCTAGAGCAGCTCATTTTCCAACTGCAACATCTCTCCCAGATAAAGATAAAGATGAAGTAATTCATTGGGCTACCCATCCAACTACATGCCATGATCTGGACAATATCCGTCTTTCATCTACTTTGTTGTTCACCAGGGATGGCTTAGATGATTGTCACATGACCTCAGTGAGGAGGCATTGTCATTCTCCAGGCTTCAACATAATGCCATCTACCAAAGAAGAGTACTGATGACCTTTCTCTCAATAGGGGATCCAATTTCTATTTGTCACTGGCACGAGGTGTCTTCCATGACAACAGCAGTATGGGGCAATGGAGAGCTAGCCTGAAGACCTGCCTGGGAGACCAGAGTTCAAGTCCCCCTGCTGAAGCAGGTTGGTGTAAGCCTGGACAAAGGCCAAGAAGATGCTCCATCTGCATTTGTAGAAAGCTCTTCCTTACCAAAGAGCTGCCTACACTGTTGCTAACACAGGTCTAGTCCTTATCCCTATTCTCCGTGACACTGGGGAGCCACCATTGGTGATCACATTTCCCTGTTTTACACTTAGTTTAACATCCATCCTCAGTCAATACTGGCTTATGCATTGTGAGTACCTAAGTGTGAATGTGGGTATAAAATGGATTTGATATTGTTGTGTTCCTTTCAGCATTTGTTTTATAACCCTATGATCTATATAAACACAAGTATCATTCATTACATGCAATATACACATGTAATATATATCCATACATATTACCATATTTAGCATATGGCTAAAATACAGGTCTATTATTCCTTATTTTATGTGTCTTCAGTTATCACCAACAGTTCCATCCTCAGTCATGCCTTAAAATCAAATCTCTTTCAAATGACATTTTTATTGCCCCTTAATTACCAGTGAAATAGTAAACAACAACAAGGTTGAGAAAGGAACACAGTCCGATGTTTTTTAATGACCTCATTATGGCACATAATTAACATAGGTTTTACAAAATTCAGGTGATGAAGAGTTAGAAGAAAAGACAGAAAGGCAGACTGCCTAATATCTATAAAACACAGAAGGTAAATAGTATTACTAGGGCACCTAAGTGGTGCAGTAAATAGAATGCTGGACCTTGAGTCAGGAAGGCTCATCTTCCTGAGTTCTAATCTGGCCTCAGACACTTACGAGCTGGTGACCCTGGGCATGGGCAAATCACTTCACCCTGTTTGCCTCAGTTTCCTCATCTGTAAAATGAGCCGGAGAAGGAAATGGCAAACCACTCCAGTATCTTTGTCAAGAAAACCACAAATGGGGTCATGGAGAGTTGGACAGGACTCAACAACAACAAAACGGTATTATTATCAAAAACAAACAGTTTAGTAAACTGCAGTTTTCCTCAAATAGTATGCGGTGTGATCCCCAAAATGAAGAATAAAAACTGGGGCAGCTAGGTGGCGCCATAATGCATAGAGTGCTAGGCTTGGAGTCAGACTCCTCTGTCTGAGTTCAAACTTTGCCTCAGACACTTATTAGCTCTGCAACCCTGGGCAAGTCACTTAACTATCTGCCTTAGTTTCTTCATCTGTAAAATGACCTTTGCCAAGAAAATCCCAAATGGGGATCATGTGGAGTCAGGCATGACTGGAAACAACTAAATAAGCAAACTGAGGCTCAGGGAGGTTATGTAACTTGCCCAAGGTCACACAGTCAAGTGTGATCCCAGATCCAGATCTCTTTTTTCTGAACCCCACCATAAAATGCCAACTAAGCTATCACGAACACGGTCCTAAAACAAGACCAACTGTTCTATACCAAGTTACAATTTTTTTATAAAGAATTGAGAATGTATCATATTCCACATTTTTCCACAGTAACAGAAGCATTGGATTTGAAGTTAGAGGACCTGTGTTCAAATCCCACCTAGGGTATTTATTACATGACTTTGAAAAATTCAAATTTCTCCATTTCCACAGCTATAACATGTCAAGAATGGACTAGATGACCTCTAAGGTCTCTTTCACCTAAGAACTATAATCCCATGAACCCTATCAGGAATCCCGAGAAATAAATGAATGAATAAATACATACATAAATGCACATATACATACATATGTGTATGTATATGTGTGTAAATACATATATAGTATATATATAATATAATCTATATGACAGGTGGAAGGACCTCTTTATACTATACTGTGGTATATGGAATCTTTCTTATAATATGAAAACATCACTGTAGTGTAACTTCAACACAGCAAAAAAACTAAGGAAAAAACCCCAAACACCTCTGGATCATATATCCAATTTGAAAATAATCTAATTCATCTTTTCCACTCTGTTCCCTCCAGACATTATTCTATTGACTCTCTGACTTCCATTCCTTCAGCTGTGAAAGGGAAAAGAGAAGTACCTGAAAACAAGAGAAAAGTGATTTTTCACTGAGTTAAAAGCTCTTGAGTATCATTTGGCATAAAAGAGAAAAATCAGTTGGCAAAGCAATGATATGGGTAGTGGGAAAAACTAATAGACCTGCAATTGGTTATGGTTATGCATGCTGATGTGGAACTGTGGGTGGCCACTGAGATGCTCTGAGTTTCCCTTTTCTCACCTGTAAAGGAAGATCAAAGTTTAAAAAATCTAGAACTAGGAGGGTCCTCAGAGGCCATCTAGTTCTCACTTTCTCACTTTTCAGCTGAGGAAACTGAGGCTCAGAGAGGTATCAGACATAGGATCTGATGGTTTCAGACCGAATTCTCTTTCTCTGTACCAATCACTCTCAAAGTGTGGTCCTGGGATCCCTTGTGATCCCCCAAGACCCTTTCAAGGTACACAAGGTCAAAATAATTTTCATAACACTGAAAACATTTTCATTTCCAATATGTTAAATGTGGACAGATATAGCCTACATGAATAAAAGATCTTGGGGAAGGGTCCTCAATAATTTTGAAGTATATAAAGGCATCCAGTGACTCCTGCTTTGTACTATGCATCTTGACCAAGGGTGATTCATAAAAGTAGATCGGATATTAATACCCATACATAAAACAAGGTTCAAATGAGAATATAATGTGTAAAGCGCTTCATCAACCTTAAAAATGATATATAAATGATCAGGTTATAATACTACTATTGGTTAAATTAGATTAGGGAATTCTCTGTGGATTCCATTTATCCATATTATTCTCCTTGATGCTATAACCAGGGGCCCCTGAAGAAGTCCCCACATGTAAATACCAACACTCTTCCCAGATTGTCTGGAGATTGTTCCATTTATAGTCAGATGACTTGAATTAACTTCTGAGCTCTCCTATTTACTTCTCAAGTGATTTGAATCAAGTCATGTAACCTCTCTGGGCCTCAGGCTCCTCATCTGTAAAATGGAAAATTAGATTAGATGGCCTAAAGTTCCTTCCTGCTCTAAAATGATGATCCTATGAAAAGAAGTCATACTTTTAATGATACTTTAAAAAAAAAAAAAAGAATTTGGTCTGCCCCAGTGATTTCTTAGATATAGAGAAATCAAGAAAATCCCCCCACAGAAACAGTCAAGTTATATAATTTATAGTCATTGAGTGTTGCCTAGAAGTTAAACTGACTTGCTCACAGTTGTTAGTACAGAGTGTTTCTGACTCCAAAGTTGGCTTCTATCCACTATACAGTGGAGGCAAAAAATTAAATCCTTTGCCAGGTCACATGTTCCAATTTGTTTCAGAAATACTAGCCACTTTACCCATAATGCTCCCTACCCTCTCTTTTATTGTTATCAATTAGCAACTGATGTAATCTACTAAAAAAAAAAAATGCCAAGTAAAAGCAAATGCTAAAAGTCGCCATCAAAAGCGTTTCTTCACATAAACATAGTTCATTTTTGGATAGTTTACATTGTTCTTTAAAAAAAGAAGAAATTTTTTTGATTTATTTAGCCCTTCTTAGCAATCCAAGGACCTAAAATAACTCCAAAGGACACATGATGGAAAATGTCAGTCACATCCAGTGAAAGAATGCTAAAACGAAGCAGACTATTTTCTTTTTTGTTTTGTTTTATTTTGTTGGGTTTTTTTCTTTCTCATGGTTTTTCCCATTCATTATAATTCTTCTACGTAATATGACTAATGTGAAAATGTGTTTAATAGGAATGTATGTGCAGAGTCCACATCAGATTGCAAGCCATCTTGGGAAGGGAGGGGGAGAAAATTTAAAACTTATGGAAGCGAATGTTGAAAACCAAAAATAAATAATTTCATTTTTTAAAAAAAGAAGAAAAGGAGTAGAGCATCGGCCCTGGAGTCAGAAGGACCTGAGTTTGGATCTGGCCTCAGACACTTAACACACACACACAAACAAAAACCTAGCCATGTGACCTTGGGCAAGTTACTTAACCCCAATTGCTCTCCAAAAAGGCAAAAAAAAAAAAAAAGAAAGAAAAAAGATGTTTGAAATAATATGACTTGGGGCTGCCAGGTGGAGCAGTGGATAGAACACCAGTCCTGATTGCAGGGGAATGTGAGTTCAAATCCTTCCTCAGACACTTCTAGCTGTGTGACCCTGGCCAAATCGCTTACCCCCAAATGCCTCTGAAAAGAAAGAAAAAAGAAACAAAGAAAGAAAACATTCTAATACTAAGCATTTACATAGGGTTTTTAGGTTTTCAATTTTTGTTTAATCCTTACAACTTCTCTGGGACATTAGTGTTACTAGTATTCTCGTTTTACAGATAAGGAAACTGAGTTAAATGGAAATTAAGTGACTTATATAAACTAATAAGTATCTAAGGCTGAATTTGAATTCAGTTCTTCTTGATTCCAAGTCCAAAACTAGGGTACCATAGGACACTTTTGAGCTTGAGACATTTTTGGTTTTATTTTCTCAAGCTAACCCTACAACATAAGTGGTTAAAATAATTATCTTCATTTTAGAGATGAGGAAACTGGGACTCAGAAAAGCTAACTTTAACTGACAACCACCAAACAGCTAGTATATAAACAGTTCTGGGATCTGAATCCAAGACTTTCATACCAGATTCAACACACTTCATTATACCATGCTGGCATTTTTCTGGATAAAGACCTTTGTTCACATCCCATCTTTGCCACTTATTTATCTATGTGACTCTAAGTGGGTCATTAACTTCCCTGGGATTCAGTTTCCTCATCTATAAAATTGGAGTTGAACCTGAGTTCAAATCTGGCCTCAGACACAATACAAAAAATAGCTGTGTGACCTTGGGCAAGTCACTTTACCCCAACTGTCCTCCAAAAAAAAAGGCAAAAAAAAAATAGCAGTTGAGGGATAGACTTGATGGCCTTTGAGATTCCTCTCAGGACCCTTTTCCCTTTATGATCTTTTCACCAAATTAGTCTTACAGTGTTATTTGACTGAGGAATTGAGAGATTAAATGACTTAACATATTGCTAGCCTGTGTCAGAGGTGGGTCTTCCGGAATCATTCTCTTCTACCTCTACAAGCCCAGCCCTTCCCCTCCATCTCCCACAGCATAATACAAACATAAATAAGCATTCCTTTGTAACAAGTTGATTTTCTGAGTTAAGGATCAAGACATTTTGACTGTCTAATTTTGCTACTGACCACCTGCTTTGATGTCTGGCCTGAATTTATTTTTAATGCAATCTAATTGTAAGGAGAATGTGCATATCTTCACACCATAAAATAAACAACACTAATTCATTGTAGTTGGTGCCAACTAAAATGTCTTCTGGTGTTAATCTTGGCAAGAGCAATCAGGGTTTGGCATAAGGGAGGTCCTTATCTTAGTTTCCTCATCTGTGAAATGGGATTAAAAAAATATACATGTATATTGTTACCTACCTCACAGAGGAGAATGAATTAATTAATGGTGCAAGAGTTCCTTAGTGCAGTTTTGGCATGATTTATAGCCATGTAAGTTTCTATATTCAAATGTAATGAGTGATAGGAAGCATTCTGAGATGGGCCACACACTTTACTACCAAAGCATCTATCCTGGAGAGTGGTTTCCATTTCAGCTGGTAGAATCATTATGGTATGAATGTAAACAGCAAAGAAACAGGCCATTTCCAGAAGGCTCATTTCATTCTGTTAGATAAGGTGAGTCAACAAGACCCAGGTTTCAAAGCAAAAAGAAATTCCACCTTTCCTAGGTGCTACTTGTTTGTTCAGGAGCAGATAATTGTAACTATGTCTCTACAATCCTGGAAACAGCAATCTATTATCCATAAGAACAAATGGATGAAAAAATCATCCCCAAGGCTGAATGACTTCTCTAGGCAGGTTTGTTTTTTCTAAGACCTATAATTTCTTCAGTATAGTAAAATCAAAACAAATAAACCAAAAAATTTATTAGCTTCCACACACAGTGTTTTGAGGGATGCAAAAAACTTTACATACTTTATCATCTTGTTTGATTCTTGTCTGACAACACTGGGTTACCCCTGTGAGGAAAATGTTATCACTGTCCCCAATTTACAGATGAAGAAATTGAGGCTTGGAACACTGTAAGGCTCAGTGACTCACCTGGGTACCCATAGCTAATAACTGTCAAAGGCAGGAAATGATGCCAGGTCTTTCTGACTCTAAAGGTGACCTTCCCCACCCCTCCAAAACTTTAATTTGGGGTACATGATCTTGTTTTAAAAACATTTTGGTAACTTTATTTCAGGATAGTTGGTTTCCTTGGTAATCCTATGTACTTTATTCTATGAATTTAAAAAGCCTTTAGAGAAAGGGTCCATAGGCATCATTTGGTGGCTAAAAGGATCCTGACACACAAAAATTAAGATTTAAGTTCCTGCTCACTCCACTACTCTCAAGCTGATTTTCAAGTAGGGGTTAATAGGGAGAAGGGAGAGGAGGGAACAGGTTTGAGATTATTATAAACTGTTACAAAAACAAAAACTGTTTCTTCTCTGGGCTTCCCTAAAACTAAATCCCTTTAGAACCTTGCTTTCTTTTCCATTTTCCTCCCTTTCCTCCCTTCTTCCCTCGCTCCCTCCCTCCTTTCCTTCCTTCCTTCCTTCCTTCTTCACACAGAAGTCCTGGACATTTCCCTGTGTGATAACAATATTGGCAGTTCTCACCAATGGTTAGGTGTCATCAGAATCAGGGCCAACTCCCTACCTAGGAGGTGGTAGTAGAAGTCTATTATGGTGGAGTGGGTCAATGTTTGACTCATCTGTATGCCATTGGTTATGAACAGATTTCTGAAGGAGCCAAATACAAAGATTAAAACATCAATGGAGTTTCTTATTGATCAAAAACAAATGAAAACAAAAACCAAGAAAAAGGACAAGCAAGAAATAGCTCCTACTCTAGAAAAATACTAAATGATAGCTAGGCACAGAACCGTAAATGATAACTTGCTTGTGTTGAGGGTTGTGTTTGTAATTTTTGTTTTCAGGGTTCTTTTTTTTTTTTTAACTCAAATAAGATACTTTTAAAGGAAAACATCTTTCCCAGGAATAGGGGAGCCTGGCATTATGTAAATTCAAAGTGCCATTACATTCATATAGCTAGCACATCCCCATAGGGATGGAGCCCTTTATGCTAGAACACACTTTCTCTGTAAGACTATTCATGGGAGCCAAGGAAACTGCATGTTTTCACAAGGCACTTGTTGTAGGAGGGTGTTTCCAGTAGTCCCTCTACTGAACAGAGGCAACTTTAGCCACAGTAAGACCTTAAGGTTACCTCAACATACAGGCAGCTATTATTAGCTGGGTCTTCAGAGAAGACTTGGATAAATACCAGTGTGCCTGACACTGTTAAACAGGAAAGTAACAAGTCAATTATGAGGCATCATTCAATTCAGTGCCTTGAACTTTCCTAAATTGCAATTGTCTCTCCTTTTGTAGGATTTGCCTCAAGGCAAAAAAAAGAAAAAAAATCCAGCATTCTTAGACACAGAAAGATGAAACAGTTCTGATTTAAGCAAAATTTTAAAGATTTTATACAAATAAAAAAAATGCAAGTAGGATAAGAAAAGAAGCTAGGGGTTGGGAAAATTTTTACTAAAGTTCTAAAACCTTATTTGGCTCCATACCTTAGCTCAACTCCCATTGTTGACTTGAAGGGTTGACAGAGTAAATGTGTTCTAGACAAACACAGCCCTGAATGCCCTTTGCTCTGGGGTCTGCAGTTGATACTTGAAATATAATAATTGACTATCCTTTCTATCCTTTATATAGGAAGAGTTCAGCTGATATTCTACACTCAGTATTTTTTTAAGGAGTTACTCTCTTCCATCTACACTGTCTTCCCTGGTCTCCCCTAAGCCTGACTAGAGGCATGGGTGGGGTGTGGAATGCAGTCTGTGAACAGTAGAGGTAAGTACAGTATAATGAAAAGGGGAACTGAATTTTCTGGCCAAAGAACCTTTGCATGAATACCAATTGTCACTGGTCTTTGGGATTTTGAACAAATCACTTAAACTCACTGGGCCTCAGCTTCTTCATACCTTAGGGGCAGCTAGGTAGTACAATGTATACATAGCATACAGATCTTGGAATCTAGAAGACTCCTCTTTTTGAGTTCAAATCTGGCCTCAGACACTTAATAGCTGTGTGACCCCGGGCAAGTCACTTAACTTTGTCTCTCTCAGGTTCCTCATCTGTAAAATGAGTTGGTGAAGGAAATGCCAAATCACTACCATATCTTTGACAAGGAAATCCCCAAAAGAGATAAGAAAGAGCCGTACACAACTGAGAACAAAAACGAGGATGCCCTTTTAGAACCCTCAACAGTTTTAAATCTCCACCTCAGCCATATCACTTAATCTTAGACTCAGTTTCCTTATCTGTAAAAAGAGAAGTCTAGAACAGATCACCACTAAAATCCTTTCAAGCTCTATCCTTTCAAAGCTATGATCACTACCCCACCACCACTCTCCATGCTTGCTACCTGGGTTATCTAAGGAAAGTCACTTGAGCTCCCTTCTGGCTCTAAACCTAGCATCCTAAACTGGGACCCTGCCTCCTTCATTAGTAATATGCTCTAAACAGTGACCTCAACTATTGAAGTCAGGCCAAATGCCATAAAGAATCCAGGTAATTCTCTGGGAAAATGAATGCTAAACATCATTCTCATTGGTGGGTGTTTTTGTTTGTCCATTTTCTTATATTATCAGTCCTAATTCCTAACTTTGACCTGGTAAATCAAATCATTTTCCAGCATCTGTGGAGGAAAACCACTACTCCCAGGAGGTACAGATCAGTGTATACATTCAGGGGTTCTTAACCCTGGGTTTGCAAATTTGTTTTCTTAATTTGGTAACTATTTCAATAGAATCAGTTTTCTTTGTAATCCTATAAGATTTTATTCAAATCATTCTGCAAATCCTTTTCTGAAGTAGTCCATAGACTTTACCAGACACACACAAATAAAGATTAAGAAACTTATAGAAGAGAGAAATATTCCATTATTTGAAGTTTCTTGTGATGTTGGAACCAGCCTGTTCACTCTCAACTCAGGGAAGAGTCTTGGGATGTTTGATTACTTTCCTGTAAACACTGAAAAAAGTACTGCTGAGGCTTCTGACTTTTAAGTAAAAACTGTCAGCAGCTACAAGCATGGCCCAGCTCCTACAGCTGGTTTGGGGCCTCCTGGGGCCTCAGGAAAGGAGTCATCCAGGAGAGAGTTATTTCAAAGGGGGCAGGAGGTCTACTGTCAGAAGGAGGGGTAACAGAACCACCACAATGAATCAGATTTTTCCTTCAACTGGCTTGGACTGTTTCTTTGTTCTCCTCTAGGTCTCCGGTTTCTCTCCACCCACCAACTCTTTGCTATTTATCATTTTGCCCAGGAGAAGTCCTGTAAAATTGCAAGGTGCTGCCTGCAGCCAGCTTTCTGGTGCCCAGTCATAATACAGTTCTATTTGCCTTTATTCATTTCAGACCACACAGATGGGGAAAAAAAGAGCAGGGTGTTACATTACCCTTGGTTACATGGGTTTCCTTGGGCTGCCTATCTTTGGAAGGATGTAACAAGAGGCAGCCTGGGGATTGGGGGAAATGCTTACCAGAGAACTAGGGCTGCAGGCAGGAAGGCATAAGTTCAAATACATACATCAAAGCATGGGAAGCTATGCAGTGTCAGAGGTAGAATGCCAAATTTGGAATAAGACGTTTGAATACTGACTCAGTTACTTAATAGTTCTATGACCACTTAAACTTTCAGGGTCTGTTTCTTCATGGATAAAATGGAGATCTATCTCACAAGGTTGTTGTGAGAATCAAAGAATATATGAAAAAGGTTATAAATGTTGCTTATTCAAATACTACTTATTTTCAAATCAAGAACAAGTCATTTAACCCTTGGATTCCCTTTTTCATCACCATACTCCTTGGCTTTCAGTAAACTTTCTCATGGCCCCTATTCAAATGTGAAAGGAAATAAATTCTAGAATTTGCCACACATTAGAACAATAATTAGAACATAACACATTAGAAACAATTAGAACATAACACATTAGAAACAAAACTAAAAGATTAGTGAATTTTGATAGTAGGGCAGCTAGGTGACCTAGTGGAGAAAATGGTAGGCCTGGAGTCAGGAAGACCTGAATTCAAATCCAACCTCAGACACTAGCCTTGTGACCCTGGAAAAGTCACTTAACTATTTGCCTCCGTTTCCTCATCTGTAAAACGATCTGGAGAAGGAAATAGCAAACTATTCCAGTATCTTTGCCAAGAAAACTCCAAATGGAATCAAATGGAGGGGTTGGACATGACTAAAGAACAATTTTTTTTATTTTAATACATTTTTTTTTATTTTTTAGTTTACATCATTCATTTCCACGAGATTTTGAGTTACAAATTTTCTCCCCATTTTTCCCCTACCCACCACCCTAAAACAGCTATCCCACTGAATATCCACTCCCCCAATCTGCTCTCTCCCATATCTTCCCCATCCCCACTCCAAATTTCCATGGTGGATCTCTATGCCCCAGTGCCTATGTATCTTATTTCCCAGTTATTATGTAAAATAATAATTTTACATACAGACACACACACACATATTAAACATTTGATTTACCAAGTAGTCGCCATATCCACTTGACAACCTCCTCATATCCCTGGTAATCCCTGACTTAACCTTTTTGAGTTTCAGATGCCCAATAGGACTATAAGTTATAAACACTGTGAATTCCCTGGAAGGAATTCTCCCAACATGAAATCAGCAGCTCCTTAGAGCTAATAGAACACCAAACTTAGACCTGGGTTTCAGTAACACAGCAGCTAGCTTATCGACCATGAGGAAAAAAAACCCCAACATTCCATCTCCGTTTCCAAACTATAAAATTAGAGATAAAACATTAGTGCCCTGTCCCCAGGATTGTTGTAAGGCTCAAAGTACATCATAAATTTAGAATTAGAAAACTACTTAGAGGCCTTACGATCCAACCCTCTTATTTTTGCAGATAAGGAAAATGATTAAGTTAATTAACTTAGAAGATCATGCAGGTAATAAGTGACATAACTTGTTATAGCATGCCATTATGTTATGTCATGCTATACTATGTTACATTTGGTTACATAACATTCATTGGGATGGAATGGGATAGGATGAAATGAGATGAGAATAGATGGAATGTTTTGTTACATTGTGAAGAGTCATGTTATTTTATGTTATGTTATGTTATACTATGTTACATTAGGTTAAGTTATATGTGAATCTAGGATGGGATAGGATGGGATGAGATGGGAATAGATGGGATGTTTTGTTGCGTTGTACTGTGTCAAATGTTATATAATGTTATGTTAATATATCTTTGTTTCTATACAGCACAGTTCTTTGGTTTCCCCTCCTTATCAAAGAGCTCAAAGGTCAGAAGTGAGAACCGGAAAAGACAACTCAGAGGGGAATACAGTCATAAATTTGAAAGTCCAAGTGCGATTACAGCATTAGTTTTTGCACTCACTAGAAACAGTGGAAATTAAATTTAGTCTCATTTTTCAACTTTCACACGAGGCAGCATGACATAATAGAGATGGCTTAGAGCCAATAAAACTTGGGTTCAAGTTCTGCCTCTGACCCTGGCCAAGTCCCTTAACTTCCCAGTATTGTAACTAAATAAGACAATAACACAAAAAGTCCAATGAAATGAAAGGTCCAGAACACTCTAGTTTCTTATTTTTCTCTGTGCATTACTTAAAACAATGAAGTATCATATCTATGATATACTGGCATTTATTTTATTTTAAGGCAGCAATTTTATTGAACCTTCAAAATTCTTAGTACAGAGACACAAAATTTCACAGACAAGGAAACAGAAAACCAAAGAGGTCGAATAACTTTTCAAAGTTACACAGCAAATTACTGGCAGAGTCAGAATTAGAACCCAGAATTCCAGACTCTACTACCTAAAATTCTCATCAAAGCAAATACTTTGTGTAGAAATTAACCAAAAACTATTGGGCATCATTTCTTAGTGTCAGAGTTGTCATATTTTGTAATGTTTCATTAATTTCAAAACACTGGTTGCTAATTAAAGAGGGTTTTTCATTCACATAGTTGCCTATTTATTGTAATTGATTCATCAAGATCAAGTTCATATATTAACTGCCTTAATGATTCAGTAGAAATTCCTTGTGGGTAAGGATTATTTCAGTCTTTGTATTGCTAGCACAGCACCTACTACAACCCTTAGCACACAGGAAGTATGTAACAAATGCTTGATGGCTTATTTGCAATCCAGAAAACCTGGGTTCAAATCCAGGCCCTGCCATTTAATACTAGAGTGACCTTGGACAAGTCACTTCATTTCTACAATCCCTTCTGTAGAATGAAGGGATTATAGACTCTATGATCTCAGAAGTCCCTTCCATCTTCATTCTGATGAAAATGGTTTAGTAACTTACAGGATCTGATGCAGATAGAACTAGGAAAACAACAATATGCAACAATACCAATACAAATGGAAAAAACAACCATCACAAAATAATCAAGACCAAATGTTGAAAAATTATTAAGAATAAGTTTGACCCCTAAAGAGAGATGAGAAGAAATCTCCTTTACAGAGATGGGGAGGGGGGTGGGGAGTGGGGTGGTTATGGGTGTGTAGCAGTATATGTAATATCAAGATATTCAACATATTGATCAATTTTGACAAATTGCTTGTTTCTTCTTCCTCTTTATAAAAATGCTAAAAGCAATTACAGGAGGCAGGGGACGGACGAGAAGGATTCTGGGGGAAGTCCAGGCTTTATCAAAACAAAAGATATCAGTAGATAATGGTTCAGTGAAAACTGACTTTAAATCAATTGGAATTTAATTTTTAAGCTTGCCATATTTATTTTCCTGATGAGAAAACTGAGGCACAATATAACCAAGGTCAGAGCATTAGTGTCAGCAGCTGGATCTGAAGCCAGGTTTTTATAATGCAGCTAGGTGGCACAATGAATAGAGGGCAGGGCCTGGAGACAAGAAGACCTGAGTTCAAATCTGGCCTTAGACACTACTTGCTGTATGACCCTGGAAAAGTCACTTAAACCCAGTTTGCCTCAGTTTTCTCATCTGTAAAATGAGCTGAAGAAAGAAATGGTGGGGAGGCTAGGTGGCTCAGTGAGTAGAGTGCAGGCCCTGGAGTCAGGAGGACCTGAGTTCGGATCGACCTCAGACACTTAACACACACACACACACACACACACACACACACACACGCACATAAAATCTAGCCGAATTACCTTGGGCAAATTACTTAACCCCAACTGCCCTCCAAAAAGAAAGCAAAAAAAAAAAGAAATGGCAAACCACTCCAGCTAGTAAATGATTGAAAATAACTGCACAACAAAACTTTATGAAGTCAAATCAACCAGTCATTCAACTGACAATATTTATTTTAAACATGTTAACAGAGAAGGACTTATCACAACTGCCAGGTTAACAGTATTCAAGAATAATCTTTATAATAACAAAATAGTCCTTATTTATCTCAGGCTAGACAATGGGGGCGGGGCAGAAAATTAGCATAGGAAAGTCAAAGAGTTTGATTTCAAAGTCCATCCCATCTCTTCTAACCACACCTAACTCTCCTCCAAGAATGGACTCAAGTCAAGTCAGAAAATTAGACCCAAGTGTTGCCTCGTTAGTCAGAGTAGCTGCTATGGTGTAAAATAATACAAGAGAGTATGAATTGTAAAGCATCCCAACTGTTTCTTTCATTTGTTCTCTAAACTGAACCAGCTACATGGGAGACTGGAGACTGAGGCCAAGAAAGTCAAAGGCAGCTGCTTCTGATTCATATGTTTAAAGGGGATGGAGAATGATAAGAAATCCCTCAGGAGGTAGCCAAGCATGAGCAGTCAGGAAACTGAGGGGAAAAAGCGCCCCCCCCACAAAAGGAAAATTTGCATAATATTAACTGCATGTCATCCAATAAAGAGACAAAGCAAAGCAGAGGAAATGTCTCCATGTCCACCATGAAAGGTGATTAAAGACCAAGTGAGTACCAGGAAAGCAGCTGACCAAGTCAACATCATCCATTTAAGAGAAGGAAAGATGTGTGCCACTTTTCTTCCTGGGAATATATGTACAATGCGGGGGACATAGGGCTGAGTCTTATGACAGGATGAAGCCCTCTTTGCTCCTTGATGCTTTTGTCTAACTTTTCATTTCTCTGTCTCTGTGTCTGCCTCTATCTCTCTCCCTCCTACTCTCTGTCCCAGTGTCTCTGTCTCTCTCCCTCCCTCCTTCTTCTCCATCTTAGTCGGTCTCGGTCTCTCCCTCCTACAACCCCGCCCCCTGCATCTGTCGGTCTCTGTCTCTCTCCCTCCCTCTCTCTCCATTTCTCTGTCTTCCACCCTCCCTCCAGCTCTTCTGTCTCGGTCTCTAATCTGTCTCTCTCTCTCCCTCCTACCCCTCCCCAGCATGTATTGGTCTGTGTCTGTCTCTTTTCTTGCCTCCCTCTCCATCTCGGTCTGTATTTGTCTTTATCTCTCGGTCTCACAGTACCTCCATCTCTCCCGGTCTCTTTGTCTGTTTCTGTGTCTGTCTGTCTCTGTCTCAAATAGGAGTGGAATTTTAGAACTGGAAGGGCCCTTAGAGGTCATCCAGTATAACCTTTTTATTATTCAAGAACATTAAGAGGTAGGTTCAGAGCCAGGATTCAAACCCAAATCTTCTTTGCAAAACAAAAACCAACCAACTTTGTTGATGGACTGATAGTTGGTTCAAAAGCCTCAATTTTATTTCAAAGACTTTTCAGATTAATTCAGGTGAGACAGTGTGGTGAGATAGGAGAGCTGGCTTGAAGACCTGGATTTCAATTCTGCTTCGGACATATCCTGGTTGTGTAACTCAGGTAGCTCAGTGGTCTAGAAAGTAACAATTTAAGACTATTCATTGCAGAGTAACTGCTGACCTGCACTGGAGTTTCTTCACTAGGCATTTCCTTATCTATGGGTGTGCTAGTAAATGTTTAACAACGGAAAAAATGTTTGACATGCTTAAATTTAATCATTTAATCAGCATTTAAATATTTTCTCTACCACCTTCAGAAGTCTAGGCGATCAACAAAACAATAAATCAAGCTGTGATTGGTAGGGTCTGCCAATTCCTGAGGTGTAAATGATCACATAGAAAAGTTAACAATCGGCTCTAACTCAGTGGGCTCCAGCACACTCCTACTGACCAATGAGATCTAAAGCCAGCTCATTATTTCTTCTAGTACAGATGGGGCAAAGAGCTAAAGGACAAGAAATTGACTCTCTCATAGTGAGGGTTCCTAGACCATAGGGTAAAGTTTGGTGGGAGGGAGAAGTTTACTCTGTCCACTGTACACTGCCAAAAGTAGTCAAGTTTGAATGATCCAAACATCCTCTTGGGTTTCAGGATGTTCTTCTATTTTTCATTTATCACCCACCTCTATCTAGATAAATGTTTGATTGTGATGGAAAATAATGAATAAACCAATTCACATAAAATATGGATCTCTATGCTCTACCAAATACCTAATATCATGCAGCACAGTGTTTGTTTAGGTTGGTTGGAGGGTGATGTAGGGAGGAAAAGGGAACAATGTTAAATGTTAGCTGGCATTGTATCCTTAGGTTATGCTATCACCAAAATGGGGTGGGGGGAGGTAGAGATAGTTCTGGCAGAAAATGATATCCTATTTCTTCTGAAGGGTCTGTGCAATGGGGAACGAGAATATGGAAGAGACATTCAAAACTGAAATACAGAAATACTCAATTTCTTTGGGAATGCATATTCTTTGGGAAGTCATTTAGGGTGATGGAAAGATTTTCAAAGTAACCATATTTTATGAAAAAGTTGGATTACAATTTAGCTAGCCCCCTCAATTCAATAAAACAAACACATTTTTAGCAACTTAATTGGGCAGGACCAGACTTTCCTCTTGCCATATGGTTGTTTTCCTTATTCTCTATGGCATTTAGTATACTGTTAGCACAGAGATTTCAAAATCTTGGAAGGGCCTAACCAGTTTTAAGCCATTATAAGTCAGCATTACTGAAAGCTCTGTGCTGTTTGGGCCAAATTGGCCTACTAGTTGATTACACTCCCCCTTGGCCCCCGCCCCCTTCTCCCCCTTCTCCAGCTTTCTGCCTCCTCTGTGGATGGTCCTCCACACCCAGAACACCACAGTGCCTGGTATATAGTAGGTGCTTAATAAATACTACTTGACTGACTGACTGACTGACTCACAATGTCCTTTTTCACCAAAGATCAGCTCAGGTGCCCCCTTCCTGATAGAAAGTTTTCCCTCATCCTATCATCTTCTTTCTATCTGTTCCTTCTCAAATATTTCTAAATTATGTTGTCAAGACTTTTCCTTTGTCCTCATCACCTTTTACCTTTTGCAGATGTTATAAGGTCCCTAAGGGATGGGATTATAATTATGCCTTCCACATCCCAGAGGTTAGGGGCGTGACATGCCAGCCATCTGGAAAATTGGATAAAAATTTTGCCCCCCCACCTTGTATCAGAAGATGTTGAAATTTTTTTAAATTTTAATTTTATAGGATGTTTGCAGTACTTTCTTGTGAAATCTGGATTAAGTATTTTGTCATAGGCTCTGTGTCATCTGCTGGCCTTCACATGTCATCCATACATAGCTTCTGCCAAACTGCCCCCAAAATTCCCAAATAATTTCTTATGCCAACCTGCAACCATAATGGAGAAAGCCTCGATGTGGAAGGGATTAACTGTAGGTCATTTCATATCTATCACTAGCACCTAGTCCAGTTTCAGTAGACAAATGACAGAGGATTGGGCCCAGATGGGTGGCTTCACTGGGAGAAGGGCCCCCAAGTGAGGAAACACATTCCACCACTGAAGGTTAGCATTTTCTTTGTGATGTAGAACCACAGAACCGAAGAGCCATAGTATTGCTTGGGTCACTAGGAGATGGGTAACTTGCCCAGGGTCACTAGCTACTTTGTGTCAGAGGCTAAACTTGGGTCTAGATCTTCCTGGCTCCTTTTATATCTGGTTCTATTATTTGAGACTGAGATCAAATTTAAAATTCAAGTAGGATTTTAAGCTCTTCACAACTTGGTCCCTTCCTACCTTTCCAGTCAGTCTTCTTATACTTTACTCCATCCCTCTATTCTCTGTTCTCCAACGACACTGACCATCTTTCTGTTACTTGAACAAGACATTCCATCTCCTGACTCTTGTGTTTTCATTGGTCATCCTGGAATGTTCTCCCTTCTCATCTCTGATTCCTGACTTCCCTGGATTCCTTCAAGACTCAGCTCAATAGGATGCTCTCAGAAAAACCTGGAAAGACTAACATGAACTGATGAAAAGTGAAATGAGCAAAACTAGAATAACACTGTACACAGTAAAGCAATGTAATAGGATGATGAACTGCAATGGCTTAGCTATTCTCAGCACTATGATGATCCAAGTCACCTCTGAAGGACTTATGATGAAAAGCGCTATCTATCCCCAGAGAAAGAACTAGTAGAATCTGATTTTTTTATTTTGGGGGGGGGGTCTATGTTTTCTTTTACAACATGACTAACATCGAAATGTTTTGCATGACTACTCATGTACAACCTATATCAAACTGCTTGCTTTCTCAATGGGGAGAGGGTAAGGACAGAGAGAATTTGGAATTAAAATTTTTTTAAATGTTAAAAATTGTATTTACATGTAACTGGGGGATAAAAAAAAAGACCCAGCTCAAATTCTACCTTCTGTAGAAGGCCTCTTTCTATCCCCTCAATAGCACTACTTTACCAACTTACCTACTTTTATATCTCTTACATACAGAGTTTTTAATATATCGTCAACTCCATTACAATGGGAGATTCTTGAGGACAAGGACTCCTGGATGTTCCAGCAATAAGACATTCCATCTCTTGGCTCACAGCAATCTCTCTGGTTGTCCCCCAAACCTGGAATGCTCTCCCTCCTCTGATCCAGCTACTGACCTCCCTAGCTTCCTTTAAGTTGAAACTAAAATCCCACCTTCTACAAGAAGCTGTAACACTTCTTAATTCTAGTGCCTTCCCTCTGTTAATAATTTCCTATTTATCCTATTTATAAATATTTGTTTACATGTTGTCTTCCTCATCAGATTGTAAGCTCCTTTAGGACAGAGACTGTCTTTTGCCTTTTCTTGTATCCTCAGCACTTAGCACTAGTACTTGGAAGGCATTTAATATTTATTGGTTAACTGATGATTTTTGCCTCTCTTTGTATCCCCAGAACTCACCACAGTGCCAGATACATAGTAAGCACTTAATAAAAGTTTGTTAAAGAGTCCAAATTTTTCTTTTGTTAACTATATTAACTTTATTTTGGAAAATAAATTTCCCTCTCTACATAAGCAACCTAAGGCTACTCTACACACACACACACACACACACACACACACACACACACACACAGCACAGCACAGCACAGCACAAACGTATTTACCTTGAAATGTTTTCAGCAGATCTTTTGTTCAAATTTTCTTCTAACCCTTTTCCAGGGAATAAAAAGCTCTTTCCTAATATATCTATAGGATAATTTCTTTTTTTTCTAATAATAATAATTCACATTAGGTAACAAAGTGGTTTACACATCACATCTCATTTTTGTCTTACAAGAATTCTATAATAAGTAGGGAAGATAGTACTATGTCTCTAGCTGAGGTAATTAAGTTTCACAAATGGTCAAAAGACTTTTCCAAGCTCAAACAGCAAGCACTTTTGACACCAAGGGCAATCACCTTCAAGAGATTTCTGATAACTTCAAGAGACTTCTGAGTAAAAACAAAACAAAACATTGGTTTTTTTCTCCCTGAAATCTCTCAGAAACATTATCTCAATCAGAAATAAAAGTCCTGCCTGGCAAAGTTAAGAGTAAATGGAATCACTAGTTTTGTGACCTTGGGTGAATCTCTTAAATTTCTCTGAGCCTTAGTTTCCTCATATGTTATTTGGAGAGAAGAATGGTCAAATTACCAGCTTCATGGGATTGCTGCAAGGATCCCACAACACACTGTATAAGGCACTGGGAGGCTCTAAGACTAGAAATGTCAAGAGAAGGTGCCAACTGGCATATGGCTAAGATTGAGGGTCCTCTAAGGGAGTTTCCCAAACTACTAAAAGCAGAGGTACAGTCACTGACCCTATCCCTACCCTACAAGCATTATCTATAATATCATTAGCTAAAGCTTTTAACTAAGTTTTAATCATCATGACTTAAATTCCAATTCAGAATAGGTTGATAAAGATATAAAGATAGATAGATAGATAGATAGATAGATAGATAGATAGATAGATAGATAGATAGATGGATGGATGTAGACAGAGAGATGTGTGTAGAAACAGGGATGTATGTGTGTATGTGTGTGTGTGAGAGAGAGAACACTATTTTAAGTGGTGTATCTATAGAGAGTTGGATTATCTCCAGTATAGTGAAGTATGTATTTATGTAGCACACATGCTATAAAGAGTCACAATTATATCATATATATATACCCAATTCCCTAATACAATGTGGTTACACATTTTTTGTTGTTCAGTTGTTTTAGCCGTGTTGAACTCTATGACAGCATTTGGGATTTTCTTGGCAGAGATACTGAAGTAGTTTGCCATTTTTTTCACCAGCTCATTTTACAGATGAAGAAACTGAGGCAAACAGGGTGAAGTGACTTGCCCAAGGTAACAGCTGGTAAGTGTCTAAGGCTGGATTTGAACTTAGGAAGATGAGCTTCCTGACTCCAGACTACTGTGCCACCTAGCTGCCCTACATTTTACACACACACACACACACACACACACTCTTGTACATATGTGTATAATATCCATATATACATATACATGTGTGCATTTATACATATGAATATATACATATATAATATATGTGCACATACACATATATTCACATTTATATAGAAAGCATGCCTTAAAAGTCTTAATGATGCTATATAGCTAAAAAGCTTTAAACTGAATTAAGATTTTTGGGATATCCTATATATATACTCTTTCCCCATACATTCCATATAACTACACACACATGCACACATATATATATACTGCATATAAACACATGTTATATATGTGTGTATATATATATATGTACACACACATATATATAAGCAATGTCTAATATTTATTAGTATTTCACTTACCCAACTTCTATAGGAGAAGCAGTATAGTTTTATGGAAAGAAAGTTTCAAAATCTGAACAACCTGAGTTTAAAAGTTCAGCTTCTACTATAGACTGACTGAGCAAATCACTGAACTTTCCAATAACTCTCAGCAAATCTCTATCATAAGACCATAAATTGCAGAGCAGGTGCCTGCCTGCACTAGTAAATGGAGTTTCCTCACCTGGGACTTCCCTGGGCCAATAAAATCACCAAAATCCCAATCTGGAAATTATTAACAGACTTTCTTTGGAATATATCATGAAAAAAATTTTAAGTCACAAGATAAACATACTCAATAAATGTTTAAAAACACAGAAAGAAAAAAATACCCAACTCAAAATATTTACATTTCTTCAAGCAATATTGTAGCAATTATTCCAAGTGTCATTATTAATAGTGTAATTATTTGACACGTTACTGGGAAGCCTAGAGGCAGTGGGGTATAGTGGGTAAAAGGTTGTGACTGGAGTCTATAACTTGTTGTTCAGTCATTATTCAGTTGTGTCAGACCCTTGGTTGCCCAATTTGGGTGGTTTTTTTGTTTGTTTTGGTAAAGCCAATGGAATGGTTTGCCATTTCCTTCTCCACCTCTTTTTATGGATGGAGAAACTGAGGCAAACAGGGTGAAATGACTTGCCCAGAGTCACACAGCTAGTATGTATCTGAGGTCAGATTTTTAACTCAGGAAGCTGAGTCTTTCTGACTCCATCATGGATGGGGTTCAAACTTCACAGAACAAAATGAGGGCTAATCCTTCCTCGTCCCTCATATCTCCTGCCCCCCTCTTCTTCCTTTCTTCCCTCTCCCTCCTCTCTCCTGCCTCTTCCCTCTATCCTCCTCCCTCCAGTCTCCTCTTACCTGTTTTCTTTCTCCCTCCTATCTTCTCCTTCCAGACACCAGTGTTAATCCTGGCAACTGCCTTAACCCCTATAGCCACTCTTTAGCACTTGTCTCCAGGGGCACTGATTGGTGGTGGTCTGTCCTAGTGGATGGAGTTCCCCCACAGTGATCAAAGCACACATCTAGGTCTGGGAAAGCAAAAAGGTATAGAATGTAAATACCATGGAAGGGACTTGGGAATCAGAGCCCCTGGACTCACTTCTGGGTTCCAACCCTGGGCTTCTTGCTTAGGTCTCTCTGACCTTTACCAAGTCACCTGTCTTCTCTGGAAGCTTAGCTTTCTCTTTTGTAAAATAGAGAGATTAAATTAAGATGATCTCAGTAGCTCCCAGCCAAAACTGAATCAAGCAACTGTTGTAAGCACCTCCCATAAGAATTTCATACAATGTACTAAATGTATGCCATTTGTCGTGCATCAAAACATATATGGATATTAACTTCATAGACTCAATCAGATTGAAATCAATCAGTAAATAGAGCACCAGCTCTGGAGTCAGGAGGACCTGAGTTCAAATCCGGTCTCAGACACTTAACATGTACTAGCAGTGTGACCTTGGACAAGTCACTTAACCCCAACTGCCCTGCCTTCCCCCTCAAAAAAAAAAGTATATAGCAATGTATTAAGTGCTTACTAAATGCCAGGCATTGTGCTAAGCCCTGGGGATACAAAGAAAGGTTAAAAAGTCTGCCCTCAAGAAGCTTATATTTTATTTGGGAAACAATATGCAAGTAACTAAGTAATAATAATATATAGTGCTTTGAACTTTACAAAAATATTACCTGATTTTATCCTCCCAACAACCTTGAGAATTATGTGCTTTAATTATGCTCCCTTTACAGATGGGGAAACTGAGGTTGACAAAAAATAAGTGACTTGCCAGCGTCAAAAAAGTTATTAAGTGCCTGAGACCACATTTGAACTCAGGTCATTCTGACTCCAAGATACATGAAAACCCAGAGGGGGTAGGTAGTTCAAAGTGTAACAGTACAAGCCAAAGAAGTATTGTGTTCTTTGTTATGTAAAGCATTTTGGCAGAAGGGATAAGCAGGGATTGTGATTGCTTGAATGAGCATTCTATCATACCACTATGGCTCTGTGACCTTTATGGCCTGCCTCAGTTTCTTCATCTGTAATATGGAGGTCCTTATAACACCTACCTCTCAAGGTTCTGGAGCCTAATGTATAGAAAGGATTTGGCAAATATTAAAGAACCACAGAAGTTACAAGGACTGGACTTGTGATTTCATTCATCCTATTAGTCCCTTCATTGACCACAGAAGGTTTACTTATAAGGATTGGACTTGTGATTTCATTCATCCATTAGGCCCTTCATTGACCACAGAAATAAAAGACCTTCTAAATCAAAAGTACTTAAGCCTTTTCTTGCACCATGGATATCTTTAGCAATATGGTGAAGCTTTTCTCAGAATAATGTTTTTTAAAAGACTTCAAAAAATGCTAAATTAGTAAAAAATAAAGATGTAAAAATTCCTTCCATGTCTCAATTCACCTTGAAATCTATCAGGCCACAAGTGAAGAATACCTGATTTAAACTAACAATTTAAACCTATGGGCACAATTAGCAAAGACAAGACTGTATTTGTGGGACCAACCAAACCCAAACTTCAGGGCCTGAAGCTTGCAACTGAATCAAGCTAGCCACTTATGCAATATTGCAGAGGGACATTATTAAAAAACAAAACAAAACACTTCTGGCTTGAAGAACTTGCCAGTGAAAAGGAGAAGACAATTTTTCCTCTCCCCCTCTTTCTCCTTTGGAGATGTTCCACTTTATCTCATGCTAATTTCCACAGTGTTCCCTCTCTCAGTGGCAGGAATGTGCTATTACTAGGAGGAACCCAAAAGGAAACTTTGAAGGTCACTTACTTGCTGGCAATGAATGCATCCATTCACCAAGGGCACGCTTTGGATTGGGCCACAAGACCTTTACCACACCACTCAATTCCCCGAAGAGGCCACAAGCTTTTAACTTGTTCCTACAGGTCACATTTCTAAAATATTTAGCTGTCTCCAGTGTCCCCAGCCAGCAGCATCCTGAGGCATTAACACCATAAGGCTTTTCAGGGTAGACTGACCTCTTTCCAGTTCCTAATGGAATCATTCCATTTAATCCTCCATCCATAAAGGAGATTACAGAGCTCACATTAATTCCATAAATCAAGGATATAACCATGGGGTGTAGTGTCAGTCAATAAGTCAGTCAACTAACATTTGCTGGAGATTTTTTTTTTAATGGAAAAAGAAGTGACTGGAGTGAGAGGGCCTAGTTTCAGATCGTGACTCTGCACGACCTTGAACAAGTCACTTGCCTTCCTTGGGCCTCAATTTCTTCACCTGCAAAATGAGGAAGAAGGGTAGACTAGGGAGCCTCTGAAGGTCTCTTTCAGCTCCAAAGCTAGGTCCTGAGAATGTGTGGCTGTTTATCATCTTGTCAGTTTTAGAAATAAAGTGTGGTACTGTGGAAAAGGGGTAAGCTAGGTGGTGAAGTGGACAGAATTTGGGAACTGAGGTCAGGAAGACTCATCTCCCTTAGTTCAAATCTAGCCTGGGATATTTATTAGCTGACCCTGGGCAAGTCACTTCACCCTGGTTTTGCCTCAGTTTCCTCATCTGTAAACTGAAATGGAGAAGAAAATGGTAAACCATTCCAGTATCTTTGTCAAGAAAACCCCAAATGGGGGCATGAATAGTAAGCCATGACTGAACAACAACAAAAATGGGGGAGGGGGGAGTGTGGATTAAACAGATTGCCTCTTGAGTTCTCTAAATCTCTGGTCTCCAAGTTGTTTCCAACTGCTTTGTTTAAATAGACACATTTTAACCATCTTACTTTTACCAAAAGCATCTTGATCTACCAGTCTGTGTATTATGTTATTCCCATTCATATGAGGTTCTTCTACTCTAGGAAGGAATTTCTCTGACTCACCCTCCCCATCCAGTTTAAGAATTAGCCTATTTTAAAACCTCTTAGGTGTAAGCTGCTCTTCCCAGCCTAGTGCTTCTCCTAACATTTACATTTCAATAATAGTTCCCAAAGATGACACAGTAGACTATCTAGTAACTTTACCTTTAGGAAAACAGAAGAAAAGTTATCTTCCTACATCTCTAATTTTTTAAAAAGTGCAATGCATAATGATTCCATTGTCTGTGGGCTACTCCCCCTTTTCTCTTTAGATAATACAGAATGCTAGTCTAGACTGCCTCTAGATAGATTAAAAGCTGGAGTCACTAAAGTACCTAGACCCAGAATAAGCTGATTTTGAAGACACCAAATGATTTAAAGGTAAATATCTTTACAAGTGTAACTTAAGCAGGAGGAACTGTTGTTTTTGTAGATTTCAGGGGCTACTGCAGCTCTCACTTTTAAAATGATTTTAAACCTCTTTGTTTCCACCTTCCTCCCCCTTCAATTCAGGAACTGTAACCCCTGGGGGTAAAAAAGGAGCAATCAGAGAACATACAGCTAATATATCAGTTCTTTCACTTTGGGGTGAACGAGTAAAAGTGCCAAGTGGTTCTAATAAACTGTCTCTAGAATGGCTAACCAGAAAGAAGACCCATTCAAAATAACGGCTCCGACGACTCCCTTTTAAACACCTACCAAGGTTTTTTTTTAAAGTCAACCCAGCATTAGAGCTCAACAGTGATTTTCCAGACGAAATCAAGAAACATTTGTTAACATCCTACTATGTGTCAGACATAATGCTAGGTGCTGAGTATACAAATAATCAATGTTATCTAAAATTAACAATCTAATAATCCTCTTAGACTGCAGAGAAACTGCATAGCAATATTGCAAAGCTGGCAGCGGTTGGCCTTGGCACCAGGAAGCCTCAGGTTCAAGTCCGGACCCTCCCCCCCACCCCCCATATGAATTAGGTCCGTGTCCATGGGCAAATCACTTAATCTCTCTCTAAGGCTATAAATTACACACGGACCTAGATAGGAGGAGGCAATTTCCTAACACTGATACAATCACAACTCCGACTAAAAATAAATAGCATTTTTTTGTGTAATCTCAGGAACTCTGATTACAGCTTTAAGGAACACTTTCCTTGGCTTCCTCCTCCTCCTTTCCCTAACCCCCTCCGCCCGCAGTAGTAAGGTGGGGTGGGAATTCTTGGGCTAGTAAAAAAGTAATGCCTGGTCTTCCTGGGCAACCACACACACACACACACACACACACACACACACACACACACACACACACCTCACACATACCACACACAATCGTACATACCACAAATACACACATATCATAGTCACAGGCACTACACATACATACCACACACACACATCTTATATACCACAAACACACACGATAATCACAGACAGCGCGAGCGCGCGCGCGAGCACACACACACACACACCTCTCTAGATCAGCAAAACTTCTCAACAAGTAATCAACTGCTTCCTTGGGGAATCAACCTTCCTTCCTTTAGCCAGATTTGCAGATTTACGGCAGAACTGTGTGGTGGTCCTGCGCCGCAAAAGGCCAACCCATTAAAAAAAGTCTGAGAAAGAGAATCCGGGGCGCTGCATTTACTCTGCTTTGCAGGCAGACTGCTTTCGGAAGCCTGTGACCTGCTTGGACTTTGGGAGTGTGCAAAGAAAGGCGTGTGAGAGCGTGCGGGTGTATGTGTGTATGTGTGTGTGTGTGTGTGTGTGTGTGTGTGTGTGTGTGTGTGTGTGTGTGCATGTTTATTTGGAGTTCGGGGATTTCGTTTCATAACCTGCAGGGACCCATGTGGATATTTTCCCTTAGAAAATCAAGGTCTTCCCTGGCTAACTTTTAACGCCCCTTTGGAAAGACCGGGAGACCGGAGCGCCGATATTTCAGAAAAAGATCCCTTCTGAAAACCAATCTCCCGTTCTTTTCCAAACTTAAGAAAAAGGACTTGGCTTTCCAATCAATCGATCAGTCAATAAGCACTCATTCATTACTCCCTACTATATTCCAGGCCCCGAGCAAATTGCTGGGGAGGCAAATACAAAGGATGCAACAATCTCAGCTCTCCTGGAGATTCGGTTCTCAATGCAATGTGCACATTCCGAGTCTCTCGCCTTTGGGTCCTTGAACTAGGCACCTCCATCCTTCTCCTCCTCCCTGTCTTTCTCACCACCAATACCTTCCCCTGGGTGGTGGAAGGGAGGAGGGGTTCCAAATCCCTGCCGAGGCTGACCGGGTGCGCAGATTCTCCCCACCCCAGGGCACACACACTGGCCTCTCCTGGAGCCGCGCTCTTCCCTCTAGCCCGGTCCCCAGTCCAAGGGGGCACGAGGTGTGGGGCGCTTCCTCTACTTACTTGTGTCTTCTTCATAAGGAACGACAGCGCTGCAATCCAGCCCAGGCAGCGGTGGGGAAACTCCGTTTAGCTGTTCTGTGGCTCCAGCATATTGCTCGGGGAGCGGCGGAGGCGGCGGCAGCTGCAGCGGAGGCAGCGGCGGCTGCGGAGAAGCGGTGGGGGCAGAGGCGGCGGCGGCGGCGGCGGCGGCGGCGGCAGCAGCAGCAGCAGATTGTGCACGCATTGGGCAGCCCCGAGCGCTGCGCCCTCAGCTCCGGCCAGGTTCGCCGCCCGCCCCCCGCCCGCGGCGCTCGCTAGTTCGTTCGCTTGCTCGCTCGCTCCCGGCCAGTCGCCGCGCGAGGCAGTAAGTGAAGCCGGAGCCGGCGCCGGGCCAGAGCTTTTATAGCTCCAGTCCGCCTGCTCCTCCAGCAGCGGCAGCGGGAGCTGCAGAACGGGCTGGCGGGCGGGCAGGCAAGCAGGACACGCCTTCTTCCCTCTGGGAGCTTTGGAAAGGCGAGCTCAGCGGCAGCGAGCAGTGGAGGCTGGGTGGGAGGGGAGGGTGGATGGGTGGGGGAGGCCCCTGGGATTGGGGTGGGGGGAGGAGTAGGAAGCGGGGAGGGAGGGCCGTAAGAACTCCAGTCAGTGAGAGAGAAGTTGGACAAATTAGGCCAAGCTCATCCCATTGCCAGCGAAGGTAACCCGATCCCACCTTCCTCGGGCACGCATCGGCAAGGAGGCTCCCCGCGAACAAGCTGCGGGAAGGGAGAAGCAAAGAGGACCCAGAGCTGGTGCCCGCTGCTACTGCTGCTGGGGCTGCCCCTGGGACTGCTGTTGAGCCGAGAAGGAGCAGGGCGAAGGGAGCTGCCTCTTGCCCTCGGCCCCCCGTGCCCTACTGCAGGCTTTCGGGAAGCTCCAAGACTCACCTGTCACCTCTTGGGGACAGAAAAGATAGCGAGGAACGTCGTTCACAGCCGTTCACAGTTCGCCCACTCCTGGAACCTGCTCTTTTCTCAGGGGAGAGCTAAAAGCTTCCCATCCCTGCATCGAAAACGAGCAAAAGATCCCCCCGGCCCTTTACTAATAATAAGCTTGAAAAAGTAAAAGTTAAGCGGCGTGGAGCACAGCCATAGTTCCAGAGTAACTAGCAATATAGGAAATAAATTGTAAATACTTAGAGCTAAACAGACTTCCCGAGTTTTACTAACTTGTCCCTCTTCTAGATTGCTGTTACTGGGATCTAGATATTGTCAGAATACTTATTAGAATTTAGGTTGGGTTTTTTTTGTTTGTTTTTTGTTTTTAGCTTTTTAAAGTGTGGAGGAAGTGGTATATGAAAATTCTCTTGCAGAAAACCTATCTCAACTTGGGGGGGGGGGGGTGAAGAACCCATAGCTTTCATAGAGTTTAAAATTATAAATAGAAAAAAAACGCACCTACTTTGGACTCCCTTATGGAATGTCAAAGCCTTGAGGACAGTCTTTTTTTTTTTTGGTCTTTCTGTCCCAAGTACCTTAAGTCAATCGGTCGGTCAACAGGCATTTGAAGTTAAGCCAAGGATACCAAGAAACCTCCCTGAACCACAGTTGGAGGAGGCATTGGGGGAGACGACCTGCAAACAACATACACACAAGATATATACAGGATAAATTGGAGGTGTTCCCAGAGGGAAGACTGGCATTGAGGGGTATCTGAAAAGGCTTCTTGCAGAAGGGGAGATTTTAGCAAACTTGAAAAAAGCCAGAAGGTGGAGGTGGAGGGAAAAGGCAGAGCACCCCAGGACTGGGGGACAGCCAGTGAAAAGTCAGAAGATTCGAATGGCTTGTGAGAGAACAGCAAAAAGGCCATTTTCAATGGACCTAGAGTACAAAAAGGGTATAAGTAGACTGGAAAAGTAGGAGAGGGTCAACTTATAAAGAGTTTTCAAACAGTATTTTATATCGCAGTTCCTGGCTAACAAGTTCATCTGTTAGAATATCTGACTTCCTTAAAAGCTCAGCTCAAAAAAAGCTCTTTTTCTTGCCCCCATCTGGCTGCTAAAGCCTTATCCTCTAAGGTTACCTGAGAGCTGCTCCGTATGTATCTCTGCAGGTACCAAGTTATTTAAATGTCTCTCCTATTAGAATGTTAGCTCCGTAAGGGAAGGGACCGTTGTCCACGTTTCTGTGTTTCCCCAACACTTAGCACACTGCATTACACATTGCATAACCTTGAGCAATGCTTGTTAGGTTAACTAATTTATGATCAATGAAAAAAAGTGCAAATTTTAGATCATGCAGGGGGCGTTAACTTCGGGGAATCCGGAAAACTCCCTTGAAAAAAGTGACCACAGAAGCTTAGCCCGGGAGTTCTCAATCCCGTTTCCTGACCTTTAAAAATATACATACATGTTGATAACTTTTCCATTATAATTGGTTTCCTTTATAACCCTATGTATTTTATTTTAGACATTTAAAAACATAGTTGTGATAATGTCTTTAGATTTCACCAGGATCCAAAAGGATCTATGACATTTAATTAACATGCATTTATTAAGTATCTACTAAATGCCAGACATTGTGCTAAATGCAAAAAGAAGTTTTTTGGTAACTCACTGCTCCCATTTTTTTCAAGGGATTAAATGAAACTCCTAGAGGTTAAGTGATTTGCCCAAGGTCACCCAGATAGTGATTGCTTGAGCTGAGATTGAACCCGGGTTCCGGATTTCCAACCGGACTCTCATTCTGTTGTGGCATGCTGCTGCTTCTATCCCTTCATACGTGGTCAATTTAGAAAAATCTGGTTAATATGGTTTATTTTTTGTTTACTCAGAATGAATTTAGGGAACACCTGCTAGGACCAGACAAGAAGAAACCAAGGAAATCTCAAAGGCCCCGTAAAGAGGTTAAAGGAGGAATTGAATTCTCAGCTCTGCTATTATGGGTTCTTCATCCAATTATTTTTCTACGCCTTTGTTGCCCCAGCTGGAAGGATGCCTCCCACTCTGCAGTTAGGAAAATTAATGTTTGCAAAAAGAAATCTTCCAGGAAAAAGTGAAGAGTATTAAATGATTACTCTGACTTTTGGTTTAAATGGCATATATAGTTAGGCAATTTAAAAATAGATCAGAAGGCAGACAGATAAGCCTGATTATTGAATTCAAATGGACATCTTTCTGTCTCTTTGTCTCTGTCCCTTTCTGTCTCTGGGTGTATCTGATTCTGTCTCTCATTGTGTGCACGTGTCTATCTCTGCTTTTGTCTCTATCTCTGCGTCTTCTCTGTGTGTTTCTGTCTCATTCTCTCTGTCTCTATATCTGTATTTCTTTGTCTCCCAACATGTTTCTGTCTCTGCCTCCCCCTCCCTCTCTTTCTGTCTCTCTCTTTACCTCTCTGTCTCCATCCTCTGTCTCTCTATCTCCCCCAACTCTTTCCCTACCTCCCTCCAAATCCCTATTTTTATTAGACATTATGGATTTTGTAGACGTTTGGGAATATGTACTTAAACCCATTTAAAAAATTGGAGAAAGAGGTGATACTGGGTGTTGTGAATTGAGAAATAGGATGATAAAGTGAAAGGGGCACTGGACCTGTAATGAGGAAGCCTTGGATTTCAGGCACCTCACCTCAGACCCTTACCAGCTGTGAGGCCCAGGATACAATTCTTAATTTCTCTTAGCCCCAGGCAACTCCCTAGGGTTTATCTTCTGAAATCTGAGAGTAGAGGGAATTCCCCAGAATGAGGAGGGGTTTTGTGTGTGTGTGTGTGCATTTGGGTGACACTAGCCAGATAATCACAACCTTAAATGCAATCATTCTTCCCAGATCCCATATGTTTAAAGTTTACATTGCTAGAGTACTCCTATTAGCTTCTTTCCAAAAAAGTGCCATGTCTGAATCCATCACTGTGGTCATTAGAAAATGGAAAGACATTCAAAAAGATGGTTATTTTTCTGAGCCCTCCAATCTAATCTCTCTGTCTCTCTGTCTCTCTCTGTATGCCTCTCTGTCTCTGTCTGTCTCTCTGTCTCTGTCTGTCTCTCTGTCTCTCTCTGTCTGCCTCTCTGTCTCTGTCTCTCTGTCTCTGTCTCTCCCTTTCTGTCTGTCTCTCCCTTTCCCTGTCCCTTACCCTCTTTCTTTCTCTCTCTCCTTCCCTCTCTGTCTCTCCCCCTTCTTCTTCCTCTCTGTCTCTGGCTTCCTCTTTCTCCTTCCCCCTCTCTCTGTCTTTCTCTCCTCCTTTCTTCCTCCTCCCTTCTCCTCTTCCTCCTCCTCCTCCTCTTCCTTCTTCTCACTTCTTCAAATCCCAGGCTCCCTTCAAGGTTTTCCTCACATGTCATCTTCTTTAAGAGGCCTTTTCTGATTTTCCCAGTTGTTAATGACCCCCTTCCAGTCACTGTGCATTGATTTTGTATATAACCTATCCTATATTTACCTCTGTCAACATGTTGCCTTCCTCCCCAGAAGGTAAGGTTATTGTTGTTCAGTCATGTCTGATTCTTTGTGACCCCATTTGGAATTTTCCTGGCAAAGACATTGGAGTGGTCTGCCATTTCCTTCTCTAGCTCATTTTACAGATAAGGAAACTGAGGCAAACAGGGTTAAGTGACTTACCCAGGGTCACCTAGCTAGTAAGTGAGGCTGGATTTGAACACAGGTGCTCCTGACTTCAAGCCCAGCACTGTATCCACTGCTCCACTGAGCTGCCCCAGAAGATAGTTCTGGGGCAAAGATTATTTTGCTTTTGTCTTACATTACATAGCTAGAATAGTGCCTGGAACATAGTAGGTGCTTAATGAATGCTTGTTAATTGATTGATTTATTGATTGATTACATAGAATTTAATCTCTTTCCCATGCCATTCATATACTGTTACATAGTCCTTAAATATCTCCTCCCCACACACATTCACTTACCACCCCAAGCCATTGCTTCTCCAAGCTATATTTCCCCAGCTTCTTCAACTATTTCAAATTTGACATCTCTGCTAATTCCCCTCTCCATATAAATTACCCTCATCTGAGCATGTAATAGCCATCCTGAAGTGTGATTCCCAAAACAACACAATGCAGCATGTGTGGCCTGAGCAATGTGGGGCAGAGTGGAACTAATATCTTCCTGTCTTGGACCCCTCAGTTCTATGAACGAAGGTTTCTATTTCATTAGCTTTTTTTGGCACTTGGGTCCTTTTGGCTCCTGTGGAGCCTCAGTTAATGAAAACTTGATGGTCTTCTCTCTCTTGTGAATAATAATAAGGGCTGACATGTCTATACCACTTTGCATTTAAAAAATGTGTTGGGGCAATGGAAAGAAAACTAGATCAGAGAAGCACTGGTACAGTGGAAGAAATGCTGTATTTGCAATCAGAAGACATGGGTTTTAATCTGAGTTCTGTAATTCTACTTCTGTGACTTTGGTCAACCAAGTCACTTTTCTGGTCCTTAATTTCATCATGTGTCAAATGAAGAGCCTGGAAGTGACTTTTCCACTTCTACTGCCTTTTCCACTTCTAAGTCTTGAAATTCATGAACTAGGTTTGAATCTCAGCTCCACTACTATTCGTTCCCTGTGTGATCTAGAACAATGATGACCATAGCTCACACATCAGTGACCCTTTCTTCACAACAGCGCAGTGAGTGGTGGCAAAGAACTGGACATGGAGAACTGCCCATCCATTGGGGAATGACTAAATAAGTTGTGGTGTATGATGGGGATGGAATCCTACTGTGAGAAACATAAGAAATGTAATATATGTAAGAAATGATGAGCTGGTTGACTTTAGGAAAACATGGGAAAACTTGCATGAAATGAGGAAGAACGAAATGAGCAGAAGCAAGAGATAGTTGTATATAGTAACAGCAGTATTGTTTGAAGAACAACTGTTAATGACTAAGTTATTCTGAGTATTATAAAGACTTAAGTCAAGTGCAAAGGGCCCATGAAGGAAGATTCTGTCCAACTCTAAAAAAAACCAAAAAACTGATACGGGGAAGCTAGGTGGTGCAGTGAATAGAACACTGTCCCTCAAGTCAAGAGGACCTGAGTTCCAATCCAGCCTCAGACACTTGACATACTTACTAGCTGTTTGACCTTGGACAGGTCACTTAACCCCCAGTTGCCTTGCCTTCCCCCCTCAAAAAAAAAAAAAGAAATAACTGATAAATAGAAGAATGCATAGTATGGTGTGTATATATGTGTATGTGTACGTAGATATATACATAAATACCATATGGAAGTATATATGTATGTGTGCATGTATATAGATACAAATATACCAAGTGGAAGTATGTATAGAATGATATGTGCACATGTGTGTATACATGCCATATAGAAGCATGTATAATATGACGTGTGTATGGCATAGTATATGCATGTTATATATGTGTACTCATATACTATGTAGATGTGTATAGCATGATATGTGTGTTGTGTGCATGTATTGTGTAGGTGTCTATAGACATGTACCATATAGGAGTATGTATATTATGATATGTGTATACACACACACACACACACACATGCACACACCATTACTATCCATACTTCTGTTTATTAGTTCTTTCCTTGGAGATGGATAGCATCTTCCTTCCTGGGTCCTTTGTAGTTGATTTGAGTATTTATAATACACAGAATAACAGTCATTCACAGTTATTCTTTGAATAATATTGCTCTTACTGTGTACAACATTCTCTTGGTTCTGCTCATTTCACTCTTCATTATTTCACACACACACATATGTCAAATGGTGGACTTCTCTGGTGAGGGGTAGAGAGGGAAGGAAGGAAACAGTTTCAAACTTAAAATATAACAAAAAAAAGTTAAATTATTAAAAAAAGCCCAGTGAGTGAGTGCTTCAAGTTGACAAGCATTTATTAAGCACTCTTGGTCCACATTGTGCTAGCTGTGGTATTTGGTTTTCTAGAAAAAACAATGGAGAAGGGCCAGCCAAGCTGGGTGTTGAGGCACAGTTGTGGCAGAAGTGAAATCTACTAGGGTCCTTGCCATGTAAGTTGGGCTAATTTTCTCTTAAAAGGCATTTGAGACTTGATTGGTTTAGGAGACTATGGCTTTAGCCTTTGACTTGACTTCTGGGTGGGCTAGGGCATTAAAAAGGAGTTGGTACCCTTCAAACAAGGGCAGCTAAGAGATGTAATGGATAGAGCTCAGGCCCTGGAGTCAGAAGGACCTGAGTTCAAATCCAGCCTGAGACCCTCCCTATTCTTCCCCTGTGAGATGAAGGGTTGGTCTAGGCATTCACTGAAGTCTCTCCCAGCAGTGTGGCACCTTACTTCTTTCTAGATTCTATCCTCTCCTCTCTGTGGACTGCTTTTTAGGTTAGGCCTGCCTTGGGCTTTTCCAGTCATTTAGGCTCAGGCCTGGAATAAATGAAAACATCTGTAGTCCATTTAATATGAAGCCAAAAGGAAGTTCACAGTAGAGTGGAAGGGAAACTCAGCAAGGATATAGCAAGAGTTCAGGTAGATGGACCCTTGGTCTTGGTGCAGAAGTGTATCTGTTTAGAGGCATGTGTCTGAAAAGCTTTTTGTTGTTTTTCAATCAATTTGGTCACATCCAACTCTTCATGACCCAGTTGGGGTTTTCTTGACAGATACTGGAGTGGTTTTCTAGTTCATTTTACATATGAGGAAACAAACAGGGTTAAATCAAGCTCAGGGTCACACAGCTAGTGAGGGTCTGAGGCTGGATTTGAACTCAGGTCCTTCTGACTCCAGGGCCTGAGCTCTATCCATTACATCTCTTAGCTGCCCTTGTTTGAAGGGTACCAACTCCTTTTTATGCCCTAGCCCACCCAGCAGTCAAGTCAAAGGCTAAAGCCATAGTCTCCTAAACCAGCTTGGCTGGCCCTTCTCCATTATTCTTTCTAGACAACCAAAATGCAAATCTCTGTTAGAGACAACCATATTAGGGTGGTTGTTTTATTTTTCTGCCCCTCCCTGCAAAACTATAGTTCACTATGGGGGAAAGTACATGGGGCTTATGACTACAATCAAAGGGAAAGTTACAAAATCATGACGGCCAAAGGTCATGCCAGTCAACCACCCCCCACCATCTTCTATGCATGCTCACAGGAAACTAAACCTAGTTCTTTTTTAGTTCCCCCTTTCTTATCTGACTCAGCCGATTCTTAAACCCTGTTCCCAGAGTCAGTTACCCTGTAACCATAAGCAATGTTTCAGCTTCTCCATCATTCACCAGTGGGTTTGTTTGGTTTGTCAAAACTCTAGGTATCTTAACCCCTTTGGAATCAATCACCCCAACTCTTAGTCCTAAAGCCTAAAGACTCCCTGACCTTGATGAACTCCAGCTTCTTTTTCTTTTCCTTTCCTCAGGCTGGTCATTTCTCCTCTCTGACCATTACCATGAACAAGAGTCTTAACTTGTGCCCCTGACTCTTTAGATAGAAAAGCTTCTTGCTTCCCTAACTACAGCAAGAATTTCTCCCCCTCCCACCTCCACCCCAGACTTCAGCCAGTGGTGGAGAACCTGGGACCTCAAGGCCACTTGTGGCCAAGGATTTGTTCTGTGAAAGTTTGGATTCAAAGGGCCACATCTGAGGACATAGAGGACCACATGTGGCCTCCGGGCTGTAGGTTCCCCACCCTTGCCCAACTTGGCATGCCTATCACACCCCTGCCTTGGAGTCTAGATTTCCGGGCTTTCAGAAAATTCTGAACTCTCTCATTCTCTCTCTGCACTGTTCTTTCTATCTTGGTTGGTTTGGTGGATTTTTATTCCCGAGCAAGGATTCTTAATCTTTTCTATGTCAGCACATGGTGGCAGTCTGGTGAATCCTATTGACTCCTCAGAATAATGTTTTCAAATGTGTAATATAAAATTAGGAAAACAATTATGCTGGAATACAGTTATCTACATCTATCTCACACATATATACATATGTGCATATGTACACACAGTTTATAGACTCCAAATTAATGAGAATTTTGCTCTAGCTGCTTGGATAGGTAGCACTAACCATAGTTTGAAGGTGACCTCTGCCCTGTGGCCCTAGAGAGACCTCTGGGCTTCTCCTTGTCTCTGCCCCCATCATTTTTCAGTGGCCTCAAGATCTGGCTATGATACCCCTCCCAGAACCGACTCTTTCATTCAACTAGTCAGCACAGGGCTCCCAGCCAGCCTGAGTTTCTCTTCTTGTTCACAACTTCTTGCCTCTGTCCATCTTTCCTCAATGTTGCTGTTCTGTTTCTGCCTCCTCTCTCATTTTTTCACCTTCCCCTTCCCCATTCTCTGGGTGCTGAGTCATAGCTCAGGCCTTTGCTGTGAATAGTAGCTTTCTAAGAAAGGCAATTTGCTGAACAATATTCTTGGGAGTCAAAAGAACTGGGTTGAAGTCCTGTCTCTGATGCAAACTGTGTGACTATGTTCAACTTCCTTAAATCAAATGAGATAATATTTCTAAATTATTTACAGCACTGCCTGGCATATAGTAGGTGCTTAATAAATGCTTGTTCCCTCCCTCTCTCCCTTTCCTTAATATCTCTTGAGTTTTAGGTTGCCCTTTGGTAAAATGGGGATAATAACATTTGCAACATCAGCTTCATAAGGTTATTGTGAAGAGATCCCACCCATTTATTAAGCACCCAATATATATGGAATGCCATACCAAGCATCGAGAAAATTCCAAAACAAGTTATCTGCCTCAATCATGGACCTTGCAGTCTAGGAAGAACTTTATACAGTTTTTAAATGTTCATTTTATTGGGGTTTTTTCCCCAATTAATAAGAATTTATAATTTCTCCTGGATATTCTTCCTGCTCTGACTAAAAATAAAAAAAGAAAAGCAAAATCCTTATAACATATTTATAGTTAAGCAAGATATATTCTCATATCAGCCATGTCCAAAAATGTTCATCTCATTCTTCATCATGAGGCCATTATCTCTCTGGCAGGAGGTAGGTAGCCTGATTCATCATTACTGGTCCTTTGGAAATGTGGTTTTTTTGTGGCAATGTTCAGACTTCCAAAGAGACTTTACAAATTTCAAAGAACTCTATCAATTGGAGCTTAGATTTGAAATATTAGACAAGTGGTTTCCTAGTGCTATTTAAAATCTCTTGGGACTTTTTTTCCCTGCAGAAATAGAATTCCATTAGGATAGCCAAGTTCCAGTGTGGAAACGCCCTTCAGTAATGTCCTGTGTAACTGACAACTTTAGAGAGTTGCCTGAGACATTGGGAAATTAAGCAGCTTGCCCACTGTCGTAGAACTAGTTTTTTGTCAGAGCTCCCTGACTCCAAGGCTAACTCTCTATCCTCTCTATCCTATGCCATGCTTTATAGTATAATCTATATAATATCAACTCTAATTCCTTCCCCAGCCCTTCAATAATTAGCAGGATCATATGGCCATAGTAAGAGTATGAGTTATTGTAATACCCATTTTATATTGATGAAACTAAGACTCAGAGATATTAAATAATCTTCCTGATGTCACACAACTGGTTAGTGATAGATGGATGACTTTTGAAAGTTAAGCTCTTCCATGGCTGTTATCCCTTTAAAGTTGAAAAACCATGAAGCCTCAGGGTTACATTCAAAACCAAAATCTAATTATCTTAATCTAGGACTAGCTCACTTCTTCAGCCATTATCTCTAACAATCTGATCGGCTCAGGCATAGAATTCAGCAGTCTCTCTTCCAGGGTTCCCACCCTTCCAGCAATGTGAAGACAAAGGGGTGGAGTGCAAAGAACATTGGATGTAGGGATAGAAGACCTGGTCTGGAGTTCCAACTTTACTATTTATCAAAGTGACCTTGAATAAGTCACTCTCCTTTTCTGTAAAGAACAGAGGTGAGGAACTAGTGTGGAGGGGATACAGAGCAAATCAGAGTCAGAAAGACATGTCTGAGCTCCACTTCTGATGTGTGTGCATGTGTGTGTGTGTATGTGTAACACACATATATAGAGAGCACACGTATTTATGTTTGTGTGTATATATACACATATGTATATATGTACACACACACACACACACTCAGACTGTGTGTTCCTAGATATATTACTTCATTTCAGGGCCCTAGACTCTTTGAGTTATAGAGCAAGTATTAGTATATATCAGTAGAGGGAATTTTCTATATAGTTGAAATGACTGATAATTTTTAAAGTAAGAATAATAATTATATCATATAGGATCACTATGAAAATTGAATGGATTATGTATGCAAGGCATTATGTTTTAAACCTTAAAGTATTCCATGTGAACCATGGAGATATAGCTCCCTTAATACCATCCTTAATGGAGTAAGATAAGCATAGGATGACAGGCAAACTTACATAGAAGGTCAGCAAAGAAGTGCTGCTAAATGTTTTAACAACCAGCTCTTGGGCAGGGTGGGGGTGGGGGTAGAGTTCCAAGGACCCAGATTTAAATTTAATGTGCATTGGTAAGATTTTCTCCATTCCTTGCTTAAGTTTAAACAATCAACAGCACAATAAATTCAATCTTGGCTCATATCATTTGCAGATTTCTAAAGTGTAAGTGTTCACACTGAAAATTTAATAATCAGCTCTCCAACCAGGTTCTAGCACATCCTTCAAATGAGGTCTCCCACATAAAATAGGAGAAGAGTTTCCTGCATCCCATAATTCCCATATGCATGTCCCACTTGTGAAAGAACCTCTCTACAAAACTGCAAGGAGGATTTTCTGACATCATGGGATGATGTCTTGACTCATGTGTGAATTGGGTCTGAGTGAGGAAGAGTTGCATGGTCAACCTCATTCTCTCTCCCAGAGTCATCAAAGTCCAGTGGCAGGACAAAAGTCCAGAATGACTGGCGATGGACTGGGATGCAATGGATGACCTTAGTGTCTTTGATGTTTGAGCAAGGTCTAAGCACTCCACAGAGCCTTTTTAAGCTGCCTTCATGACCATTGGAGCAAATTGTTCTCATCCATCCATTCTCCATGGAGAAAGTCTTCACATGCTTGGTGCAGATAGCCCCCTAACTCACCCATAGGTTTGAGACCTGTTGCTTAACCCTAAATCTGGTTTAACCCACCTGCAGAGACAGTTTTACAGAGATGTGGATGCTACACATGCTATAGCTTTTTGGGACCACAGGTGAGAGTTATGTGTTACATGAACACCAAAGATGAATGAGCAGCCCTCACATCAGAGGTGCTAGTCCTCCATGAGACACCATACACCCCCTTGGAGTTGGTATAATGGCAGCATATCTACCAATCAGCAATAGGATGTGTCGTGGAGCAATAGTGATATATTTGGATCTGTCTTATGACTTCAGCAGAGTAGAAAACTGTAATGAAACCTATCCCCCACCAAAGCACATTAGCAAGAGTTCTGCAATTTAGAGTCTTAGCAAGTTACCTAAAACACTAAGATTAGTAACTTAAAAGAGGTTCTTGAACCCAAGAATTCCTAACTCTGAGACTGACTCTTCATTACATCACACTCCCTCTCTTGATAATAATAATAGCTCACATTTATCCCTTAAAGGTTTGCAATTCATTTTAGGCCAACTATCTCATTTGAATCCCAGTGAAGTAGATACTATTATCCTGGGGATGATAAGGAAATTGAAATTCAAAGTTGTGACTTGTCCAAGGTCACATAGCTAATAAACGTCTAAGGCAGGATATGACCAAGCTGAGGTCTTCTGGATAGAAGTCCAGTGTACTATCTTGCCATGCCATGCTACCTCCTCCCCTCCACATTTGAAGAGAGTCCAAGTTTCGAGTTAGGTCATCCACCCAAGAGATATATAAAAGAAGGTACTAAACAGTAATCAAAGGCAGTATGTGAATGGAGTTTTTGCCCAGGAGGGAACAAATAATATCTTAGGTAAAACACAATTAGAGCCTATAGAGTCAGGCAGAAATCAGATTCCAAGAAAGCAAATTGAACTGGGGTAGGAATAAATGGAAGAGATCCAAGGAGTACATCTGCCAAGTTGTACTGTTTGGTCGACTTAGCGGCAATGTCAGAGAAGCAAAGAATCTGAGTTGGGAAGAATTTAGACAACATTTAGTCTAATCAGTTTTGGAAGACACATTCACTCTCCCATGTCCCCAAACAAGTGTTTGTTTAGCTGCCTTTTGAAGACCTTCAATGATGGGAAACACCCTATATGTGTCTGTTTTTATTTACCAAGGATGAGTCATCCCTATGTACATCCTAACCACCATTGTGGATATGTAGTAGAAAAATGACCAGATCCAGAATCAAAAGGCCTGGGCTCAAAACCCTGTTCTGCCACCTGGGGCAACATGTTTCAGTCCTTTAGGTTTCATTTTCCTCCTCCACAAAATGAGGGAGATGGACTGCATGATCTCTAAGCTTTCTTCCAGCTCTAAATCTGTGATTCATCTCTCCTCAAGTTGCTGCCTTTCCAGGCCCTGGGGCTTTGGTTAGTAGTAGGGTTAGTATAGTAAAAATGCTTCCACTATGCCCAAAGGGCTATCGAACACTGTGCATATCCTTTGATCCAGCAATACTTATACTAGGTCTGTATCCCAAAGAGATCATAAAAAAAGGGAAAAGGACCTACATGTACAAAAATATTTGAAGTGGCTCTTTTTGTGGTGGCAAAGAATTGGAAATTGAGGGGATGCCCAGCAATTGAAGAACAGCTGAACAAGTATATAATTGTGTTGGGATACTGTGCTACATAAGAATGATTTCAGAAAGACCTGGAATGATATACATGAATTGATACAAAGTGAAATGAGCAGAACCAGGAGAACATTGTACACAATAACAGCAATCTCATATAATGATCAGTTGTGACTGACTTAGCTATTCTCAGCAATACAATGATCTAAGAGAATTCCAAAGGATTTATGATGGGAAATGCAATCCACATTCAGAGAAAGAGCTGAGGAGTCTGAATGCAGATCAAAGTAGTAATACTTTCACTTTATTTTTTTCATGTTTTTTTTTTTCCTTTTGCAAACTATGTTTTTTCTTTTTTTCACAACACAACTAATATGGAAATAGGTTTTATATGATTGTACATATATAACATATTAAATTGCTTACTGTCTTAGGGAGGGGGAGGGAAGAAGAAAATTTGAAACTCAAAATTTTATATAAAATCAATATTAAAGATTATATTTACATGTAATTAGAAAAATTAAAATACTATTAAAATGCTTTCAGTTACCATAGTATGTGAATGATAGACAGGTTCTTAGGTGAAGAAAAGGCTGGGGAGATTCAGAGTTCCCAGCTGACAGGTCAGAAGATTTAACTTCCTTGATACCCACTTGGCATCATTGTTTGTCTGTAAGAACATCACCTCCTTCTAGCTTAGTGGGCTGGAGTTGGGCTATGTGTTGGATATCACCTTGGTGGGCCTGGCTTGCTTGCTTCCTACCAAAAGCCCACTTCTCAGATTTGTAGGGTATTTTCCTTTGGCAGACACAAGAAACTTAAACTGCAGACCCTGTCTCAGAAGAAGGCCAGCATCTGATGCCACAAAGCATACATCCCTATAGCACATGGCACATTTTGATAAATACAATGAGAAAATTGGGCCCCATCCTGAATCTATGCCTGTAGGTGAATTAAATAGTTAGGGTCTTGAGTATGGGGGTGGGGAGGGATCAGGGAAGGAGGGAGAGAGAAATTGATAGGCCCCTGGCCCTCAAAGAGCCCTAGTCACCTCAAAGATATGGTATTCTATATAGGGCACTTTCTCCCTTCAGAGATTCCATCAGAAAAGACAGGGAGTAGAATGGAACTGAATCAGTCAGAAGTTTAAATTCCAACTCTATTACTTACTAAATATATGACATTGGACAAGTTAATTAACCTTTCTGGGTTTCTTCATCTGTAAGTTGAGGAAGTAGAATTGGATGATTTTTAATGTCCTTTTAAGCCAGGGGCTCTTAATCTGGGGTCTGTGAACATTTTCTTTTTTGATATTCTGAGAATTATTTCAATACTATTGATTTCCTTGGTAATCCTATGTATTTTAATATATTGATTTTTTAAAACATTACTCTAAGAAAGGATCTATAGGCTTAATCAATCTGCCAAGGGGGTCCATGATGCAGAGATGTTAAGCTAAACCTATATCCCAGAAGTCTTTGAGGAAGTTGAAACCCTGGGATAATAGAAACTGAGCCCCTGAAGACAGAAAACAGTCCTCTGTAAGGTCACACTATTCCCTTAGCTCAGTAAAAACTGGGCTGCCTGGAAAGTCCTGAGCCGAATGGCTGGAATGGCTTGCCCCACCTCCCACCTGCTGACTTAGCCAGTTGGTTAACCTATTGTTAACCTGTTTTCTAAAGCTCGATTCAAATGCCAAATCCTCCAGTAAGTCCTTCTTACTCCTCCCATTTGATCAGAACCTTTTTCTCCCTCAGACCTCACTTAGTACTTGGCTTATATTTCTCTAATACACTTTGCAAGAATTTTGTTATAGCTAATTGTGAATAGGGATGGTTGAGATAGGAAAAGGCTATCCATATCTAAGTTCTGTAACCTCTAAGTACATTTCCCAGGATCCCTGGGCCCAGAATAAAAATGCTCATTGGAAGAGAACAAGGGCCACTGTGAAGTCATGGCTTGTTGAAAAGAGACTCCCATGAATATGAAAGAAGAATGGAAGTTTCTTCCTTGTCTGGGATCTTGCAAAGAGATTCCAAGATGAAAGTAAAGTCTGTTGTTGTTGGATTCCACATAGAGAGTCCTGTCTGGAGCAGAATTTCAAAGAAAAAAGACATCCTGGTTGAGGATTTGACTAGAAGTCAGGAATAGTCACTGAAGCAACTCAAGCTATCAGTTGCACAGATGCATCAATAATTAGGAAATATGCAGGCTAGACCCAGACTTTGCTCCTGAGGCAAGCCCAAGCCAGGACCCATGCTGAGCATACATACTTGGACAGCTGAAACTGTGTTTCTAGGGATTCCCTATTGGATCCCTGAGTTCAGAAAGCTTGACTTGCAAATTATTCAGGAGGTGAGGGGGTGGAGAGAAGAAAAGAAAGAAGTGGAACTATATGGAATGCAGAGTTGCTTTATTACTCATTTCTGTCCCAGTGGATTAGAGAAGAGTTTTTGTAAGCAGAGAAAGGGCTCTTGCACATGGCTGAATGAGACAGTATAGTTTCAGATGGACAGTGGAAGGGAGGCTATCCCAAAAGGTCTATCTACACCATTTCACAAGTTTTAAAGAAGACATGGAAGGTGTCATTCAATTGAAAGTTGAATAACAGAGTATGAGAGGGGATAGACTGAAATCTGGAGAAATGGACTAGAGATAGTGGGGGCAGGGAGGGGCTGACTGGCATGGTTGAAGTTGAGTGTGACTGAGTCCCATGATTGCCACTGCCTCGCTTTGCTCATCATGTCCAGGGCAGAAACTCTGAGGACCTTCTCCTTCCAGACTGATACTTTTGTGATGGCAAACTAGACCATTTTTTGTCTCGGTTCTTACCTAGACCTTAGTCATTGAATGGGCTTTACCTCAGATAAATTGAGATCTGAGAAAGACCTTAATGTTAAAAATGCCAAGGTCACCCATTGTAACCTGGGCTATCACCAGCTATCTTGACTTTTGTCTTTCCACTGGACTCCAGTGACTCTGGAGGAGACAGTGAGGCTGATGATTTTTGGAGCTCTTCCTCACTTAAATCCAATTTACTTGAAAGTCAAGATGTCACTCTCATGATATCATTGGTCCTCTGGAAAAAATGAAGGAGGAACAACAACCATGATCAGAGGGGAGGACAGAGGCAAGAGTTAGAGGCATGTCTAAAGTCAATCAATAAACATTTTATTAAGTACCTACTATGTGCCATGCACTGTGCTAACAACAGGGATACAAAGATAGGCAAAAGGCAGTCTCTCTCTCTTTTTTTTTTTTTTAAAGCAATTTGGGTTAAGTAAGTTGCTCAAGGTTACACGGCTAGTCATTATTTGTGTGTGGGTGTTCATTTTCTGAGGCCGGATTTGAGACTCTTACTCACTGCGCCACCTAACAGCCCCAAAAGGCAATCTCTTCTTAAGAAGCTTACAGTCTGAAGAGGTAGACACCATATTTAAAAAGTCTTTTCCAATCCTCCTAAATCTTAGTGCCTTCCCTCTGTGATCACCCCAAATTTAAGCTGTATTTTGCTTGCATGTTTTGTTTTTCCCTTCCAGGGAGCCATTCCTCATAAGGAAGAATATAAAAAAGAAAAAGGTTAGTAAAACTAAACAAAAAGTAACATTATATTCAATGTTCCTGGATTCTACCACTTTCACAAAGAGGGGAGGAAGGTGCCTTCTCATTTCTTTTCTATAACCATAAGCTTGATCATCATTACTTTGAATCCCATCTCTCCATGACCATGTTCTTATCACTGATCAGTGTTGCTCCATCAGTGCTGAGTAGTGGAGATGCACTGAAGGTCTTTAGTCCATAAATATCCTTCTAGGTATCATAAAAACATTTTGGATTCTTACTATCTCATCTGCCTTCTTACTGAACCAAGAATCCTGGATCTCTCTAAGCTTCTAAAGCTAAGTACTTTACTTTTGAAGGAGGTAAACACTGCCTTTTTAGAGATTCTTGAACTCTCCTGCTGGAAAACCCTACAGAGTTCTGGTTTTGCATTTAGTAGCTTCTGAATTTCCTTCTAATCTTCATTAAACTAGTCCTGATGTTTGCAAGTGTTTTGACCCAAATGAGTAAATGTGGTGCTGTATACTGAATATCTGAAAGCTGAAAGCTCTTTTTTTGCTCCACTGTTACTAACTGTGCATTGACTCAGTTTTCCCTCCAAGTCAGCAACAAACTTCACACAGGAGAAGTGCTCTAATCTGTCGAAATTGAGTTTTATGATGATTGTCAAATCTTGGGGCCACTGCTTTTGTTGAATCCAAATATTTAGCTTGGAGAGGATAAATCTGTGCTGCACACATATCACCTTCATCACCCTCACTTCCAGTCTGTCTATTCTCCTTTCTTTTCTTTTCTTTCTTTTTTTTTGCTTTTTGGAGGGCAATTGGGGTTAAGTGACTTGCCCAAGGTCACATGGCTATTTTTTGTGTTAAGTGTCTGAGGCTGGATCCAAACCCAGGTCCTTCTGACTCCAGGGCCGGTGCTCTATTCAATGGCATAGTCTATTAAATGCTAATGTTTCCTGCAAGGGTGCACCTATAAACTTTCATTGTGCTTAGATAAACTGAAGACAGTGTTGGTGATGAGAAGGTCATGAGACACACAAGTCTTCTTTAAGTGACTGTTCAAAGGATAGAAGCAGGAAGTTTTCAGACATAGAAATCAAAGCTATCTCAAGCCATATAAAAAAAAATTCTCTAAACCACTATTGATTAGAGAAATGCAAATTAAGACAACTCTGAGGTACCACCTCACACCTATCAGAGTGGCTAATAAGACAAAAAAGGAAAATGATGGATATTGGAGAAGATACAGGAAAACCGGGATATTAATGCATTGTTGGTGGACACCAGTTGTGAACTGATCCAACTTTTTTGTAGAGCATCATGGAACTATGTCCAAAGCATTATAAAACTATGCATACCCTTTGATCCTTTGATCCATCAATGCCTCTGCTAGGTATCCCAAAGATACAAAAAAAGGGAGGGGGGAGGACCAATTTGTACAAAAATATTTATAGCAGCTCTTTTTATGGTGGTTAAGAATGGGAAATCAAAGGGCTGCCCATCCATTGGGGAATGGCTAAACAAGATGTGGTATCTGATTATTATGGAATATTTTTGTGCTATAAGAACTGACAAATAGTATGACTTCAGAAAAAACTGGAAAAACTTACATGAACTGATGCAAAGTGAAGTGAATGGAACCAGGAGAATATCATACATGGTAACTACAATATTGTTGGATGAAGAATCATGAATGATTTAACAATTCTCAGTAGTATGATGATTCAAGAAAATCCCAAAGGACTAATGAAGTATGCTGCCCGTCTCCAAAGAAAGAATTGATATTTTTTGAATATAGACTGAAGCATATTGTTTATCACTTTCTTTCTTTCTTTTTCCTTTATTTAAATCTTCTTTTACAAAATAACCAATATGGAAATGTTTTACATGATTGCACATGTATAACCTCTATCTGATTGCTTATTATCTCAGGAGCAGGGAGGGGAGGAAAGGAAAGGATAGAATTTGGAACTCAAAACTTTTTTAAAAAATGTTTTAAAACTTGCCATAACATGTAAGTGGGAGGAATGATATTTAATATATTAAAATATTTATAAATATATTAAAATATATTAATAATTTAAATATTATAATAATAAAAAATACTAATTTAAAGATATTAAAATATATTTTTAAGTGGTAAGTGACCATTTCCAACTCCATTTGTATCAAAGACTCCCTATTATGTCTAATTGTCTATGCCTACTTTGGCATTAAAGTCACCCAGAATTATGAGCATGTCCTCTTCTGGCACACTGATGATGAGGGTCTCGAGGTCTCACTAAAATTCTTCTTTGGCTTTGTCAGGGTTTGTTATAATGGGAGCATATGCACTGATGATGGTGGCATGGCACTTTCCTCTAAGTACAATTATACTGTCATGAACCTATCATTCACTCCTTTTGGGAGGCATATAAACTTGACTAGATTAGATTTCATTGTGAACCCTACAGTTTAAGGCTGCTCCTCATCACTGCAGCTACTCCAGAATCTCGTGTATCCAGCTCCAACTTTGGTAAGCTGGCCTTCATTTGCCAGCCTTGTTTTACTCAGGGTGGCTGTTTGAATGTGATACCTGTTGAGTTCTCTTGCAACAAAAGCTACTTGTCTTTCAGCAAGGATGGATTTCTTGTTGTCCATAAGTATGTGCACATTCCATGTGCCCATGGTGAGTGGCATCATCTTCATAAAAGTTTTTGTATACTTTTTTTTGTGTTTTGATCACAGAGTGGGATCCACACCTGCTGGGGTAAGCAGAATAGGTTAAGTAAAGCAGAAAATCTTTAGGGCACCTTTCCTAGCCCCCTCCTCACACTAGGAAGTGAGCAGTGTGATCCTTTAAAAACACTGCTCAGATACCCAGGGGGCTGCCAAATCCCACTGCTGCTTCAGTCTATTGAGAAGAAGATCCTATGGCCCAGGCCGCCTGCTTCATTACTAGCCCATTGGCACAGGACTTCAAGGTAGGTAAAATAGTAAAAAGGACATAGAAAAAAAAATAAAATAGTTGAGTAGTAAAATAATAAAATTATAAAACTATTGAGTAGTAAAATGATCACATAGCTAAGCAGTAAAATAATGTGAGTGATGACTATTGACTCCCATGTTAATTGGATTTAAATGAGGCAGAGTTGCTCAAAGGCATCAGCCTCACACTCTCTTCCAAAGTCATTGAAGTCCAATAGTAAGAGAAAAACCAAGATGACTCGTGATGGCCCTGGATATACTGGATGACTCTGCCATTTTTGATAGCTGACCAAACTCTAAGGGCTCCACAGCCTCTGCTTCTACCGCCTCCATGGCCCATGGAAACATAATGTTCACATCTGCTTATTCTGCCCAGAAAGTCTTCACGTGCATGAGGTAGACACCCCGCTTACACACCATCTTGGAGCCAAAGGTGAGAGTTGGGTGATCGATGGACACCAAAGGTAGATGAGCAGCCCTGCAAAGAGCTCACCAAGCCCTCCCACTAGAGGTTCTGGTCTTCCCTAAACACCCCATATACAACTGTAAACAGAATTCGAAGTAGAGGACACTACTTGTTGGAGACATTTTGTATAAGGTTTGGGTTTGAGGAGGATGGGGTTACAGAACACATGACTTTTACATCTGTGATTTCCATCACCTAAATCCAATCCTTGAGTGACTACGAAGTTTGCAGCCATTTGCAAAGTCAAGGAGTGGATTTTTCTATTTCTTTTTCTCCCTTCAACAATCATCAGACCCTTTATCTAATATGGATAAAAGGTACTTTCATTGTCGTTTCCACTCTTCATTATCTATGCACTCTTTTTTTTTTTTTTTAAAGCAATTGGGGTTAAGTAAGTTGCTCAAGGTTACACGGCCAGTCATTATTTATGTGTTGGTGCTCATTTTCTGAGGCCGGTTTTGATCCCGGGTCATCCCAACTCTGAGGCCGGTGCTCCTATTCACTGCGCCACCTAGCCTCCCCTACTATGCACTCTTTCAGTTGGAATTTGAATATTTGCATTGACCCCATCTGAATAGGCCACAGAGATCTTAACTAATCCTCAATCTATTTTCTAGAGACTTTAGTTGAAAAGGATAAGAATAGCACCTCAACTTTCTTTCTTTCTTTTTGGCTTTTTTGAAGGGGCAAGGCAGGGCAATTGGGGTTAAGTGACTTGCCCAAGGTAACACGCTTAGTTGTTGTGTTAAGTGTCTGAGGCCACATTTGAACTCGAGTCCGCCTGACTCCAGGGCAAGTGTTTTATTCACTGCACCACCTAGCCATCCCACACCTCAAATTTCAATGAGTTGGATCAGGCTTTTAAGGTTTCCAAAGCGTCTTCCTCATAGGAACCCTATGAAATAGATAATGCAAGTAGCACTGATCCTACCCCACCCCCATTTGATTTTTCCAAATGAAGAAACTGAGGCTCAGATAGATGAAATGATTTATCCAATGTCACAGGACTAAAAAAAAGCCAGGATTCAAACCCAGCTCTCTCCTAACTTCAATTGAGTCCAATGTCTTTTTCCATTATACCACATTGCCTCTCTAGATAGATACACAGAATAGCTTTGAGGAATGGGTACTCCAAAATGAGAATATTCAGATGGCTCCTGGCTTGTGGAAAAGCTACATAAAGAGATAATACATTTACTTATTTTTATTTTTTTATTTTTTGCTTTTTTCGGAGGGCAATTGGGCTTAAGTGACTTGCCCAAGGCCACAACTCTAGTTTTTGTGTTAAGTGTCTGAGGATTTGAACTCGGGTCCTCCTGACTCCAGGGCTGGTGCTCTATTCACTATGCCACCTAGCCACCCCGAGATAATACATTTACAATAGTAAATATATATTGGTTGACCATTGATGCGCTTACCAACCTTTATTTTATTTTTACCTTTTTTCTACAAACAGCTATAATGTAAAACATAAATATTTTAAGATACAAATAATTATAGGAAAAATTATTGTGAAAGAAATTATAAATATTAGTTAAATACAATTTGATTTTTAAATAATTTTTTGCTTAGTTTGATGAAGTAATAACAAATTATTATACATTTCTTTTCCATATCTATCACTTTATATCAACCCTCCTACTCCTCTTTAAGTAGAAATGCTCTCTTTTTAACAAACATTTATAATCAAGGGGGAAAAGTCAACACAGTGAACATGTTTGAGAATGCCGTCTACATTCCTAGTTTATCATCTCTCCACCAACAGGTAGGAATCATGTTTTATGTTCTGTTACTAGTTATTTTGGTCATTTTCCCTCTCCTTCTCTCTCTCCCTCTCCTTCTCCCTCCCTCCCCTCCCCTCTCTCTTTCCCTCTGTGTTTCTGTCTGTCTCTCCCCCCACCCCTTATATCACCACCATCTCCATTATCTGCTTCTTACTGTAGTCTGGCAAAGCACATAGAACCCTCATGTCAATTGTTGAGATTTCCACAAAAATCTCCAGCCCAGTTTTCTTTTGCCTAGTCAAACATTATCTCCTGGTATTAATAATATATTAATACATAAAAGACTTCTTCTCAATGGGGGAACTCCCTTAAAGAACTCAGATTGACCAAGGTTCTGCAAAGTTACATGATTTGCCTATGAGCCACATAGCCGGTATGTGTCAGAGCTGGAATTTGAACTCAGCCCAGACTTCATGTTCATAGATTCTTTTTATCATTCCAAGAAGTACATATTAAAGCATATTGTGTTGATACCAAGTTTTTGAACAGTGGCATGAATGAGTGTAGGAATGGGTTAAAAATCTTTGATGTCCTTCAGGAGTCTAAGGAGGATCTTTGATGGAACTGAGGTCAGACTCTAGGAATGAGATTAAGGGTGGGAAATAGCTAGAGGCTCCCTGGAGATGACAGACAATGGAGGGCTAGGCTAGTTTAAGAGTAATAGATTTGGGTATAGATATTTAGGGAAGCTCAAGAGTGTAAGGTAGCTTGACAATGGAGGGCTAGGCTAATAACAGAGATTTGGGTCTAGTGATAATGAAAGGCTTATGGCCTCAGGCAAATGCCTCTTCTAGTGGAAAGATTCAATCAGAGTTCACGGGGGTTCCCAGAGCCTGTACCCCATCACCCCATTCCTGGAATGCTCTCCCTCCTCTAGCCAGACTACTGCTTTCCCTGGCTTCCTTGAAGTCCCAGCCAAAATCTCACCTTCTACAATCCTTCTTAATTCCTTTACCTTCCCTCTATTATTTCCCATTTATCCTGCATTTAACTTGTTTTGTATATATTTGTTTGCATGTTGTTGCTCCCTTTAGATTGTAAGCTCATTGAGGGCACAAACTATCTTTTGCCTTTTTTTTTTGCATCCCCAGCACTTAGCACAGTGCCTTGCACATAATAACCACTTAATAAATATTTATTGATTGAAACTTTTACTAAAAAAAAACAAAACTTTGATGTCCTAGTTGCACAGCCGTGAATATTTCCTATATTGTTGCTCCCTTTCCCAAACTAGCTTGCATTTAACTACTTTGTTTATATTTGTATTTATTGGCTAGATGTTGCATCAGATAGCGTGCTTGACTGGAATCAGTAAGATGGGAGTTTGAATCATAATTCCAACACTTACCATGTGAACTTGGGCAAATAACCTCTCTCAGGCTCCATTTCCTTATCTTTAAAATGGGGATATAAATAGCATCTCTCTTATAGGATTTTTGTGAAGATCAAATTAGAGAATATATGTAAAATGCTTTGAAAATCCTAAAATCACTTTGGTTGCTTGGTTTTATTAACTTTATATTTCGGCTGCATGTATATAAGTCTTTATGTTTCACATATACTCTTTAATGATACCCATTAGAATGTAAGATCCTTACATTTCTTTTATTCTTTCTTCTTATATTTTCAACACCTAGCACAATGCCTGGCACTATTAAATAGACGTTCAAAATATATTGGTTGATTGGTTGAAAATACTGAAATTTGGTAATAGACATATTTTTTAAAATCTATTTTCCTGTTAGGGTAGATAGACTACACTCCTTTGAATAATCCTAGATATCTTCTAAGAGGCTCTGAAATATTTTACAAATTGATGTAAATAGTACTATACCATCCATAAACATGAGTATCTGGAGGACTTTACCATCCACAGGGAATCACCTTCAACCTGAATGTCCAGAATAGTGAAGCTTTTTGAGAGCATATATTTCCCTATTTTATGCCTCATCTAATGGTTATTATCAGGGAATCATTGAACAGGGTTATTTCTGTTTTCATATCTTCTTGGAGAATCTTGAATGAACTTGATGCATAAAGGGGAGATAATTTGTTATAAAAGAACATTTTAGGCAGTATTTAGTTCTAACAAATCAAATGCTTTTTTTTTTAATTATAGTATTTTTTTTATTTTTTATTTTTTGCTTTTTGGAGGGCAATTGGGGCTAAGTAACTTGCCCAAGGTCACATGACTAGGTTTTTTATTAAGTGTCTGAGGCTAGAACCGAACTCAGGTCCTTCTGACTCCAGGGCTGACGCTCTACTCACTGCGCCACCTAGCCGCCCCAAATCAAATGCTTTTTAAAAAAAATCCACAAACAATAAGCTCAATGGGTCTTCTATTCTTTACATCTTCAATCAATTTAGAAATGCTAAAAATGTGGCCAATATTCCTTGCCCAGATTTCAAAATTCATTTGTAGGAACACCCTACAAAGCTTTCCCACCATTATGCACATCCAGGAGAGGGATGGTATAGATGGGCAATAAAGTGGGCCCAGAGTTGCACAAAACTCTTTTACAGCCTCCAAAGATTCCTGTAAAAACAAAGGTTCAGTTTTCTAATTCTAACAGTTCAGTTGTTTTGCTGTATGGCAGAGAGAAGGGAAACACTTGCTGCTTCTGAAGATCCCATAATAGATTTGATCAGGTTACAACATCTATTCAACAAGGAAATCAGAAGAAAAGGGATAGAAAATATTATTAAGGATTTGTATAAATGAATAAATGTATGAAAAAGCATTTATCAAGTAATTACTATGTGCCCAGCTAGGCACTAGGTACACAATTCCAAGCAAGAAAGTTTTTTTTTCCTTTCCCCCAAGGTGAACAGCAAAATATAAAGGGGGAACCAGCTCAAAAAGGAGATGAGATTGACAGTGTGGATGAGGGTACAAGCCTTAGGGACAGCATGGAAATTCCTCAAAAGTAGAATGATTACCTGGTTCTGGGCAAAATAATTCAAAGCTGAGTTTTCAGAGACCCTCAGGTCTCTGATTCTGAATTCCAGTGTGAAGAGGAATACCAGAATGCAAGCTGCATGGTTGGATAGGAAGAGAAATATGGGCAAACGTAGATAAGCTGCAATCTGCATTGTTAGAAGGAGTTTCCAAATCAAAAGGGTCACAAATCCATTTAAATATTTGAGTTGAAAAATGAGGGAAATATTTACCAATTGACAGGGGATCCAGGACAACTACCAGGTTTACAGGTAATTTGTCTAATTTTAAAATGAGGAAAGGTCTTCAAGAACTTTTACTTGAGTGGCTAACTTTTTATTATAAGGAATAATTCTTAATATGTAACTGTTAAGTTTAACCTCTATGTGTCTTGGAATTTGTAGCAGAAGATTTTTTCCCCTTTCCTTTGTTTTTCTAAAGTATGTATGTTGATCATTTTGATAAAGAAGTATTGGGTAGTTTTCTTGTTTTATTTCTTGCATTGTGGTCTTCAGAGTTTTTAAAATCACAAGTTCTTCTGGGATACCTCTATGATCCATAAGTTGTTTCTATATATCCTGTCTTCAAGATCAATCTGTTTTGTTTGTATAGAAAGTGTGTATTATTTTAAATCATTACTCTTTGCTTTACTTTATCCAGACTCTTTCACTTCAGTATATTTGTAATTTTAATAATCTTTTCTCTCTTCTACTTCTTTGAAGAAATTCACCAGCATGGAGTCAAGTTTTTCTATCCTACTAATTATTTCTACTGTGTAAGGCATAAATTATGCCAGGTGTTCTCTTTTAACTTCTTTCAAGATTGTTATATCTTTTTTGAACCAACTGGAACATCCTACCATGGTTTCATGCTTTCCTGGGAATCCATAGAGGTTTCTTTTTTCATCAGGTATTGGTTCAATTTCTTTTGTCTTGAAATATTTATTTAGTGTCTTGGTAGCCACTTTTCCTTCTATTTTGATATCTTCTGTGTGGATTTAGCTACTGGTGCTAAAAGATTTTAGCTGAGTTTTCTTTGATTGTTTTTGTCTTTTCCCCAATATTCCCATATTTCTCACTTTCTGCCTCCTTCCCTTCTAGTAGCAAGTATATCTCCATGGGAATGGACCTCAAAACTGTCCCAGGCTCTTCTTATGTTAGGGAATTCTCTTTTCAATGACCACAGAATCTACTCCAAGTGACATTTCAGAAAAACAGGACAGGTGTCCAATGGATGCCAGTCTCCTTTCTTTCAGACCTGGTATAGCCTCAGATGCTAGCACCTTGGTCATCAGTTCTCTCTGTTTTTTTAAATTCTCTGGCTGAGTGTAATTTCCCCAAGCAAAACACATTCCCATCCTTCTATATAATACACTTTTTTATAAGTGACTACATGGAGTTGAGGTCTGGTACTGGTTGCCATAGACTGGAGGGTGGAGGCAGGGTATGCTTGTAAAGACTGTAATAGCAGAAGGGAAATTGCCTTGGTAAGACCCAGAGCATAAGCCTATGGATCAGGTTGTACAGTCTGCCTGATCATGCATACTGTTTGGGAAAGGGGTGCTGAGTGAGAGTGTTTGGCATTATCATTCTCCTCTATTAATTCACAAACTATTACCGTGTTAGACTTCTTGGTTTCTTGACCTATAGAGAGAGCTGTGATTTCTCTACCTCTGGGACATAATTCTTCTGTTTTGTTTTTGAGATTTGTGGGGCTTGGAGAAAATATTTGGTACTCCTTGGTGGTCTTGTAACCTGGAGCTCTATTCCTAACATGGAACATAGTTCTTTTATGTAGAGGAAGGGAACCAGTGCTAAATCTTTTTAGGATAACATTAGAAATCACCATTTCCCATTCTTGCTCCAATATTGCCCATTTGATTTTAAGGGTTTACTTGTTTATTTTTTGTTTTGTATTGTTTTGGAGTCTTCCTTTCTTCCTCAGGCTGAGGTACAATAACCACTCATGCTCAATTCCACAGTTGATCCAAATGTAAGGTTGTGACCTGTTGTGATCACACCCTGGGCTGTTAAGCTCCCTCCTTATGTAGCCTGATGGCCTTCTCCTCCTGAGAGCTTGCCAGATTAGTGCCAGACTTAGCACAAAGACCCATTGGGCTTTAGCCCTATTGCAACTCAGGACTCTTGACCCAAATGATACACGAACCTCAGTCATTCTTAGTAGCAGAAAGTACAATTATGTACAACCACTCTTGGTTATTTGACTTATAGTTAACTTATATTAGTTTAATATATTCAACGTTATCAGAAAAGTTATAAAATCCTTACGAACATGGACTGTCTCACTTTTGTCTTTGTAGCTCATAATTTAGCGAGTACCTGGCATGCAAGAGCCTATTAAAAGGTTATTGATTGACTAGTTGGTCTCTGTAGCCTTTATTGCTGAGGGCATATTTAAAAGAGTAGTAGACTTTAAGTGATAAGAGTCTTGAGTTTGAAATGTGCCTCTGACATTAACTCTGTGCCCTGGTCAAAGTTATGTACCTTTCACAGCTTCACTTTCCTCATTTTTATCTACCTTACAGTGATAAAAGTAGATAATTTCCATAGAATGTATTATAAATACCAGCCCTCCTTATTACCTTCATCATGCCTCATTGTAATCAGTTTGGGTCATCACAGTTCAGTAAGGACATTGAAAACTGGACTGTGTCCAAAGGAGGCATATTAGGATGAAGAGGGAACTAAAAGAATGCCACGTGAGGAAGAAACGATAGCTAAAATAGCTAGCACTTATATAATGCTTTAAGGTTTGGAAAACACTTCATATATATATATATAAAATCTCATTTAATTTGATCCTCACAACAACTCTGTGAGGTAGGTGCTATCACCATTCCATTTTTGCAGATGAGGAAACTGAGGCTAAGGAAAGTTATGGGACTCACCCAAGGTTACCAGAAAATACTTGAGGTAAGATTTGAACTCAAATCTTATTGATTCCAAATCCAGTGGTTTATATCTACCCTATATATACACTGTTTTATCCCAGGGGGCACAATTAAAAGCATTGGGTGAAAGATAGTAACATAAAATTTTAGCTCAGTATAAGGAAAAATTTCCAAATGAGTAGAAACGCCCCAAAGTAGAATTGGTGGCCTTAAGAGGTAGTCAGTTCCCTATCATTAGAGTTTTTCCAGTGAAGCTGGCTGACCTCTTACCAGGAATATAGGAAAGGAATGGCATGGACTTAGCAACCTCTGAGTTCCCCTTCTAAATTGGAAATAATGGGATTCTGCGAAAAGAATGCTGGTCCTTTTCATCTGGCTTCCTGTGGTAGGAGCTAGGAAAGAAAGCCAATAACAAAAGTTTTCATTGAGCAGAAGTAGGATAGGAAAGTGAGCTAGTGCTGACAGGCAACCTAAAGAAAGGGTTTGTTACAGAGAAGGCTTCCTATGGAGGCATTTCTCTAAAACATGTCCTCAACTGGAGGAACCTGAGAGAACAAAAGACGTTGGCCGAAACTGTGCTTATATAGATTAGAAAAAAGGTATCACTATTATCTGAACCTAAATAAAGGCTTTTGTAAATTCATATGCCCTCTGAAACTGTCCTTCTAAATCTAACGTATCAAAGAGTTGGCATTGTTCAGGAAGATAATCCTTAAACTCTTAAAAATACCAGCAATGCGGTTTGTAAAAAAAAAAAAGGGAAATAAAATGCACTATGAATATCCTTTAGTGCTGGGAGATCAGTTCTAACAAGGCTTAGGGGATCAAGTGAGGTTCAAGGCTAGCTAACTAAGGAGAAAATAGAAAGGAAAGGGGGAAAGTAGTAAAACTTCAAATGATTTCTTTGATGAGGATGAATGAAATGAAGGGAGGAGATGTCAAGATATCCCACTGGACTTTGGGCAACACATACAAATCCCCCAAGCATGGCGATAGTACCGCCATGCTCAGTGGGATCCTCCAGAGTTGGAAATGAACAGCCACAGCAGATAATTGTTCATCACCACATGATGTCTAATGATTATGCTGCCCCCTGGTTTCTTGCTGGCATTCCCAAGCTTCTCTGCTGGTAAGACTTTAGAAGCATTAACTGGAGAAAGGGACTAGGCTTGCTTTACTCTGTCAGCCCAGAGATTTATTATCTTTTTATAAGATTGTTTCAATTGTCAAAATGTAGGAGTCTAAGCAAACAGCATGTCTTTTAGCATTTAGAGAAGGGAACACACTTGGCCAAGTTGAGTCGACTCGTGCCTTTATCAGTTTTGAAACTTAATCATTAGATGTTGGAACAAAAAATATAACATTGTCAAAATAGGTCTTCCAATGTCTTAGGAAAAGATGGTAAAATTCTGTGGTTCCATGATTCTCACGAATGCTTGTAAAAAATCCTTTTGATCAAGCATGCAAATAGAGAATAATCATATGACCTAGAAGACATGTATTTGGATTTGTAAAGAATTGGCTAAACCAGGTCCCGGTTATTCTTCTGAAATTTAACATTTACTTTTATCCTTTTTATAATCTCAGCATCTAAGAAAGATTGTATGACTTATATAAAATGAACCCATTTTATATATGCATATACGTGAATACACAATAAACATTTATTAGTGCTATGTGCCAGGCACTGTGCTAAGCACTGGATACACAAATACAAAGAAACAAAGAGAGTCCTTGCCCTCAAGAAACTTATATTCTAATAGGAGAAGGGAAAACATGAAGAAAGCTGAAAAGGGAGGGGACACTTATATTTATGTTTTATGAGACCAGTGATTTCATTGGTATGGTGAACTCTACCAGTACAGGTTGGCATCTTCTGGGACTTTTTATGATTTCAGAGTTGCTTTGGGCATCTAGAAGTTAAATAACTTCTCCAGAGGCATATAGCTAGTTTTAATACCAATTCCATACATGGGACGTATGGGGTATTTAGGAGGACTAGCACCTTTGGTGTAAGGGCTTGCCAAGCCCTTTTCAGTGATCCTCATCCATATTTGATATCTACCTGCTTCACTCAACTCTCACCTGTGGCTTCAAGAAATTGTAACATGCTTTGTGGATACACCTTGGTAAAACCATTGCAGCAGACAGGCTAAATCAGGCTGAAGGTAACTGAAAGACCTCAAACCTGTTGCTCAGGTAGTGGGGTATCTGCCTCAAGCATGTGAAGACATCCCCCAACAGAATGGGAGGATGAGAATAATTTGTTCCAGTGGTCATGAAAGCCACTGAAGCAAGAACTGTGGAATGCCAAGAGCTTGGTCAGACACTGAAGAAGGCATTGTCAGTCATCTTGCCTTTTGTCTTGGCATTGGACTTCGATGACTCAGGAAGAGAGTGGAGTTGATGACTGCTCAACTCTGCCTCACTTAAATCCAATTCACACTCAAGTCAATACATCGCCTATGATGTCATTGGTCCTCTTTGAAAAGGATGAACAACAAAATATGCTCATATGTCGGATTGGATTTGCAATTTAATTGGTATAGGAAATCCTAACAAGGAAACTTACTGATGCAGACCTGCAAGTGTCCTGCACCTTCTATTCTTAGAGAGCTGCCTGGGTGGGCACTGAAAGGTTGAGTTGTTTTGGGTCACACAGCCAGAACTTGTCCAAGGCAGGCAATGGCTTTGATGACAAGAGCTTTTAGATAAGGTAAATTAGTGCCTTGAAGCAATGGAATCTGTCAAAAGAATTGATTTTAGAGTCAGAGGTGACCTGAGTTCAAGTGCCTCCCATGACACTAACAGTGTGACCCTACTGATTCTTCCTAAGAGTGTGAACCTGCAAAATTGACTTCATCTCTTTGAGCTTCTGTTCCAAGCTCTGGGAAATGGAGTAATATTGATTCTGCTTCCATCACTCACTTGTTGGTTGTGATGAGCAAAATATGCTTGTAAATCCAAAAAGGTCTGTATAAAAGGTGAATTATTATTAGTTGGTCAAAGGTATACACACTTTCTGACAGGCAGAAACTTTACATATTCTTTGAACCTAGACATTGTGGTTTTTTTTTAATTATAGAATTTTATAGGTGAAAAGGATTCAAGATAATGTCTGGTGTAACCCTCTCCTTTAAGATGAGAAAACTGAGGTGCAGAGAAAACAAGGCATTTCTTCAAAGTTGTCCAGGACATTAGTGGAAAAACAAGGAGTAGAAAACCAGGTGGTCAACTGGTTTTCTCCTAGGTTGCTTGGCCTCTGTAACAAGAGATAGCCAACTATTTTCTTTTTTCTACAAGTGAAACAAAATTTCTTTCTGCAGTGTTATCCATATTTTGGTGATCTCGGTCAGCAGCAGCATCTTTGTAGAAGAAGGACGGCACATTTACTCCCATACAAAGTTACCAAATACTTCATAGCTATAAATGGTAAAAGAAAAAAAATCCACATGTTCTTGGCAGACTCTGATCCAGTAGTGAAAGATATAGACAGTTTTTCTGTTTAAGATAAGCTTTAAGCAAATGGATACATGAACCTGTAGAACTTTGGGTTCTAAGACTGTGTGTGTGTGTGTGTGTGTGTGTGTTGTGTTGTGTTGCGTTGTGTGTTACTTAGGAACTTTGGGCAACAAGATGTCCTTTGCTGTCACTTAGCACAATACTTTCCTAAATGGTATCTTATGTCCACAGCTCAGAGATCTTAGAGATGAAATAGACCTTAGAGGCCCTCGAGTGTCTACCTTTCTCATCTTACATGTGTGGAAACCCAGACCCAAGGAAATTATGGGGCTTGCTCAAGATCACAGTGCTAGAAAGTGTCAGGGAGTCCCACCTAGGTACTCAGACTCCAAAGTTAAGCTTTTTTTCCTTACTGTTACACAGAGGCAGCTTTTGAATTTGGGTCCCCCGACTCTATTTTGTGTGTGTGTGTGTGTGTGTGTGTGTGTGTGTGTGTGTGTGTGTGTGTGTGTGTGTGTATCATTCATTCTAGAGGCTCCTTCAAAAAAAAACAAAAACTTTTTTTTTAATGATGAGTGATTCTTTTCATTTATTTACTTTTAGTTTTCAACATTCATTATTACATGATTTTGAGTTCCACATTTTTCTCCCTCCCTCCCTCTCTTCCCCCCTCTCCAAGATAGCATGCAGTCTGATATAGGTATACATGTGCAATCATATTAAGCATATTTCCACCTTAGTCAGGTTTTGAAAGAAGAATCAGAACAAAAAGGAAAAACCATAAGAAAGAAAAAAAAGAAAATAGTCTGCTTCAGTCTGCATTCAGACTCCACAGTTCTTTCTCTGGATGTGGATAGCATTTTCCATCATGAGTCTTTTGGAATTGTTTCCGATCATTGTATTGCTGAGAAGAGCTAAGTCTATCAAAATTGATCATCCCACAATGTCGCTGTTACTGTGTACAATGTGCCCTGATTCTGCTTACTTCACTCAGCATTAATTCATACAAGTCTTTCCAGGTTTTTCCAAAACCTGCTTGCTCATCATTCCTTATAGCACGATAGTATTCTATTACATTCATTTACCGTAACTTGTTCAGCCATTCCTTAATTGATGGACATCCCCTCAATTTCCATATTTTTGTTCATGCAGGTCCTTTTCCTTTTTCAAAAAATATTTTAAAAAGTGAAAATAAAATACATGGGATCATAAAGGAAGTAAATTATATTGAAATAGAATGATCAAAGTATGTATTTTTAAAAGCCCACAGACTCCAGGTTAAAAAGTTCATTAGAGGGGCAGCTAGGTGGTGCAGTGAGTAGAGCGTCGGCCCTGGAGTCAGAAGGACCTGAGTTCGGATCCGACCTCAGACACTTAATGCTCCCACAAATAAAAACCTAGCCATGTGGCCTTGGGCAAGTTACCTAACCCCAATTGCCCTCCAAAAAAAAAAAAAAAAAGCAAAAAAAAAAAAAGTTCATTAGAGCCATTTTTTTCCCATTGCGTTGTGCTGCCCTTTAAGGGTGGTTAGGTATAAAATAAATAGTCATGCATCCTAGAGAGAAATTCTTTTCCCTTTCCTTTGGCATTTTGGGATTGAAAACAGTTAATGGAAGAGCTAGAGAAATTCATAGCCATTTGACTTTATTCAGTCATCACTTATTGTGTCCCTTAGGAGACTGGAGGTTAATTTCTAGGTTGAGAGCTGCATGCCTTTTCAAGGGTTACCTCTTATTTCTTGAGTTCCTGAATGATCTATTATGTTAATTTATGGCTAGACTTAAACTTTGAAAATTATATTTTTAACAGAAATTCACTAGGATACATGTTTTTGGTTATCATTCAAGGTGCATGTCTGTGCATGTGTGTGTGTGTGTGTGTACGGGATTTACATTCTTTCTCCCAGTTTATCTACATTGACAAGATGGCTGACTGGAAACAGGAACAGACTGTGACTGCATAAAAGCAAGTTAACCTACTCAGAGATAAAATATTGTGATGTTGGCCGTATCAGGCATATTAATGCAGTTAATTTAGCAAAAATTTATTAAGTGCTTACTATGTACAATATACTATACTGGCCCTGGGGATACAGAGATGAGCAATGATACAATCATTGCCTTCACTGAAATATTGGATGCACAGAACTATATCAAGACTGTTATAACTAGAACCTTAAGCTATGAAGAATAAGGTAGCTAGGTGGTATAATGGTTAGAGGCCTGGAATCATAAAGACCCCAGTTCAAATCTGGCCTCAGATACTTATTAGCTATATGACCCTAGGCCATTCACTTAACCCTGTTTGCCTCAGTTTCCTTACCTGTCAAATTAGCTAGAAAAGGAAATGGCAAACCATTCCAATATCTTTGCCAAGAAAACCCCAAATGGGGTGATAAAGAGCTGGACATGACCAAAAAGCAATGACAAGAAGCTACAAAGAAATGCAACTCACAAGTTCTCACAAAATTGTAGAGGTGGAAGGGACTGCAGTGGTTATCTGTTCCAACCCAAACTAGGAAAGGAGTCACCACTATAACATACCAAACAAATGGTTGTCCAGCACATTTTTGAAGAGCCCCAAGGAGTAGTAATTCACTACCACTCAAAGCAGCCCATTTCACATTGAATCATCTCTAATTATTAAGTCATTTCCCCCCTCAAATCTAGCCTAATTGAGCTCTTTGTAACTTGCACAAGTTACAAAGCTCCTGGTTCTACCTGCTACACCAAATGCTATGCATTTAGATCCTCCTTCAAAAGGCAGCCCTTCAAATACATGTGCCCTACTCCCATGCCCCCAGTTTCCTCCTCTCCAGTTCAAACATGCCTAGTTCCTTTAATCAATACTAATGACAGGAACTCAAGACACTTTACCATACCATCCTTTGGAAATTCTCTCCAGCTTACCAATTTCTTTTGTTCTTCAACTTAACACAACATTCCAAGTGTGACTTGACAAGGGCAGAATTCAGATTTTTACCTCCTCATTTCTGGAAGAAATCTTCTAATAGGGCCCAAAATTCACTTTGACTTTTATTTTTTGGTTGCTCCATCTTAATACTGATTCATGTTAAGTTTATTTTCAACTAAAATCCCCGCATTTAAACCCCCGCATTTTTTTCAAACTACTGTCTAACCATGAACCCCACCTTATTTTACTGATGAAATTGATTTTTTGTAGCCAAGTAAAAGACCATGTGGGCAATTAGAAGGCACAGTGGATATAGTGTGAGGACTGGAGTCAGAAAGTCTTATTTTTATGAGCTCAAATCTAGCCTCAGACACTAGCTATGTGACCCTGGGCAAATCATTTAACCTTATTTTGACTCAGTTTCCTTATCTGTAAAGTGAGCTGAAGAAGGAAAAGGTAAACTACTCCAGTGTATTTGCCAAGAAAATCCCAAATGAAGTTTTGGAGAGTCACACACAACTAAAAAGACTCAACAACAATAACAGCACAAAGACTGTATATTGAATATATTATATGAAATTTAGCCCAATGTTCAAATATGTCAAGATCTTTTTAAATTCTGGCTGTTGCCTACCATCTTATCTACCCCTTCCAATTTTACGTCATCCTCATATTTTATGTGCATGCAATCTATAGTTTTATTAAAGTCATTGATAAAAATGTTAAATAGAACAGAGTCTAATGCAAAACTCTGGGGCACTTCAGTGGAAACTTCCTACCAAGTTGACATTGAACAATTAATAGCTACTCTTTGAGATCAGTTTCCAAACAGTTCCAAATCTATCTATTATCACCTTCTTGTTGTTTAGTTGTCTTTAGTTACGTCTGACTCTTCATGAATCCATTTTTATGGTTTGCCATTTTTTTTCTTCATTTCATTTTACAGATGAGGAAACTGAGGCAAACTGCATTAAGGCACTTTTCCAGGGTCACACAACTAATAAGTGTCAGAAACCAAATTTGAACTCACAAACATGAAATTTCCTGACTTCAGGCCCAGCATTCTATCCACTATATCACCTACCTGCCTCTATCATCTAGGCCACATATATTCATATTTTTCACTGTAATAGTATATGATACTTAATAAAATGCTTTTTTGTAATCTAGATGAGCTATATTTATAGAATTCCCCTGAATGATAAGTTTAAGAATCCTATAAAAAAAGAAAATAGGAATAGTAGGGCAATGACATCTTCTTGAGGAAGCCATGCTGACTTTATAGTATCACCACTTTCTTCTAGACGTTCATTAACTAGCTCTTAAATGATTTATTCTAGGATTCCTCAGGGATAAAAGTCAAGTTTGCTGGCCTATAGTTGGCAGACCTTATGTTCTTTATTTCTTTGGAAATCAAGATAATGTCTATCTTTTTCTAGTCCTTTGAATCTTTTCCCTTTTTGATCATCTTTCAGATATCCCTGTCAATGTCTCAGTAATCACATCCACCAGTTCTTTCAGTACTCAAAAATATAATTCATCTGGGCCATTTGACCTGGATTTTCCAAGGGAAGCTAGGTGCTCTTTTATTCTTTTATTACTTATCTTTATCTTATCCCCATTAGTCATTTTAATTAGGTAATTTCCAAAGCAGAGGTCATTGTCCTTGGTAGCCTTGATGGAAGGAAAAAAGATTCAAGCAGCTCCGCATTCTCTATGCTGTCATCGGCCTATTCATCCTTTCTTGGATCCCCCTCTTTCTAATATAGCTGAAACCCCCACTCTCTCTTTATGTCTTTGGTTAGCTTCATCTTTTTCTGTGCTTACCACTCCTGACAATATAAGTCCATGCCCTGATATACATTCCTTGTCATCTGCTCTTTCTATATGTGTATGTGTAAGTATGTGTATGTGTATGTGTATATGTGTATATATGTGTATATATATGTGTGTGTGTGTATTTTAAACATTTAATGATTCCAGTGAATATCTTGTGCTTCCATATCAGTCTCTTAAGATGAATCTTTTTTCTCCCCTCCTCATTAAAATTGTTTCCTTTTCTGTTTTCAGTATTTCATTCACAAGAGTTTTCTGTCTCTTGTGGATTGATAGCCCTCATATGAATTTAGTGAATGGGATCCTTCTTGTCTCTTCTCTGAGCCCTTGAAATCTACTCTAGGATGTATTTCAGATATGTCCAGCTTTCCTCTCTTTCTCAGTCACAAGTTTTATGTGGGAGTGATTCTTGTTATTTTGTCATCCCAGTCATGTCTGACTCTTTGTGACCCCATCTGGGGTGTTCTTGATGAAGATACTAGAGTGGTTTGCCACTTCTTTCTCCACCTTATTTTATAGATGAGGAAACCAAGGCAAACTGGGGTTATGTTACTTGACCAGGATCACATAGCTAGTAAGTGTCTGAGGCCATATCTGAGCAAGATTACTTCCTCCCTAAGTTCCTAAGAACCAGTATTCCCCTGTTAATGACATTTAGAACCAGCATAGAAATAATCTTTGCTGGTTTCTCCATCTTCTGAAGGATGAAATTCTCACGAGGATAATCATGAAGATGGTCTTCTTTTGCCAAAGTGAGCTCAATAGTAAAGGAGATGGAGGATGGTTTTATCATGTATCTAAAGGCAATAGAAAATGTCTTTCCAGGAAACACAGTACTCTCACAAAGCAGCAGTCATGACAAGCACAAGGTGTGTGTGTGGGGGCAGGGGAAGATCAGATTGAAGATTCCTAGTTGCAGCTTATACAGTGATATTTGACAATCTTCTTAGAGTAAGTATTTGTGATAGGCAGGCATGAAACTTTTATATCACACACACACACACACACACACACACACACACACACACACACACACACACACCCAAAATAAAATAAAACAAACCCCAAATCCTAAACCCAAACACCTTTGGCCACTTTTTCAACCTTGAGCCTGAGCCATGCTTTCAAATATATTTTTAGCTATCCTTCCCATTAACCACCTTTGCATTAAAGTAAACAAGTGTTCATCAAAAACGGTTTTAATCTAGAAGAACTTGATTAGTTCTTCATAGACTTTTCTCTCTGTTGTCTAATCATCTGGACCAGATGTTCATAGAAACTACTTAATAGACATTCATGTTTGTGTGAAAGTCCATGTGCTTCCAAATACTTATTTATTTATTTGTTTTTGCCTTTTTTTTCTTTTGAAGGACAGTTGGGGTTAGGTGACTTGCCCAAAGTCACACAGCTAGTAAGTGTGTTAAGTATCTGAGGCCGGATTTGAACTCAGGTCCTCCTGACTCCAGGGGCAGTGCTCTATTCACTGAACCACGTAGCCACTCTGATCAGTATTATTTTCTTCTCTTTCTTTCTTTCTTTCTTTTTTTTTTTTTTTGCTTTTTGGAGGTTAATTGGGGTTAAGTGACTTGCCCAAGGTCACATGGCTAGTTTTTGCCAAATACTTATTGAATATCCTTCTCTCCAGCAAGATCATCCCTTGTGTTTGCTGAGTGAGGTTCTACCTGCCACAGTATTGTTTTCCCAAATCCTTTTCCATACTAGTATGCTTTTCCCCCTAATTTTATTGATATCTTTCATTTCTGTTATTGTTTTTCAGTCATTTTGGTCATGTTCAAATCTCTATGAGCCTGTTTTGAGGTTTTCTTGGCAAAGATACTGTAGTGGTTTGCCATTTCCTTTTCCAACTCAGGGTTAAGTTACTTGCCCAGGGTCACATAGCTAGTAAGTGCCTGAGGTCAAATTTGAACTCAGATCTTCCTGACTCTACCTGCTGTACCACCTACTTGTCCATTTTTCATTTTTACCTTAACTTCATTTATGAATATATGCCTCTTCTTCTCCTATCTAGAAAGCCATTCATTATAATTACAACAACAACAAAAATTGAAGATGGAAAAAGTACTGCAGCAAAACTAGACAACATATTAGTTAGGCCTGATGGTAAACATAATTCCTGATACCCAAAATTGGCCAACTCTGCAAAGAATGGAGGAAGGTTCATTTTCTCTTTTCTTCATTGGGTTCTTGCTTGGCCATTGTAACTATGGACTAATATTGTTAGCAAAGATTATAATCCAAGAGGGGGTGGAGCCATTTTCAAATCCCCAAAGTAAAGCTATGACACAGGATGATAAGTTCCATGGTGTAATTGGGATGGCAAAAGACTGATAATATATGTTCCTATTTATATAGTGCTTGATATTTTCCAGAACATTTTCCTCACAGTAATCCTATGAAGCAATATAAATATGATAATTCCCATATTACAGAGAAAGACACTGAGGTTCAGGTAGACTGTATCACATAACTAAAATTTATACAATTATAGATCTAGAGCTAGAATGGTTCTTAGAAATGATCCAGGTCAACCCCTTCAAACAGATTACACCATAAAACAAGGTGGTGAAATATGAGAAATAAGGCTGGAGGAAGAGCTGACCTGTAGTAGGTACTTTAGATACATTTATTTCATCTGAGTATCCAGACAATTTGCTACAGATATTATTGTTGAGACAGATAAAGAAAAAAATCTCAGTCAGATGATCACTGAGATTAAGGGATTATGGATTCAAACCCAATCTCTGATGCTTACTATCTATGTGACCTTAAGTAAGTTACTTAAATCCCTCTCAATCTCAGTTTCCTGATCTGTAAAAAAAAAGGGGGAGGGGGATAATAATAGCACCGAACTCAAAGGATCATTGGGATGATCAAATGAGAGAAAGCATGAAAAGTGTTCTGTAAACTATAAAATGCTATAGAAATGTTAGCTATTATTTACCTTATTGTTATTATTTGGAAACTGTGAAATAGTTTCTCATCTCACTTTATGGAAGCAGTGAGGAAGAAAGGAATAATAATGAGGGAAAGGTGGTGATTGAATTGAATTCCAGTCAGCTGAATGATTTTTGAAATGTTTGTAAGGCTAACATAGCACAGACTGGAGAGGTTATAGTATAGACAATGGAGAGACTGTCTAGTTCTAAGCATCCTACCAAGAGACAATGTTGAGAGCTTTGCTTAAATCTGTAAGGCACTAGAAAGCACTGGATTTGGAGTTAGAGAAGCTGGGCTTGAATCCTGCAATCCTACCTTTTATTAACCTTTGTGATCCTGGTCACATCATTTCCTTTCTCTGGACATCAGTTCCTTTCTTTCTTTCTTTCTCTCTTTCTTTCTTTCTTTCTTTCTTTCTTTCTTTCTTTCTTTCTTTCTTTCTTTCTTTCTTTCTTTCTTTCTTTCTCTCTCTCTCTCTCTTTCTTTCTTTCTCTCTCTCTCTTTCCTTCCTTCCTTCCTTCCTTCCTTCCTTCCTTCCTTCCTTCCTTCCTTCCTTCCTTCTTTCTTTCTTTCTTTCTTTCTGCTTTTTTGGAGGGCAATTGGGGTTAAGTGACTTGCCCAAGGTCACAGGGCTAGTAAGTGCTAAGTGTCTGAGGTCAAATTTGAACTCAGGTCTTCCTGCCTCCAAGGCCAGTACTCTGTGGCCACCTAGCCACCCCCATCAGTTTCTTAATATGTAAAATGAGAAGGCTTGACTAGATAGTATCCCTAAGGTCCCTCCTAACTCTAAGCAATGATCTTATGATTGGACATTTTACATTCCACCACCTTATTTTGCAGTGTGATCTACTTAGCTAGAGCTATAAAACATTTATTTTCGATTATTTTAATTTGCTTTTGCCAGTTATTTTTAATTGTGTTTACCAAAGAGACATTTTATTTTTTCTATGCACCATTTCATTCAGAACCACGTTGGTATTTTTGTTTTTTAATGTAGACTTGTTCAATAAATGTTGGTTTATTTGTGGGATACCAACATCTGTTTCTAAGCACTGTAAATTACCACCATCTGTTCTCATTCTTGGTCATTGGTACAAAATCTTAATGTACACCTTGAATCTTCCAGCTGTCAGGTCAAACCTGTAAGTCAGTTCAATCTTGGAAAGACTGATGGCCAAGAGTTACGAAATCTCAATTGGGTTTGCAGTTCTTTCATTAGCTAGCTGTGTAACCTTGGGGAAGTCATTTCAACTCTTTGGGACTAGATTTTCTAAACTAAAAAAAAAAAAAAAAAAAGGAAGGAAAAAAAGAGCCTTCTATTCCTCCCTTATAGAAGGGATTAGGTAATCGCTAAGAACTTTTCCAGATTGAAAATTATACTTAACCATCAATTGATTATTAGGTATTTACTATATTGCAGACACTACAAAGACAAAAGTAAAAATAGTTCCTTCCCTCAAGGTGGGACCTAGGGATTCTTTTACTATCCCTCTTCCTCCAATTTCTCCCTCATCTCCAATCCATACTACAACCAGACAGGGGAAGATCTGCCACCACCGCTCCCCTTCCCTATTTGCTTTCCCAGCTCAATGTGGCCCCCAGCCTCCCAAGGTCCTCTGGTTCTTGTCATTTGCCCAGCTCCTACTCTCTCTAGTCCCTTAAGGATCCCAAGCCTTGCCATTTGCCCCATGGCTGAAACTTTAGGACCTCCAGCTCTTTCCATTTGTCTACAACTAAATTTTCTTCGGAGTAGCTAAATAACACAGTGTCAGGCCTGGAGTCAGGAAGATTCATTTTCATGAATTCAATTCCAGCTTCATATACTTACTAACTGTGTGACCCTGAACAAGTCACTTAATCCTGTTTGCCTCAATTTCCTCATCTGTAAAATAAAATTGGAGAAGAAAATGGCAAACCATTCCAGTGTCTTTGACAAGAAAACCCTAAATGGGGTCATGAAGAGTCATGTCTGACTGAAACACTGAACAACAACAAAAATTCTCTTTTATATGTATTCATTCTCCCTCAGAGTGGCAGCTTTCTGAGAGGGAGGACTATTTGTGTAAGCTTATCACCTGAAATCTCAAAAACATGGAGATTAACTCAGCTTTTATACTCAATACCTTGTCTCTCCTATCTGATTGGAGGGTTGGAGGCTGGAGCAAAAAACTCCTCCCAATGCCTTCCTATATAGAAGTTTCAGAACTTTCCAGCCAACTTTTCATTTTCTACCAGCAGCTCTGCTTGGTCTCTACTCCACAGCTGCCGACCAGGTACCATCTAGCAGTCCTCCCCACCACACCCCCTCTCCTTCTAGTACTTCTTTGTACTGTCTCCTCTACTCCCTCCCCCTGCCCCAGCTTTATTCAAAGGGCTATACCACCACCAATATAAAAACATAAAAAGTCCCTCAGCTTAATAACGATAAAAAAACTTCCAAATAGAAACTTGTGGGAGTAGGGAGAAAGACCTCAAGGAGGGACTCAAAGGACTCTGGGGAGCACCAGGCTCAGGCAATGGGCCCTCCTCAAATATTGCTGTTACTATGAGGTTTTGAGGGGGACTAGGGTGGGTGGCCATTCTCAATGAGCTGCCGGTTGACAAACCCACCAAGGTCTCCATCTTTGCCCTATAGAGAAGATCCAAGGGATGCCAAAGCTGAGCACATCCTAGAAGTGAGGCCCCACTCCCCTGCCTGAACCCCCTCCACTGGGGTGAGAGGTGGGGGCTACACACCAGGATAATCACTGAAAATATCCAAGTAGCAAATGGCAAGCCACATTTCCAGAAATCAGAAGACAAGATTCTTGTTCAAGTATAGATTGGACCAAAAAAAAAAATCCAAAACCCAAACAGACCAACAAACAAAAAAATTCTGTGGTTCTAAAATGTGAAAATATTTCCAACCACATAATTTCTAAATATTTTTTATTTTTAGTTTTATGTATACATATTTTTAAGTCTTCTCATTTGTACAGGATTCTTAAATGGTAAAATCTAAGTTTACATTTACAAAATGGCTTCTCCCCTATAACATATGTAAAAATATCCAGTCACTATTAACCAGAACTAGAGGATAGGGAAGGATTTGATCTTTCATTAAGCAAATTATGTGTAATATTCCACATAGGAAATCTTAATATCTATCAAATTATATTTAACTCAACTGATCATAACTTACTATGTACAGGATCACTTAATTGTAAAGTGCTGAGGACAGATCTCTAAAGCTATAAATTCCTGAGCAGGTTTGATCTTCGTGGGGAGTTCTCAATAACAATAAAATCACCATTTAATCTTTTTTTGTCTCAGTCAACTCTTTGAGACACAAACATGTGTTCAAGGCACTAAGGATATAAATGTGTGTGTATTTGTGTGGGAGAGACAGAGACTGAGACAGAGAGAGAAGAGTGGAGACACTTTGTTAAGTATTTCATAGGCACTGTGACAAGCTGGGGATACAAATAGAGCAATCTAAATGGTCTGCCCTCAAGGAACTTACATTCTAGTGGGGAAGGACAACATCGATGTAAAAGGGTTATAAAAGGGATGGAGGGGAGGAAGGGGCAGATCTGAACATAGATCCTCTGAGTCCAGAGCTGTTGTTCCATTCTGATTTTGGTTGCTATTTAATGTCTTGATGTCCCCAACTAAGTTGTGGGGACCTGAATGTTTTTTAATGCTCCCATGTATACAATCAGCAGCTGGATCATAGAGAAAAAAGCAAACAAGCACATGTCAATCAAGCAACTAAGAATGTGGGATGTGTCTTTAAGCCTGGAGATATAAGACATCTGCAGAGATATTTTCCCGTTATAAAAAATATGCATAATTAAAGGAGGAAGAATCCTGCATTGGCTGTATCCAAAAATGTATGTCTTACTTTTTAGCTTGAGTCTCTCACCTCTCTTTCAAAAAGTGGATAACATGTTTCACCTTCAGTCCTCAGGAATCCCAACTGGTCATTGTATTGATAAAGGTTCTTGAGATTTCAAATTTATTTTTATTAATAATGTTGCATAAATTGTCATGATTTGTGCTTCATTCTGTGTTAATTCACAGAGGTCTTACCAGGTTTCTTTGAAACCATACATTTTATTATTTCTAATAACATAATCAATGATGGATTATGTTCAGATTTGTTCAGGTACTCCCTAATTTTTGTGGTCGTTCAATTGTTTTCCGGTAGTGTCTGACTCTTTGCTGCCCCATTTGGGTTTTCTTGGCAGGGATACCATAGTGGTTTGTCATTTCCTTTTCCAGATCATTTTATAGATGAAAAAACTGAGGCCTAGAGACATAAAATGACTCACCAAAGGCTAGATAGTAACTGGTCAAGCTGAGATTTCAAGCCAAGTCCTCTGGCTCCCAGCACTCCATCCATTTTACCATACTGACTGTATCTATCAAAGCCATCTTGTCTCAAAAACACTTTAGAGTTTTACAGCATCATCTCATAGTATAGTAATAATTTTGTGGTTGTTCAGTTGTTTCCAAATCTCTGTGACCCTATTTGGGATTTTCTTGACAGAGATACTGGAATGATTTGTCATTTCCTTCTTCAGTTCATTTTGCAGATGAGGAAACTGAGACAAACAGGGTGAAGTGACATGCCCAGGGTTACATAGCTACTAAGTATCTGAGGCCAGAATTGAACTCAGGAATAGGCATCTTCTTGCCTCAAGGTGGTATGAGGGAGAGTGTGTTCTGAGGCATTAAGAGGAAATGTTTATACTTTCTGTTCTTGATATATCTTCAAAAAATATTCCTTGGGAGAATGAATTCATGTTAATTGGTTAAATTGGAATTGGGGCACTAATCACTGGGGGCTAACAATAGGGGAACACACCAGATTGGGGATTTGAGCCAATATCATTTGAGAAAGTCATCTCTGTATTCAGGGTACTCTTGGAATCCTGAGGGAAGAATGCATCCAGCCTCATTCTGGGAGAGTGAATCCAGAGCATGGCTACATAGAGATAAGGGAATAGAGACTGAAGAAGTGTAATAATTTACCCAAGATCACACAGGTAATGACAGAGGTAGGCTTTGAACTAAGTCCCACTGACCCCAAAGCTACCGTTCTTTTCATGGCATCTCACTGAAATGGGACTTAAGGCTAGTCCCAGATCCCCCTACCCCATATAAAGATTTTCCTCCATACATAAAGTTTTGATTTTTGAGCACATCTGGGGCAAAACCTTAGTATTTGCGTGTGTGCGTGCGTGTGTGTGTGTGCATGTGTGAATTTAGACAGAGAAAGAAATGACAGGAAATGTTACATTATTATTAGTAGTACTATTGCACTATTATTATTGTTATTTACATGCCTTCCTATACTCTCTACTCCCAATAGTCTCTATCAAGGATCTGGGGTGCCAATACTCTCCATAAGCTGAGTCTAGGTGATAGATGAAAGGAACAGGTACCATAGCTTGCCCACCGGCTTCTAATTAGAGCCACCACGAATGGAAGAAAAGGATCCATAGCTTCAAAGGATCACAGATCTAGGGTTGGAAGAGACCTCAGAGGTCATCTAGCCCAATCCTCACATTTTACAGATGAGGAAACTGAGGCAGGGGTAAAGTGGGCTTGCAATAATGGGCTAGCAGTCAGGGGTGGGGAGCCTGCAGCCTCAAGACCACATGTGGCCCTCTAGGTCCTCAAGTGTGGCCCTTTGACAGAATCCAAACTCCACAGAACAAATCCCCTTAATAAAAGGATTTGTTCTATGAGAGTTGGACTTGGTAAAAGGCCACACCCAAGGACCTAGAAGGCCACATGTGGCCTCAAATCCACAGGGTCCCCACCCCTGGGATGCAGAAAACAGGCCTTGCTATGTGACTTTGAACTAATCACTGTACCTGTCTGATCTTCAGCATTCTCATCTTTTAAATGAGGAGTTTAGACTAGAATAACACCTAAGCCTGTAACTGCTCAGCTCAAACAAAACACAACAAAACAAAACTCTATGGTTTTATGAAAGATTATGAACAGCAGGCTCATTTCCCTATATTTTCTACATAATTGCATATATTATGCATGCACCATATACACTTACCCCTCCTTACTCCCCAAGCTGTCAATTCTCACTGCTATAGCTTGCTTAGCTTAATCACTTGTTAGAAAGAAAGCTTTCTAATAGCATTTGAAGATTTGTACTATATTACTGTCAGTAAGCCTTTCTCTTTCTCTTGCATCCTCATAGACAATGGGATTTATAGCTAGAAAGCATCTCGGTAGTCTTGTAGGCTAACTCCCTAATTTTTCAGACAAGGACACTGAGGCTGAGAGGTTAAGTGACTTATTTGCCCAAGGTCACATATGAAACAAATACCAGAGCTGGAGTTGGAACAAATCGAGAGCTTTCCACATTGCATCACATTGCTTTTCAAATGTTTTGCAAATGTGACAGCTCCACACACTTTTGGAGCTGGCAGGGACCTCAGACGACATCTGGTTATGCCCAGATCTTAACGATTTTTTTCAGAATCTACAGCAAATTGTCATTCATTCAGTCTCTGCTTGTCACTATTCAAAATTCACTTGAGCAGGAGTGATCTGAAAAATATTCCATCATTACTTGGAAAAGGGTAGTGGACTAAGGGCAGAACTCACAGACCTGGTCATCATTCACGAGATCTGTCTTGCAGTTTGATGGCGCTGCTATGTTGGGCACAGTCCCTGCTGCCACTCACATGATTAGGCAGTGTCCTATTTCCTTTTTCAAAGTAGAACTTTTCATTCAGCATATTAGGTCGTCTGTTAATGGGAGAAAAAATAGAAAAGAAGGTGGTTGCAAGAAGGAAATAGAGGTTAATCAAATTTTTCTTATAAAAACTACTTTTTCTAGAAAAGCAAAATTGCTTCTCTTACCAATCCTGAGGTGTGGTGATGGGTTTGGGGGAAGGGGAAGGAGAAAATGTTTTTTTGCTTTTTTTCCCCCTTTATGGAGTGGTCTGTCTGAGGCCTACAACTTTACACTGTGCTGGGTAGAAGGTATTTCATCTCCAGTGGGAAATTCTTTGCCCCAGGTAGCAAACTCCTTAGGACACAGAGTAGAGGCCTTCCAGGTAGCTAATCTTCTCAACTTTAACCTTTTCTGCAGGATGCCTGGTCATTAGGCTTGGTGTCTCCATAAGTGACCCACCATTTAGCCTATAGGGAACATGCCTCCTGCTCTTCTTAATCTACACTATGCTATATAGCTGGTCATTATCAACATCAGGGCTATTTTCCCAATAACTCACTAGTATCTCCTTCAGGACTCAGCTCAATTGTCTTCTTCATGAGGCCTTTCCTGCATCTGCCCCAATCCCAGATGCTAGCACACCTCGTTCCCCAAATTACCACGTATTTATTTTGTATCTATTCAGCATATGTTCACATGTGTGCATATTGTCTCCTCCTTTACAATGGGGGCAAAGATTGTTTCATTTTTGTATTTGTATTTTCAGGGCTAAGAGCAGAGCCTAGACCATGGCAGCATTTAACAAATGGATCCTAGATTTAGATGTGGAAGGTCATCTAGTCACCTAGTCCAACCTCACCTTCCAAATGAGAAAACTGAGGCCCATAAGTGTCTTGTCCAGAATGACATAGGTAATAAGTGGTAAAGCTGCTATCCAAGGTCAGGTCTTTTCTTTTAGAGGGTCTCTTTATTTTTCTGTTTCTCTCCCAAACCTCCCATGATTCAAGGGCAGGAAGAGGCAGATGCCATGGGTGTCAAGGACTCAGGTGCAGGATAGAAAGATTCCCTCAACAATTGTCTACAGTAATCTCCTTCCCCCAGCAGAAGCCAGAAGGAAGCACTCCCAGAAGGGAGCTGGGCCCCTAAACTCCAGAGTGGCACAGCTCAGAACCCTGGGGGAGCTCCTCTGCCCCTGAAGACTTCAGCTGGCATATGTGTGTGTGTGTGTGTGTGTGTGTGTGTCCATGAGTGTACTGCTACACATACACATATGTGCAGATGTTCTCAGATGTGTGTCTACAGGGATGTATGTGTGTGCATACATCTGGAATCCTATATGTTCATGAGTGGGCAGAGACAGAGGAAAATGGAGGTGGTGAGGAGAAACCAAGGTCAGGTCTTTTCTATCAACTACAATACACTGATTGATGCTCAGAACAAATGGCCATACAATGAAAACCATTGACATTGCATCCTCAGTTGGTTCCTAAAAGCAAGTCAATTAACGTCAGCAAGCATTTATTAAACATTTACTATGTGCTAAGTGCTAGGGATATAAAGAAAAGCAAGCTGGCTCTGATAACTGAAATGCTTTTGAAGAACCTGAAAGAGCTGCTTTGACTGGTAGTTCTTGTCTCTGTGGTCACACTCTATCCTACTCTTCTTTCTCCCCATTCCTCCAGTCAAATTGGACTATTCCCATCCCCCCTCAGCTTTATACAGACCTTCCTCTCTTCCTCCTCTAAGCCTCTCTCCATTGCTATGCTCTGTGTCTGAAATACCTTACCCCCTTCTCTTCCCTCTATAATTTCACCTCTCCTTTAAATACTAGTCCCAATACTACCCTCTCAATTTTTTTCAGCACATTGTCTGGTGCAGAGTAGGTGATTAATAAATGCTTGGCAACTCATCACTCAATCAGTAATGGTCCTTCTCCTTTTAAACTTTATAGAGCACTTTCCTTGTCTTTCTTTTGTACACGAATTATGTACTTTTGAGCAATAAAGTTCTTTATATGTGTTGGTGTGTTGTTGCTTCCCACTCTAACCTTAATTCCTATTCTCTATGCCCCCTAATAGGTGGTCAATGCCATGTAGATGGGAGAATTTGGATTTAAGAATAATGGAGATTGAGAAGACTTGGATGAGTGGAATTCAGTAGGGTGGAAAGGAGGATCCAGTCAGAGAGGTCATAGATCTGTTAAAGGATGAATAATAAAGATGTTGAAATGGTTAGAGCATCGGCCCTAGAGTCAGGAAAACCTGAATTCAATTCTGGTTACAGACACTTACTAGCTGTGTGACCCTGGGCAAGTCACATTACCCTGTTTGCCTCAGTTTCCTCATCTGTAAAATGAGCTGGAGAAGAAAAAGGCAAATCACTTCAATATCTTTGCTAAGAAAATCCCAAATGCGGTAATAGAGAATATTCAGACGGGACTGAAATGATTGAACAACAGATGAATGATAATTTTCATTTATAAAGTCTTTAATATTTACAGAGCAATTGACATGCATTATTTCATTCAAGCCTCATAGTAACTTCATGAGGTAGTTCACATTGTTATATGGCAATTGAGATTGAGAGGGTCCTACAGCTATTAAGTATCTTGCAAAAGATTTCTAACTAGGTTTAATAACTACATGGAATAGGTCTACTACTACATGCTATATCTTGTAGCTGCTACCATAGTGTCCTGCATGTAATAATTCCTTAATAAATCCATGTTATTGTTTCCCTAGACCCTAGAAATTTCTTCATTGCCAATTTATAGCTCCTTACATTATTTACTTTCCCATCTCCTGTGCCCCCCCACCCACCCAATACACTTGTGAATATTATTATTGTCCAAGAAGAGCTAGGTCAAAATGTCACTATGTAGTACATTGGAAAGAGAAGTTGGTTTGGAGTCATAGGCCCTGAGTTTGAATCCGTTAGATTGTAAGCTCCTTGAGGGCAAGAACTGTTTTTTGCCTCTTTTTGTATCCCCAGTGGTCAGCATAGTGACCTGGCACACAGTAGGTACTTAATAAATGTTTATCAATTGCTTGATCCCAGATCTACTATGAACTACTGGTGTGACTATGGACCAATCACTTAAACTTTCTACATTCCTTATCTGTAAAATGAGGGGGTTGGATTCATTGACTTTGGGGTTTTCTTATAGCTCTAAATCTATGAATCCAGTATAGTGGGATATATGATATATTTGAGTCTAAAAATCTGTGAAATTTAAGACTTTATGTTCTATGAAGAAAAGAATTCATATCTGTGATATGAATAGATGATAAAACTATAAGTTAAAAGTTCTCTTGAGGGAATCTTTGCCCAAGATATCAAGACCTGAAAATCAGTGGTTGTGTGAGGGCTAAATCACTAACTTTTATTAAGATTTTATAGGTCATAGGATTCAAGACTGGGAGGGGTCTTGAAGTTCATCTGTCTCATCCACTTTCTTTTTCGGGATGAGGAAACAGAGAAGTAAGTGATTTGCCTTTGTCTACACAGGTAGTCGATTAATGGAGTTTGGATAAAAACCCACGCCTTCTGATTCCAAATATAGGTTACTTTCCCACCATGCCTTGACCTATGTGTGGGTCAAACTGAATGGACCAACCACAGAGCTGGGGGTTTTGGAAGCTCAAATCATCTCATCCTATGGCCACTGGAGTGTTCTGAGTCACCCTGGATCTCTGCCAAGGAAGTAATGCCTACTGTGTATCCTGTATTTCCTCTTGGCCCCATTTCTCAAAATTTCTTTTAGATGAAGAAATACGAAGGCAACACTCCCATAACAGTGATTCATCATCACAAAATGAAGGATCCAGCATTGATTTAAAGGTTTGATTGCTCTTTCCTTTCTTCTTTGGGCTGTTTGGTTTAATAAGAGACTTAATGCATCAAAAGAAACTTCTGGGGGTATTTTAGTCATTTTCATTTTCCTAGTCAATTTTATTATTTTTTTTTGGAGGGGGGAAGGCAAGGCTATTGGGGTTAAATGACTTGCCCAAGGTCATATAGCTAGTTAAGTGTCAAGTGTCTGAGTCCGAATTTGAATCCAGGTCCTCCTGACTCCAGGCCAGTGCTCTATCTGCTGTGCCACCTAGCTGCCCCAAGTCATTTTCATTTTCACCAAATGCCTTCATTCATTCATTCACTCATCTTTCTTGTCTTTCAGCAGGAATCTCATGGATCATCTGTACCCAAGCACATTTTGCAAAATGAATCCAGCTGGACTAGCTAAACTCTGAAGTCTCTCTAATTACACCTTTGAAAAGTCACCTAACCTTTATAAGCCTCAATTTCCTTATCTGTAAAATAGGTGGGGGAAGGGAGACTGAGTTGGACTAGCTGATCTGCCTCTGAAGTCTCTTCTACCCCTAGATCTATGACTCTAGGCAACTTTATGTCTTTGGGCCTCAGTTTCCTCATCTGTAAAATGAGGTGACTGGATTAAGTGACTGGATAAATTAAGGGGCTCTGAGGTCCCTTCCAACTCTTAAGTTTATAATCTATTATCTTTGTTCGTTTAAACTTTGAGTTAAGGATGACAGTCTATTTGTGCTGAGTTCTCTGATGCTAATAAATGGCCCATTTTTTCAGATTAGGGATTTCTGTGTAACCACACCAACCACTCCATTCCTCCATGAGAAATAATGCCAGCCTATGTCTTCCCTCCCCCTTTCCTCTGGTTCCCTAGAGACACGGAGCTTTAAAGGAAGGAAGGAGGGGGATATATTGGTGCCATGGGTCCTGGTGCCTTCATCTGTGACAGATGTCCAGCTGTCTGAGTGATTTCTGGATCTGATGACCCAGAGCGCCTCTTTGGCCCCACAATGTACAATGAAGAATTTTCATGTCAGAATTTATCACCTCCTTCCCTAACTGCTTTTCTTCATTCCTCAATCCTCCCTCCCTCTCTTGTTCCCACTTTTGTTTTTGTCTGGCTATTCTTTCCATCTTTCTCATTCTTTGTCCTTTCTTCTATCCTTTCCTCAACAGAAGAGGAGTAAAGCATAATGAAAATAAAACTGTAAACCTTGTGACTAAGAATATTTGTCAGATTAGGAAGGAAGGAGGTGTTAAAGCATGGGAGACAAGAATGAGAGATAAAGAGCGAGCTTAAGGAAAGAAGAAAACTCAACACAGGAGAGAGTTCCAGACCTAGGAAAGAGAAATTTACTGTAAGAGGGAAGTGCTAGTGAGTGAAAGGAAATCCCCCATACAGGACAGAAAACAAAAAACCACAAAGATGGGGCATTGCTCAGGTGGCATTAGTAGGAAATTGGGGAACAGAAATTAGCAGAAGAGATTAAAGGAAGAGAGAAAAAGAAGGAAAGCAATGGGAGGGAACTGGGTGGAGACTGAGAACAGAGACAGAATTTTTCTAGACAGGATATAAGCTTCTTGAGGGTCAAACTGCTTCATTTCTGTCTTTGTATCTTCAGGATCTAGCAGAATGTTGGCCACATAACAGGCCCTTAAGAAAAGCTTATTTATTGAATGATAGGGATGACAGAGTTTTCCAATAAAAAAAAAAAGAATTATGAAGGGAAAAAAATTTCTTAAGGAGAAGTTATGTATTGGATTAAGATTTTTTTCTTATTTCAACCAGGCTTCCAAAAAAACCAAAACCCCAAACCATGAATTCCCAAGAAATAGCTACAGTATATCTGTGTAAACTGATCTTTTGGTAATTCAATAAAGTAAATTCATGCATTAGAAATAAAATTCACTCTCCTTTGTTATTTTTCTATTTGAAGGACAAAGATAGAGAAAAATAGAGACACACACAGAGATAGACATGGGGAGGGGAGAGAGAGGGAGAGGGTTAGGGAGAGGAAAAAGGAGATCGAGAAGAAGGAAAGAAGGAGGGGGAAGGGAAGGAGGGAAGGAGAGAGAGAGAGAGAGAGAGAGAGAGAGAGAGAGAGAGAGAGAGAGAGAGAGAGAGACTATTAAGCATTATCATGCCAGACACTATGCTAAGTACTTGGTACAGAAATCCAAGCAAGCCAGTCCCTGACCTCAAGAAGTTAGTATTCTCATGGGAAAGGCAATGCAAAAATTGGACATTGAAAGGGGGAGGGGGTACCTTTTAAATATGTATTTACTCAATAGATACCAACATTTCAATATACAAAAAAGGGATTGTATATGTATGAAGTCCTGTTACAACAACAACAAAAAAGGTTTTAGATGCATTATATTTAATAAGGTGGTTCTTTTTCTCTATCCTGTCCCCCAGGCAGTGTTTAGAGCTTATTGTAGCTGACAGGACTTAATTTCACACAGGCTTTCAGATAAATCGTGTTTTCTGAAAAGATATCCTGATTCTCAATCTTTTGGCAATTGCAAACTTGAATTGGGAGAGGATCTGGGCCAGAGTGGAGCAAAGGACAGCCCAGCTTCCTTGAAGAGAACGAAACAAAGCTTTTCACAGCAAAGGAAAGGACGAGTTAGTGCTTCCTGTCTCTCCCCTCTGTCCTCTGTCCACTTAGGGTATGGGGTAAATGTAACCGAAAGCAAAACTATGAAAATGAGTTTACAGTTATCTGCATGATAGATTACAATCCTAATAGTCTTGATTTAAATATGAAAGGACCTTGCGGGCAGGGGAGTCAGCTATGAAGACACTGAGGCCCAGGGCAGTTGATCTGCCCAAAGTTCATAGCAAGTAAGTACTGAGTAAGGTTGAGCAGATCCTGATTTGCTTACTAGGACATTTCTCGGTGAGCTCAGTTTGCCATCTCTGACTCCCTGGGTAGAGATATACATTCTGGGTCAGTGCTGAAAAACTTGCACTTTGGGATGGTCCCTTTTTTATTCCCATGACTGTGGTATTATTGGGATATATTATCCCATGACTGAAGATTGAGGACAAGCTTAGAAGAGCCCACTCCATAGAGAAACAACTTTGTCGTTCTTCCCCTCTCTTTGGAATGTATTGCTTGGGATTTAGGTATCCTCTCCCTTGGAATCCCATCAAGGTAGGTAAGAGAATTTCTCTCCCTTCCCTTCTCATTTATGATAGCAAGAACTTGGGAGCCCAAGAATGACTGGAGCTGAAGTCTGTGCCTATTTTTTTCTGTTCTGTGGCTTCTGTTGTTTTCCATTTTGTGCTTCCTTGGAGCACAGGTGACCAAGCAGTGTTCCTGAGATGGACATTTCTTTTTTTTTTTTTGCATTTTGGAGGGCAGTTGGGGTTAAGTAACTTGCCCAAGGTCACACGGCTAGGTTTTTGTTTGTATGTGCATTAAGTGTCTGAGGCCGGATCCAAACTCAGGTCCTTCTGACTCCAGGGCCGACGCTCTACTCACTGTGCCACCTAGCTGCCCCCGAGATGGACATTTCTAGCCTTGGCAGGTCCTTTGTGAGCTTGAGAGTTTGGGAGTTCCACAATCAAGTGCTTATTGCCAGTGGGAGGTGATTCCTGCAATTGTAACATTCCCTAGAGATGAAATAACACCATAAGATGATTCTACAATTGAAGCTCTGAAGTCCAAGCTATGTCCTGGCTTACTTGGAAATAGAGACTGGTGAGATATGCAGGTAACATAGGTCAAAGGGGAAAATGAAATATCTGTTCAGCAAGTCCACATGTCTTCTGGGAGTTTTAATCTCTCAGAATAGCAGAGATGAGTTATTGTTTAATATTTTAAGTGTTTGCCGTCATGAGCTTATGAGTTTGTGTTTGTGTATGTGTGTATTAAGTAGTTCTTTTGTGGGAGAGAAATAAATAGCTATCCTATACCTGCTATTTACTTCCTCGTATAGTGAAAACCTTTCTAGAAGGTATCTTGTTAACTCACCTTTTGGAAGACACTAGACATAAGCCACATAAAAGATTTTCTTGGAGAGAACTCAGGCAGGGAAAATGAGCAAGGGAGTATGACAAAAGCCTGATCTCTCTTTGAGGTCAGGCTCATCTAGGATTTGACTCATTTGAGTTGAACATTCAAGTTCATTTGACTCCAAAACAAGAGTTCCATGGTGTCGGGGGCACCCTCTAAGCTACAGGGGACAGAAGGATTTAAACCCAGGTCCTCTAATTCCTTTTACCGGAGCATGCTGATTTACTCCTCTCTGAAGGAATGAATGAATATCTATGAAGCCCTTATTATGTATCCAAGTACAGTGTTAAATGCTGAGGATATAAGTACAAAAGCAAGACAGACTCTGACTTGAAGGACCTTAATTCCAGTAGGATTAGAACCATTCTAATCCTTTGCTGATTATACAATATTTTTGGTCTTGAGGGAAGCATGTACTACAATATCTACTAGACTCTAGATGACTCCAAGGCTAGAGTATTCCATTCCCAATTACCTCTACACACGGAGTAGGTATTCCTTAGGAGGCCTTATCTTTGATCCATGATATTTAACCCATGCATCCATGCCACACCCCACCCCCCCTTTATCCTTGGACCTGTAGAACATTCCAAGAATGGCTTCCTTTTTTCATCGTGGGTTTGAATACTCAATTTTATTTTAGGGATATTTTCTCCCATTATTTAGTTGAAGTATCAACAAGAAAGGTCTGCTTTGATAAAAAACCAAAACAAAACAAAAAAAACATGAATATATTCCCTGTATAAAATTGCCCAGTTAATGGAATTTCATAATAAAATTATAAGGATAAAAGAAAGCATGGAGGCATGAATAGAGAATTGACCTCAAAGGCATAAAGATGTGTATTCAAGTCCTTTATCTGACATACTCTGACTTTGTGACCCTGGGCAAGTCACAACCTCTCAATGCTGTAGGCCACAATGGTGGATTAATATATAATATTGTTTCTGTGGGGCTGACTGTGGTTTTACCTACAAGTTGTAGAGAAAACATTGATCTGAACTGGTAAAGGGAGTTTCCTCTTTTGGAAGTTTTCTTAGATTAAGGAAATTGCCATTCTAGTACCTGTCCCTGTTCTTATCCTATCATTAACCAGCCAACTCTCCTTAGTGAGACTCCTAGGGAGAGCATTGGACCTAGAGTCAGGAAGACCTGAGTTCAAATATAGCCTCGAATATTCACTAACTGTGCAAACCTGGGCAAGTCACTTAATCCCTGTCTGCCTCAGTTTCCTTATCTGCACAATGGGAATAATAATTAGTATCCCCACTTCCCAGGGTTATTGTGGAGATCAAATGAGATGATATTTGAAAAGTACTTTGCAAATCTTAAAGCACTGTACAAATACTAGCTCTTATTATGAATAATACTATATTATAATTCAATCCTACAGGTAATGAAACAACTAGTAAAATTGTACAATTACCCATTTAAAAACTACCTCTACCTCTAGATTGGTAACTTGTTTATAACTTCTAGCATACCAATGAAAATCACAAGTCAAGTCTCCCCCTCCCCCACCGCAAAAAAATCTTATTCACTGGATCCTGGCCATGGACCTAGAAGGGACCTCCTATTTTATAGATGAGTTGATCGAGGACCAAACAGGGTAAATGACTTGTCCAAGATGAAATATGTATGACTAGAAAAAGAGGTGGTCCAGTTCCGTGGGAAGAGCAAAGAATAATCAATATATAACCAGAATATTGAACTAGACTCCAGTGTGTTGGGTCTATTGCAAGATAGTAGAGAGAGCCCTAGCTCTGAAATCGCAGGACCGGGGTTCAAATCCCATGTCTGATTCCTACAACTTTAGACAATCAGCATATCCTTTGAGGGCCTCTGCCACCTCATCTGTAAGTGATAGATGGTAGATTTGATGGCCCAAAGGTACCCTCCTGCTCTAAATCAGTCAACCTACAATCCTATAATTTACAGAAAGACACAACCAAGAATTACATAGGATTAAAAATAATGGGCTAGTTGCAATGGGCACCAGTAGAGGGAGTCCTCATATGAAATCCTAGATCCATTAATGGTTTGAAACACAACATCATTTCTGCTGAACTAATGGACACTGAAATGTCATTTTGTCTAGAATGATATTTTCATGGAAGCAATTAGCAATATTACAAGGTCTATTTCTGCAATATTCTCTAAAGTCAAACATAATGATGGTTGGGGTCATGCATCACTTGAGATCATCTGTGGCAGGACTCATGTGTCAACGTGACTAATTGGAAGCTGGTCATATTTTTTCTAATATATCCTTAGATGAACCAAGTTAGAAGTATATGCTAGAAGAACAAATGAGCAAGTATAGCACATGAGAAGTCAGATGATATTACAGTACCTTGCTTATTACTTCATTTCAATTCATGTATGATCTCCCACAAAGCGTGTAACCTTATATCAGTGTAGATTCTGTGCATTCATCTTGTGTAATTTTTGCTCAGACTATCCCATAGATATCTATAGAGAATTTTCCTGATATATTGGGGTTTTTTCTTTAGGTCTTTTTAAAATTTTGTGGGTACCAATGTAAACTTTGGTCTGTCCATTTGCTATCCCTTGTTCTAGCTATGTTATTGGGATTTTTTCTTTTCTTTTTCTGACCATTTATTTCTTTAAGTGAAATACAAATGAAATTTTAAAATCTGGAAAATCAAGAAATGTGTCTCTTTGTTCTTTCGAATACTTCTTATTCTCTAGCTACTGTGACATGGGAGATAAATGTAAGATGATAAAGGTGTTTTTGCCAAACTTAACTCCTGCCAAGATTAATATTGTGCAAACCTATAACCTATCACAATGGTCTCAGATGCAAGGCTAAAACAGTAATTTGCAAAAGGCATTGTCAGCAAGGCACTGAAAACTACTTTTCAACTGACCTTATGTAGTAGCCCACTCTTCAGGAAAAGAAAGTATTTCCATTGCCTGAACTGCTAGAACAATGAAATTATAGCTCAATCTTTTATATTAACTTACTTTTGGGCAAGCCAGAGGGATCAGTGAAATATATTGTACCTTTATGAGTATTGTATCATTTAAAAATTAATCCTTAATAATGTATCTAAAAATATTGCAATAGGGTGGTGCAGTGAATAGAGCGTTGGCCCCGAAGTCAGAAGGACCTGAGTTCGGATCCGACCTCAGACACTTAACACACACACAAACAAAAAAAAACCTAGCCGTGTGATCTTGGGCAAATTACTTAACCCCAATTGCCCTCCAAAAAGAAAAAAAAATTGCAATATATTAGAGGAGACAAAATCTACTTGTATAGTGCTCATCAAAAGGAGGAATTTGTGCAAGTGAATCCCAGCATCCTGAATTCTTACATATAGGTTGCTGGTTGTTGTTGTCCATGCTCAAAGAGGGCCAAAATGACATCACTACGTTGGGCTCTAGTTATGGTGCATCTGACTGTGGCAGATCAGAACTATATGAGGTTGGAAGGCTCTACCATAGCTTGGTCACCAATAGTCCATATGAACATTTGGAGTAGTTTGCTCATCTCATGTTTCTTTTGAGCTGCTGCAATTCTGCTTTGCTCATAGAGCACAGTGCCTTCTTTGATATGGGCATGCCATGCTAGATGGTCCTGTGCCAGAGTTTTCCATGTCTCCTAAATGATTCCAAAATTTCTTTGATATAGATATGATATGAATGAGAGGGTCTTGGACAGTTAGTAGGAGGTCCTGTAATACACTGGAATGAACAATGACTCTGGAGTTAGAGGACCTAGATTCAAATCCTTTTGATACTGATGGTCTGTATCACCCCAGGAAAGTAATTTAACTTTCAATAGCTTCATTTTCCTCATCAGTAAAATCAGGGGATTGAACTAGCTGGCTTATGAAGTTCCTTCCAGATCTAAATCTATAATCAATTAATCAACAAATAATTATTAAGTGCCTACCATATGCCAGACACTTTGTTAGATGCTGGGGATACAAGTACAAAGGATGAAACGGTTCCTGCCTTCAAGGAACTTATATTCTAATGAGTGCATATATAAAAATATGTATAGCATAAAGTTAATAACTACAAAGCATCAATCTTTAACTTCATATATACTTACTAACCATTTATTTATCTATTTATTTGCTTGTTCATTCATTCATTCATCCACTTATTTAATATTTGTTTATTCATTAATCTATTTATTCATTTTATATTTCTCAAAGTAGTTTAGAGAGGATAGCATTAGCAGTTGAGAGAATCAAAAAAGGCTTCACACAGAAGGTGATGCTCCAACACATTTTCCTACCCTCCTCACTCATTAATGCTCTCCAACTTTGCCCCTTCCTACCATTTGCCTGGGGCAGGTAGGTGGTTCAGTGAACAGAGCATAGGGCCTGGAGTCAGTAAGACCTGAGTTCCAATACAGCCTTAGACACTTACTAGTTGTAGGACTCTGGCAAGTCACCTAATTTTGTTTGACTCAGTTTCCTCATCTATAAAATGATCTGGAGAAGGAAATGACAAAGCACTCCAGTATTATTGCCAAGAAAGCCCCAAATGAGGTCAAGAAGACTTGGAGATGACTGAACAATACTAGGGATGGAGAAGGCTGTTCTTGAAAATAGGAAGACCCAGATTTAAGTCCTGCCTCGGGACACATACAGGCTGTGTGATCCTGAGCACATCACTTTAACCCTCAAAGTCTCAGGCATCTCTCTAAAACAATCATTTACTAACCAATTCTTGATGTCCATTAATAGAGGAAATTCCTACATTCAGAATGGCTCACACTCCATAGTGCCTGCTCTTGGCCAGACATCAAAGACACCAAGGTCATCCACTGCATCCTGGGCTCTCGCCAGTCATCTTGGCCTTTGTCCTGACTCTGGACTTCAGTGACTCAGGAAGAGAGAGTGGGGCTGACAACTTTGCACAACTCTGCCTCACATAAATTCCATTCACTCTTGGGTCAACTCATCACCTGTGATGTCATTGATTCTCTTTGAAAAAAGGAGGGATAAATAATAATGCTTCATACCAGTGAAATACTAGGCTCAGGACCTCTACTGCCTACTCCCAAATAGAAAAGAATGAATAGGCATATATTATTTTTTTAATCAAGTAAATAATGATGGAATGTATATTTTCTTAAACATTTTATATAGGAGACTCTTTAAAAACTTGATTAAAAGTTGCAAGTAAGTTGGGTTTGTTTTTTTTATATGTAAGAATGAAGATAAGTTATATGGGGTCTTTTTTCTGTTCTAATCATTTTACAATTGAATAATCATGTTATATTCAAAGAGAAAAAAAGGGGGGCCATTTCTTTTAAAATAAATATTGGACCAGAATATCCAAGGTGTCTGATTCGACAATGTATTCAGAATTTATTTTTTTTTTAATCTAAGACATGAAGTTGCTCACCAGTTTCTTAATGGAAGAAAACAGCTGTGTGCCTTAGGCTTCTGGGTTGAAAATTTAGACATAAATTTAAAAAAATTCAAAAAGTATTTACTTCTTCTGTTTTATGTGATTATTCTCTCTTTCACAGAAGCCTTCTAATTTCTTTTTTTTACCCCCAGTCTGCAGTCTGCTGTCCAATGTACAAAGCTCCTTGACATATATTATCCCCTATCTTATTTAACCACTCAGAAGATGAATCACTGCTCTCCATAAAAACAGAATTACCACTTCTGGCTACGATTAGATTTGATTTATGACTGGTGCTCCCAGAGTTAGTACTGTGAACATACACTCTACCAAGGGTCACTTGGGAAGGAATTTGTTTTTAATTGTAAAGGTTCATTTTAATCTTTCTTTGCTGGAGCCAAAACTTTACACTCGTACTGAATTGTCCCCCAGTGAACCAACAGAATTCAGTATTCTTGGTGTCTAAGTATTAGCTTATCACATACATTTTCAAGTGGTATTGTGTTTATGGGGACATTTTCTAGCAAACAAATACATACATACGTGCATATGTATATGTATTATACATGTGTGGACCCTAAGTGCAGTGGAAAAGCATCCTTATAATCTGAGCTGTCCCAAGGTAGAATGACCATCTTAGGATCAGTAAGCTTCTCATTGCTTTCTAATAGACTCTGTGTGACTTCTTGTCTGGGACAGACAGATCGTAAAAGAGAGGGGTCTTATTCAAGTTGGGGTTGAACCAGAAGACTTCAGAAATGCTTTTTTAACTCTGGGATTTTATGATGAACACCTTCCAAAAAAATTATATACCATGTAAAATTTAAGCTTAAGTTATTTCCCACCAGAATAAATAAAAACAATGCTTCTAATAGGAGGTATTCGGTGGTAGAGCCTTGTTATGAAATCCCTGAAAAGCAGTAGAAGCAAGATTTCTACCCTGGTAGGATTTATTGTCTCTGCTTATCTCAAGTCAGAGCTAATAGTTGTATTCTACCTGCTTATCTGTGGGCCATGTCAGATTTTCTTTACTTACCCTAAACATTCGATACACATATCCCTAGACCACAGGTTCTTAACCATGATGGAAGTCTTGCCATGGAATTTTTTTGCAATCTGGCAAAGTCCATGGACCTCTTCTCAGAATAATGTTTTTAAAATATAAAATGCAAAGGATCGCAAAAGAAACCAATTGTATTGAACCTAAAATATTATTATTTTTTTCTCATCCAAGTTCATTGACCCCTTGAAACCTACCTCTGAACACCATGGAGAACCCTTGCCCTTGGTTACAAGCTTAATTGTAAGTTTCCTGAAACCAGGGACCTTTTTGCGATTTTCTCTTTTCTATCATCAGTGCTTAGCACAGGGCATGGCTAATAATAAATGCTTAACAAATATTTGTGAATTGCTTGCTTTGCGAGCTCAGTACCAAGCATAGTGCCTTGTATATAGAAGGCACTTAAAGAATGATGAATCAAATTCCAGCATGATACCTTTGAATCCCTCTTAATGGTTTGCTATGCTTAGGCAGAGCAGATCTGCTCATGTACACAGTGAGATTATCTATAAATGGACTGGCTATGTGTACATAATTTACAACGTATGTGATGTATAACGAATTCTAAAACTCAAATTCTGAAACTCAAATTCTGAGATGTCAGGGATCCTTTTGTGCTTGCAGCCTATAGCACCACATGGGTAAATAGACTCCACCACTATCCCAAATAAAAATAACAATACATTGCTTCCATGCTATACAAGGATATATTAGGAAATATAAATTTCCATGTATCATGACCCCAATTAACCTACAGTCTAATGTACTCTACCTATTTTATTATAGATAATTAATTATAAAACACTGAACTATCTCTTCAGTGATATGGATTTAAAAATTGTTTCCTATGATTAATTTTTGCCCATGAGATAAATAATGGAAATTTAATTTTCAGGTAGAGTTTTAGCAAGATAAACGCAATACTAATTAGAGGCCAAGGCTCTTGGGTCTCTGTCATGTTCTAAGGGAGCTGAAAGAGACCTCAGAATCCACTGGGTCCAATTCCCTCATTTTACAGATAAAGAAACTGAGGCCCTGAGAGATGAAGTTACTTACCTAAGGTCACACAGAAAGTACTACAGGCAGGGTTTAAGAGTCATTCCTCTGACTCTGGAGATAATGCTCTCTCCACTATACTATACCACCTTTCCACATATAATCATATGATTGGTGCTTCCAATCACCAAAATTGACAAGCAACAATTAATTCAAAACAGTGATTCCAGTTTAGCAGATATGCAATCGATCCTATTTCATTCCACTACATTACAATTTTTATCTCAAGTTCAGTTATCTTGAGTCTTTATGAAAGTTTTAAATCACAGTTTAATTTGCATGACTCTTCAGGTTCAAAGGTTAGTGGTCCCCTCAGCTCATATACCTTTCACCTCAACCAGGTGTTTCCAATTACCTACTCAGCATGGGATGACCTTCACAAGATTCAGAAATATCCTGTAACTCTGAGTGGAGCCAGGAAAAAAGCCTCAATTATTAATGTCTTTCTTTGTTCCTTTTGCCTTGCATCTGTCTGCTTCTGTCTCTTGGATTATTCCAAGGGTTTCCCAATTGCTTTCTTTTCCTCCAATCTTTTCATTTCTCTGTCATCCTTCACAAAGGTGCCAAAATAATCTTCTTGTATGGTCTGATTACCTTATGCCTTGCTCAAAATCATTCTGTGACTCTTTACTGCTTATAGAATAATATACAGATTCTTACAAACATTTCCCCTATAAATCTGGGATGCATTCTCCCACAAATGCACACAGAACACTTGAAAAAGTGGGAACAAGTTTAGAATACAATGGTAGTGGGAGCATATGTGAAGGGAACTAATACAATAAAGCAACTGTATACTAGAAGGCTTGCATGTTCTTTCTTTCCTCATAGATTGTTTATGCATCTCTGCCCTCGGTATTAAGCATCTCTCCTCGGAGGGTTGCTTAGTTGGACTCCCAGAGACTACCTCACTCATTTGTACAACTCTCAATTGCAAAGGCTAACTGTATCTTGAGTATTTACACATCAGGGTTCCTTCTTGGTTGCCAAAAGTCCTGTTCTTGAAAGCAGCTTTCTCCCTTGAATGACTGCTTGTGTGTGTGTGTGTGTGTGTCTGCTTTCCACTGGATGCGATGTCTTCTACTGTTCAAGTAGCATTAGAAGGCACAAGGTTGATGAGGGGTGGGAATGGAGGTGAAGAGAGAGAAATCCTATTGGCCCCTTCAGGAGTATCTTCCAAAGGAAGCTCTTAGGCCACAGCCAGGTGGCTCAGTGGATTGAGTGCTGGGCAGGGAGTCAGGAAGACCTGAGTTTAAATATGGCTTCAAACACTTCCTAGCTGTACAACCCTAAGCAAGTCACTTAATCTTTGTTTGCTCTAATCTCTAATCTAATTTCCTTCCTAGAGAAGGAAATGGCAAACCACTCCAGTATCTTTACCAACCCCATCTCCAGACAGAATGGTCCATGGGGGTCACAAAGAGTCTAATACAGCTCAATAACAACAAAAACAAAGCAAGTAATACCCTCCCCCAATTGCCAAACTTGTCTAGGATATAGTTTATTTAAAGCCCTAATTTTTGTTCACCCAGTGTCTAATTTTTGCTCATCTAACAAGGTCATTCCCTTTAATTCTCTAAGAGATAGACACTGACATTTCATAAAGGAATTTTTGGGTCATAACATCTTGTCATCATATTAATACCTTGTTACTAATTATTTGATTTCTGTGAATACAACAACCAAGGGGAAGTGGGAACCAAATCTCCTTACCCCATTGTACTGTAAGGACTTAAAATGTCCTGACTTTCTGATGACAAGTGTAACAATCTACAGAGATATTCGTCATGAGTGGGCTGTCTACTTGAGAATGAATTCAATAACTGCAGCAATTCATGAAACAAAGAAAAATACAAAATGGTCCTCATCTATGTGAAGCCTATTCTATTTTTTCACTTATGATGTCAGAGTTTGGAAAAGGAGATGGGGGTGCAAAGAATCACAGGTTTTAGACAGTCTCTACAATTTAACTTGGCTGTTAGCACTCTGAATGGGAGCCCTTTGACCACTAACCAATAGGTGGACACACTCCCAAAGAAATCAAAGTGTTTAATTCTTGTCATTCATGCTATAAATGAAACCACAGGATGGATGGGAGTTACAATTAAATGGGAGGCTAATTCACAGGTTCTCCTTGGAAGGGGCAAATAAAGAGTGAGAATAGTTGCTTTTATTATGTGCCCAATGGTAACAAAAGACATCAATCATTTCATGGGGCATTGAGTTATCTCCTATTGCAGTCCTTAAGAGGAGCATTTGCTAAGAGGCCACAGGGAAAATAATTGCAGCTTAAGTATCAACATCTGTTGCAGAGGATGAAGTGGTAGAGAAATTCTATAAAGAAACTGGTAAGGTCTTCCAAAATACACTAGTATGCACTAACTTCAGTTCAATGGTAGAAATGCATTAGAGAAGAAATGTCTTAGAAAACATACATCAAGAATAAAGAATGGGAAGCCAATAAATCAATGGATATTTATGAAACATCTAGGCACTTTTTTGTCCTCAAGGAGCTTACATTCTTTTTTTTTTAATTAAACAAATGCTTTATTAACTTCTGGTTTACACCATTCATTTCCACCAGATTATGAGTTACATTTTCCCCCCATTTTTTCCCTACCCACCACCCCAGAATAGCAGTTCCACTAGATATCCCCTCATCCAATCCGCTCTCTCCCATATCTTCTCCCATATCCCCTTCGACTTTGCCATTAGGGCAAGGTGAATCTCTGAGCCCCAGTGCCTGGACATCTTATGAAACATTTAATTTTAAAACTTCGATTTTCAGATCCATTCCCTTCCTCCCTTGTCACCCACTCCCTCTGAGGAGATAAGCAATTCAGTATGTGTTGTATATGTATAGGGAGCTTACATTCTAAAGGAGGAAACAACGTACACATACGCAAATATAGATAAAATAAGTATATACAAAATGTATTCAAGGAATTTTTGTAAGAGAGAGACATTAAATAGAGGGATCAGGAAAAGCCTCACTTAGCAGGTGGTGTTTGACCTGGGTTTTGAAAAACTCTAAGGATTCTAAGGGGGATTGCATTTCAGATATGAGGAACAGCCTAGATAAAGATGTGGAGATAAAAAAATGGACAGTCATATGTGAGTGAAAAACAGAGAGTAGACCAGTTTGATTGAACTGTAGACTATGCAGATTAATTTATAATAAGACTGAAAAATTAGGTTGTGACCAGGTTATGAAGACTTTTAAAAGCCAAACAAAGGAATTTGTATTTTATCTTGGAGATAAGAGCAAGCTTCTAGAATTTTTTTAATAGAATGATATGGTTAGAGTTGTGCCTTAGGAATTGAAATTTAAAACATATGTGGAGAGTGGATTGGAGAGGGACAGAAAGATACTTGAAGCAAAAAGACAAATTAGGAGACTTTTGAAATAGTCCAGGCAAGAGGGCATGAGAGGTTGAGTGGGGCTGGTGGCTGTGTGAATGGAGGGGAAAAGCAGTTGTCAGAGTTGTCAACAAAGTATGGAAACTGATTTACCCTTGTGGGGCAAGAGAGAGTGAGGATGTAAGGATGACACTGAGGTTGTGAACCCTGCTTACTGGAAAGATGGCTGTACCCTCATAATAGTGAGTTTCACAGGAGAAGTGGATTTTGGGGAAAAGATTAGCAAGTTCTGTTTTGGGCATGATGACATTCAGATGTAAATTTCAATAGGCAGTTGGTAATGTAAATGAAATGGTGGAGCTAGAAGTAGTGCTCAGAGAGTTATCTACATGGAAATGCTAATTGAACTCATGGAAGCAGATGAGATCACCAAGAGAAGAACAAAGAGCTGGAGGAGGGACGGAGGGAAGGAAGAAGGGAGGGAAAGAGGGAGAGAGACAGAGAAAGAGACATATGGAAAGACAGAGATAGAGACAAAGACAGAGACAAAGACAGAATCACAGAGAGAGACAGAGAGAAAGACACAGAGAGAGAGACAGGGACAGACAGAGAGAGTGAGCGCTCAGGAATCTCAGTTAATGGCATGATGATTTTATGGAGGAATGTGCACTAGCATTGCATAAGTTGGTCAGGCTTAGGTAGATCTAGATCTGTACCATTGAAGGTCCCATCTATCTTGATAAGACCAGATTCATTTGAGCATTTCAGTCCACAAATAACTTCCCTCTTTATTTCACTGTAAGCAACTTGAGATCAGGGACTGTTTTATTTTTATGATGCTGAGGTCTAGCAAAGATGCTTAATAAGTTTTTCTTGACTGGAATTGCCATCTGTTGCTCTCTCCCTTCGGTTACTATAGATTGTCCAATTCTTAAATAGACTTTTTGGACTGTGTGCGTTTCTTTGCCTTTCAGTATTCATGTCCTGATTCTGGTCTAGCCACCCAGCTTTTGATCCACTGTTTGTCCTGACCTTTTTAGGTCCACACTGAATTTAACAATTCTGGCTTCTGATCTTCTCTCAATTAATCTGGTCCTTGGCAGCTTTGCCTCAGGTTTCCTGCTTCAGATTTCTCTTATGGCAGTTAAGTATCACCTGTGATTAAGTGTAGTAATTTCAATTTTTGGATATATTCTTAAGAAATAGGGGTGGCAAGGTGGTGCAGTTAATAGAGCACCAGCCCTGGAGTCAGTAGGACCTTAGTTCAAATATAGCCTCAGACACTTAACACTTATCAGCTGTGTGACCTTGGGCAAGTCACTTAACCCCAATTGCCCTGCCTTCCCCTTCCAAAAAAAAGAAAATAAATAGTGTGGGGTTTTTTTGTTTTTGTTTTTGTCAGTAGGGGGAAGGGAAAAGAACGGGGCAGGAAAATGGGAAACAAAAGATGACATTTTGTTCTCTTTTTTTAATCTGAAATTAAAAAAGCCCACATAACATAACAGAATAAGTTGACAAAAACAAATTGTAAGTTATTGATAAGAAAGCTATTGGTAGCAAGATTCAGAGTTTTTTTGTCCAATCAAGATTAATTTAGTTTGTATTTATTTGCAAAAATTTAATAGATTATTTGGGTCAGTTAAGTGGTACAGTGGATAAAGCTTGGCCTGGGGACCAGGAAAACTCATCTTCTGAAGGCCAAATCCAGCCTCAGGTATTTATTAAAGCCAAGTGATACTGGATAAGTCACATAACTCTGTTTGCCTCAGTTTCCTCATCTGTAAAATGAACTGGAGAAGAAAATGGCAAACCAGTTCAGTATCTTTGCAAAAAAAAAAAAAATCTCAAATGGGGTCATGGAGAGTCAGATAAGACTGAACAACAATAACAACAAAAAATTAGATTATGACTTGGACAACCCATTTTTTAAAATCCTGAAATATTAATTTTTTATATTCACTGACCTACTTGTTTTGATGGTTGGTATCAATTATGAAAAGATCTAAAAATAATGCATAGGATGGGGTATGACCAGGGTCAACCACTACATAATGATATAACTTTGATCTTTTCATGTTTTAACTTTTTTCATGTAAAGTATTGTATTGTGTGTGTGTGTGTGTGTGTGTGTGTGTGTGTGTGTGTGTGTGCGTGTGCTCATGCAGGATTTCTGAGATGTGCAGGAATTCTTTTTCCCCCTCCCAGAAAAAAAAAAATTCAAAGACAAGTTCCTATGGGAGATATGCCTTTGGAGATCAGTTGGCAACAAATATAACTGTATTTCAATAGACTCCCACTGTTGCTGCTGCTGCCACCTTCCAGACTGAAGCTATTTAATGGGTAAGAGACTGACCTGAAAAATGGAAATACTCTAATAATGCAGCAGGAGACTAGAAGGTTTACTCCCTAAAACGAGGCTTTGAATTCCCTTATATAATACAGAGAGAAACATACCATTTGGAGAAAGGTGTTCTTTAAGCATTTGTTTGTTTCATTCCTAATAAATGGCAACCTCAATTGTCAACCCCTGTTGGGACAAGATTCAAGGTTCTCTATAATCTGTTTACAACCTACATTTCTGGCTTTACCTCCAATTCCCTACATACAACTTTTTCCATATGTATACTCCAGAAGTTTTAATCTATTCAGAAAATGTTGCATAGTAGAAAGAATGAAGACCCTGGAGTCAGAGGATTTGGGTTCAAAATCCATCTCTGATACATACTTTAAGAAATTGGGCAGACTGCTTCTACTTGCTAAGCTCAACTTTCCTCAGCTATAAAATGATAGGATAGAACATGCCTATAATTCCTACAGTCAAGGAAATTGAGTCTGGTGGATCTCTTGAGCTCTGGAGTTCAAAGTTGCAATAGGCCTAAAGCTAATAGGATGTCTGCATTAGGTCCAGCACTGTTATGATAAACCCCTAGTAGCGGGAAACAACCACAGAATAAAATAAACCAAACCAAAAAATCCTCAATTGTCCCTTCTAGCAATAATTAACGCAAGGAATTTCTGTTGGGGGGGGTGAATATTATATATTTTTTAACCTTCCCAAGGTCCCTTTCCATTCAAACACATGAAAAAAATAACTCTAAACCTAAATAACTGTTTAACTCATCTCATTTGCAAAAAGGAGACAGAATAGATTCTGGGTGTTGAGGTGGTAAGAGGAGAGAGGCAGAGTGAGAGGCTGGTTGTTGCTGCAGAGGGCAAAAGGGACCATCAAAGTCAGAGAATGAGGATGAAGGGAGATGAAAAGAATTACTCCATCTATGAACTTCCATGGACCTTTGATGGCAAATACCCAAATGGGGTCATGGAGAATCAGACATAACTGAAATGAATGAACAACAGTAACCAGCAACAACAGTTACCTTCATTGACAATTTTCTGGAGTTCTAAAGTGGACAGCGTTATGAGTTGGTGATTTGGACTCAGAAGATCTAAGTTCAAACCTTAGAAGAACATGTACTCTCTTCATAACCTTGGACAAGTCATATCCCATGTCTTGAACCTCAGTTTCCTTCATCTATAAAATGAGGAGTTGGATAAAAGGAACTCTCGGTTTCCTTCCAGTTATAAATCTATGTGATAAGCCTGTTCTGGCTATGAAGACTCCAAGGGAATTCATGAAAGTTATGTACTAGTCATGGCTGCTGGTGAATTCCATCTCCTTCACACCGTACTCCTCCTCCATCTCCTCCTCCTTCAGATTACTGGATAATGTCAAGGTCTTGTGCTGGTTAATACAACCACAGGTTCTGTTACCTTTGACTCTCAGTTCGATGCTTCAGAAATATTTCTACTTTCTTAGAACTGATGGAGTCTGAATGTACATCAAAGCATACTATTTTCACTTTATTCTTTTTCATGGTTTCGGAAGCTGTAATTATTTTGCAAAGTGTTTCTTCTTTCATAACATGATTAATATGGGAATATATTTTACATGATTGCACATATATAACTCATATCTAATTGAATACCATCTTAGGGAGGGAAAGGGAAAGGAGAGAGGAGGAAAATTTGAAAAATTGAATGCTAAAAATTATCTTTACATATAACTAGAAGAATAAAATACTATTGATTTTTTTTTAAAGAAGTATTTCTACATTTTCTACCAGTGGCTGTCTAGCTCTTGGAACAATCATCACCAATTAGCTGTAAATTACTCTTGTCCACCAAAATGAATATCAGCAATACAAATGTCCATAAAATGAGATATGTGTAATTTATGTATGTGATCTGTATGCATATATATTTTATCCCCTCTCCCCAAAGGCACCCATCCCCAGTACATTTTAAGTTCCTCTGGTGACTGAGGCTGTTAATAACAATTGGTTATTTTAGTTTCTCATGAGTGAAATGGGTCTAATAGTATCTATCTCTCTTATCTAACTCACTGCTGTGAAGATCAGTAAAGCACTCTACATTTTGGTACACCTCTCAGAATCCAATACAATGCTTTGTCTATAATAGGCACCCAACAGATGTTTGTTGAAACATTTTTGCTGTTTGTGGACTCTTGGAAGATCTGTGGCAATGGCTATCTTCCTCTTGGTGAACAAATCAGGAAGGTAGGACCATTGAGCTGAGGGGGCAGGGACGTAGTAGCTGTTAGTGTACTGAAGGCACCGACTTCTCTCCCACACCTTAGCTATCTGAAACCCAAAGTGTGTAGAAACTGGGAAAAAAATGATTCCTTTACTGGTGCTAAGACTGTCCATTCATTGTATTCATCTGTCTTTACTCAATCTGTAGCTCAATACTGGTATAGTCGTGAGAAAACAAGCAAACAAACATAACGAGGGACATGTTTAGTGTAAGATAAGGCAATGGGGTGTAGTACTTTGCACAATATCCTCTGCCTAATTGGTCATTTCAGTTTCTCATAAGTGAAATGGGTCTAATAGTATCTCCTTATGTAATTCACTGCTGTGAGGATCAGTAAAGCACCCTACAAACCTTAAGGAGCAATGTAAATGGCACATCCCTCCAAGATGACCTTCCATTGGCTCTGTATAGATCTTGTATGCACCTAGTCATTTACGTGCTGTTTCCTCAATTAGAATGGATGCTCCTTGAAGGCAGGGACTGTAACATACTAAAATCCACCTTCTATAGGAAGCCTTCTCTAACCTCTCTTTTAATTCCCTCCATTAATTATTTATATTTTATGTAGTTTGCTTTGTATGTATTTGCTTGCATTTTGTTTCCCCTCACTAGACTGTAAATTACTTGAGGCAGAGATTTGTTGTTGTTGTTTTTTTTTTGCCTCTTTTTGTATCTTTAGTGGTTAGCACCCAACACAGAAAAGGTAATTAATATATGTTTATTGACTGATTGATCTTAAGTGCTTAATAAATATTCATTGACTATTGCAGAATTGGCTGTACTCACCCCCCCCACACACACCTTTTTTTTTGCAAATTAGGGTTAAGTCACTCAGCTAGTAGGTCTCTGAGGCTGGATTTAACTCAGGTCCTCCTGACTTGAGGGCCAGTGCTCACTCCACTGAACACCTAGCTGTCCCTAGAATTAGCTGTACTTGAAAGAGAGACAGAGAGAGCTAGATGATCTATCTTTGCTGTGAGCAAATATAGCTATAGGGATTAGGAGTTCTGTGTAACTTCCTTCATAGAACCAGATTTGTGTTCCCTTGTGTAATGCAGATGCTGGGCCATGCTGCTTTCATTCCTTCATTCAGTTAATAAGCCATGATTCAGCAGCTACTATATATATTAGACATTGGGGATACAAAGGTGACTTTACTTTCTTTTAGGGAGAACAGACAGGTACATAAATTAAAAAAAAAAAAAGATATGGGGCAGCTAGGTGGTGCAGTGCATAGAGCACTGGCCCTGGAGTCAGGAGGACCTTAGTTCAAATGTGACCTCAGACACTTAACACAAAACTAGCCATGTGACCTTGGACAGTCACTTAACCCCAATTGCCCTGCCTTCCCCCCTCAAAAAAAAAAAATATATATATGTAATGGAAATGCAAATTTAAAGATCTTCCCTGCCCCTAGCTTAAGTGCACCTGGAGCCTGGGGTGGGAGGCTTGTTTTTCAGGAAAGCCCACACCTTGATACTTTGTGATTGGGCAGTGGGTCCAGAAGGTTGTTACATTCTCTGAGCAAGGAGAAGGCTATATAAACCCTTAGGAGAGGCTTTGCTTTGGGGCTCACTTTGAGAAGTGTTGTGTGATTTGACCAGATGAGACTCTGGGAAGCCGTTGTTGAGAGCCCCCCGGCTTTGAAAACCCAGATGGTGATGCTTCCCTCTCTGGTAACTGTGATTTGGTATTGATGTATGTAATGTTGGGACAGTTTGGAAGCCTGTCTGTAACTCTGAAGTTCTGTAACTCTGAAGTTTGGGGTGCTGACCTTTTTCCCCTGAACTAGGTAATGTGTGTTTGTTTGATTAAAGTAAGCTTGTTAACCCATTTTGAGTTGCTTTCCTTTACAAAAGCAGATCTAAGAACCTGTGTTGGCAGCTACCCTGGGCATATTGGGGTGCTTGCCGCTACAATATACAAAGACAGTGCAGAATAATTTCTGGGATGAGGAGACAATCAGACCCGGGATTCTAAGGTTAAATGAGAGTGCATCCCAGGCATGGGGAACAACCTAGGCAAAGGTATGGTGGTGGGAAATGAAGAATTTGTATAGGTAATAGCAAAGAAGGCAATTGGGTTGGTTCTTTCATTTTATAAGAAATCTACAGCATGTCTTAGAGTTAGTAGCAGTTTAACCCATAAGATCATAGAATCATAGGTTTAAGACTGGAAGAGACAGCAAAGGTCTTCCAGTCCCACTCCCACATTGTATGATTGAAGAAACTGAGACCAAGAGAAGTTAGGTGACCTGTCCATCACAAGGCAACCGATATCATAGACTGGATTTGAACTCACATCCTCTAATTTCCTTTTCCACTCTACCAACCTTCATTTATAAGGAGTATAATAAGTAGACATATTCCTTTTTTGTTCCCCATGGAGAAGAACAATAACATTAAGTTTTAGTACAGTTGGCCTGCACTTAAGACTTTTATGGCACCTATATACATCCACATTAGTTAGCTGAGTTGTTCAGAGCCTTCTGCAATGAAGACCAAATTGTCAGGCTCAACTCACGTCATCCAGTTAGTTTCACACCAAAAGAAGAAAAAAAAATAAAACACCACCATCTCTTCCAAAACCGAAACTAACAACCCTAGGCTAGGTTGGGGCAGCTAGGTGGCACAGTGAATAGAATATTGGGCCTGGAGTCAGGAAAACTCATCTTCCTGAGTTCAAATCTGGCCTCAGATACTTACTAGCTATGTGATCCTGGGCAAGTTACTTCACCCTGTTTGCCTCAGTTCCCTCATCTGTATAGTGAACTGGAGAATGAAATGGAAAATCACTCCAGGATCTTTGCCAAGAAAACCACAAAATGGGGTCATAAAGAATCAGATACAACTGAACAAGAAAACCTCCATCAGCTTTCTCACAAATGCAAATCATTGGTCCTCAAGAAGTCAAGCTTTCCAGTTGTTCAATGGAGGCTCACTAGTTCTGAATGCTCTGGGTCAACAGAATCATCTTTATCTGCAAAGAGTACACCCTTACTTGTATTTGTACTTTATGTAAAGGAAGCAAAGTCTAACCAGCTGGTCTTGAGGGAAACTTTGGGGTGGGGGGAGACAAAATTTGTTAAATTTGGAAAATTTAACAACTGTATAACTGTTTGTCTATTTTGTTGGGTAAGTTTACATTTCCCACCTCCACACCATTTGTTCCATAAAATTCCTTAACTCAACATAATCCAACTCATTCTAATTCAACAAGTATTGGGTGCTAAGTCAGCTACATGGCATAGGGCTGGACTTGGAATGAGGAATGTTCAAATCCTCCCTCAGACATTTACTAGCTGTGTGACCCTGAGCAAGTCACTAACTTTTGAGCCTCAATTTTCTTATCTGTAAAATGGATATAATAACAGCACCTATTTCTCATTATTGTTGTGAGGACAAAATGAGACAATATAAGTAAAGGGCTTTGTAAACCTTAAAGACTTATGTAAATGCCAGCTATTACTACTACTATAACTACTACTATTATCACTACCAGTACTTCTACTACTACTATCACTACTACTACTACTACTACTACTACTACTACCACTACTATTACTACTACTACTAAGCATCTACTACAAGTTTCTATGGGAAATTTTAAAAAGTAGGTGAAATCTCAGCTTTATCCTTAAAGAACTCCTGCTCTCCTTGGGAAGACAAAATTCCTACTGCCCCCACCTTAATTTAGACCTCTTACAGCTTATGTCTAGACTATTTCAAATATTCCTTAACTAGGTTCCTTCTGTCTCCCTTCTAATTTATCTAATCCAAAAGAAATTTCTCTAAATTTAATCTCTCAGGGGTCACCAATGATCTACTAGTTGCTAAACCAATGCCTCTTTTTTGGTACAATATTCATTCTTTTATTAATCTTCCTCCTTACTCTCTTCACATTATCTACTCATTTAGTTACTATTATCTTTTCAGGAATGTGTGTGTGTGTGTGTGTGTGTGTGTGTGTGTGTGTGTGTGTGTGTATGTTATCAGGTGAATTGACTTAATAAATGCTTTCATTCCATGGGTCTCATGTCTGAAATGATAATTGTGTAATGGCTATTTAGAGGCAGTATCTACAGTGGTTAGAGTTAGGGCCTTGGAGTTAGGGAGAAATAAATTCAAATCCCAATACTTACTGGGTGAAAAGGGGTGAGTTTGGGGAGATTCAGAAATATACCAATGACCTTGATTATATTCTGATCATCTCTCTAAAATTAAATAACAGAAAAATTGCTAATCTGCTTTGATAGAAGAAATGTTCTTCCTGGGAGTTCTTTACTCCAATGAAATAACAGGTTTGATTCAAAAAAGAAAAAAAAAATACTGCTTCATAAGAAGTCAAATAAATAGACTTATGAACACTAAAGAAATCAGCTAGCAGAAATGGTCTAGCATGAGCAAGGGCAGGAAGCCAGGAATTTGTCCTCCAGTAACTAGGAGGCCAGACATGTGTCTTGACTGTGGAGAGGAGGCTAAGGGATCTGACCTCATATTCATAGAAGGCCAGAGAGCTACATTCAGTGTAGCCAGGAGGCTAGATACCTGTCTTTAAGTGGACGGGCAGCCAAGCAGATGTCTTGAGTTGAGAATGGAGGTCAGACAGCTGTCTCCAAGTAAAGAGGAAACTTAAAAAAAAAAAAGCTAGGCTGAGGGGATCAGAGGGTCTGACTATTCTCTCAGTTCTCTCAGAAGATCATGTATGCTTACCAATAGCAATAAAGATTACCGAGGCTGACCAGGGAGGAGGTATGACTTTTATTACAGCTCTAAACAGCAGAGTAAGTCCAACAATTTCTAAGCCCCACAGGAAGACAACCAGGATGGTGAAGGTCATATAAGAATCATTGAAGGAATTTGGAACATTTAGTATGGAGAAGGCTTCGGGGTCATAACAGTTTTGTTCAGGTATTTGTAGTATTGATATGTCATGAAAGGATTTAATTTATCTTTGGTCCCAGAGGGCAGAACCAAGAATAATGAATGGAAGTGGAAAATGGCAAATTTAAGCTTGATGTTAGGAAAAATTTCTTAACAGAGTGGTCCAAAAGTAGAGTAGGTGGCCCTGAGAGGCAATGGTTTCCCCCTCCTTGGGGGTAGTTCTTCAAGCAGAGGTTGGAAGACCATTTGTTGATTATGTTATGTTATAACATAAAAGGATTCTTTTTGTACATGGGATTAACTTAATGGCCAGTGAGCCTTCCAGCTCTCAAATTCTGTTATTCTGTAACCTCTAGAGAGTTGGCTTCCAAATCTATACCTCCATCTCTGCTACATTCCTACATCTCTGATTGTCTGCTGAAAACCTCCATTTGTCTTTTTTTATTGTCGTCAGAAACTCAGAGTGCCCAAAACCTGAACTTGTCAGTGTCTTTTACTAAGTGACTCCCCCTATTTCTGACAATAGTTGACAATAACCTAAGATGGTAACCAACCAGAATGTCATATGTCTTCTTCCTTGCTCTTGCCTCCTTCCTTCAACATAACCAAAGGGTGCCAAGTTGTCTTTTGCACACACTGTCTCTTGTGCCATTTCTTTTCATCCTTCTGCCACCAATTTAGTTCAGATCATTCACAGCTCATGCTGTCCAAGATTATTGCTATTGCAATAATCTGCTAACCAGTCTTCCTGCTGTCATTTTCTTCCCCCTCCAATCTGTCTTAATCCAAGATAAATTTTCCTAAAGCCTTTTCTGAAACTATTCAAAAGCTTTAAATGATTCTCCCTCACTGCAGGAGAAGGTCCAGGGTCCTTTGGCTGGCTCTCCAAACCACCTACCAATTGGTCCCAGAATCCCCACAGCTATATTCTGCAGCATTCCCCTACCCAAACCCAGACTGATCACTAAAGAGTTTCCTGAATCTACTGGGAACATCCCTGCTTTTTTTGTTTTGCTTTTACTCAGACTGATCTCCCATTCTTACACTTAGAGTGTCTAGCATGTTTTGTTTGTTTGTTTTTTAAAGACTGAGTCTCCCTATCTCTCTCAGGCTAGAAGTTCAGTGTCCCCCTCATAGGCCCTATTCCTCTGCTGATGGGCACAAAAACTTTGACCTGTCTCATTTCTGACCTGGGCTTGTGGTGGCCTCCCTATTCCTCTCTCTACACCATATTGGTGCCAGTCCTAGTGTGGACATCCAATGATTAAAGCAATCCACCAGACTCAACTTTCCTACAGGGACTATGAGCATACAACATTATCTTACACTTTACAGAAATCTTACCCATTTTGAAAGACTCATCCCTAGTCTCATCACCTCCTTGAAACTTCCTCTAGCCCACAATGATGCCCCACCATCCTTTCTTTCCTTTAAACTCTTACAACACTTGTCTATGCCATTCATCAGGCACTAGTCATTTATGACGTCAATATTTCTATTTTTTTGTGACTTGTAGAACCAATTGCATTACTTTCTAATCATACTCTATATTGCCTTGTACTTTTGGCTATCTTTTTATGTATTTGCATATACACAGAAAGATCTAGCTTCCCTGAGAACAAGGCAAAGATCTTCCTCCTTGGCCATTTTCCAGAGAAAGAGAGGGTATTTAATGAGGACTGGGAAAAGTGTACTTGTCTGGAGATGGCTGATCTGATTAAAATGTTTTTAAACTAAGAGGGGAGAAGGAGGGAAAAAAGCATCCAGATAAAGCTGTTGAATCAGATACCATAGAAGACAGCAACTATGAGATAGGAAGAATAGTAATAAATGAACTCAGTAATCCACAGGCAAAAATCACTGGGAAGAAAGACAGAAATGATACCAAAAGATATCTATACACCAAAGCCTGAAGTATGGGTAACATTAATAATAGCTAGTATTTATATAGTGTTTTAAGGTTTGCAAAGTATTTTATATAGATGATCTTGATACTGTCAGTATCTCCCATTAGATACAAGCTCCTTGAGAGCAGGAAAGGTTTTGTTTTGTTTTGCCTTTGTATCTCTAGCACTTAGCATAGTGCCCAGCACATAGAAGGCACTTTAATGTTTGTTGACTTACTGACTGAGGTAGGTGCTATTATTGCTCCCATTTTATAGATGGAGAAAGTGAGGCTGAGAGGGCAGTATCCTGGAACAATCCACTTCATCTCAGTTTTCTCATCTGTCAAATGAAGAGGTGGGGTTACATGATCTCTCAGGTCCCTTCCAAATCTGATCCTATGGTCAATATGAATCAGCAGTGTTCTTCTCTCTCCCAAAGAGCCAATCCATTTGTGATTATGCTAATGGAAGTGCAGTGGCCAGGGCTTAGATGGCAATATCAATCAACCAGCTAGTATTCATTCAGTGCCTACTATGTTCCAGGCACTGCACCGCATAATGAGAATACTCTGCCTTAGTCAGAATACATCTGGTGTACTGGGTTCAGTTTTTGGTACCACATTTTACAAAGGATATTGATGCATTGGAGCATGTTCAAAAGATGACAACTCTTAGGGTTCTAGGGAAGATGGGGGACTTTGTCTTGTTCAACTCAATTCAAAAAACATTTATTAAGCACCATTTGTGTGCTGCATTATGCTCTCATATTGGGGTGTATGGGTGATCAAGGAGGACTGGCACTCAGGTATGAGGGCCTGCTGAACCCTTTGCAGGGCTGCTCATCCACCTTTGATGTCCACCTGGCGCTCAACTCTTACCTGTGGCTCCAAGAAGTTGTAGCATGTGAAATAGCCACACCTCAGTAAATCATCTTGGTAGATGGGCTGAACCAGGTTGAGAGTAATAAACCAAATCAGTGAATGGAGGGGGGTGAGGGGGGAGTTGTCTACTCTAAGCATGTGAAGACTTCCTCCCATTGGATGGGTGAATAAGAACAATTTATCAGAGATATCAAGGTAGTCCACTGGATTCCAGGTCATCCTCAGGCCTTTATCCTGTCACTGAAATTTGATGACTCTGGAAGAGAGTCTTCCTTACTTATATCCCATTAACACTTAAGTCTGCCTCACTTAAATTCAATTCACAAAAGAGTCAATCTGTGATGTCACTGGTCCTCTTCATAAACAAAAGACAAACAATATACTTTCATGCCACAAAGGCAAAGATGAAAGTTCTTGCCCTCAACAACCTTACATTATTGGGGGGGGGGGTGTGAGGGCATTTGGGGGGGGAAGGTAAATTTGTATTTACTTTTTTCCATAAAACGATATAAATAGAAATTATAGATAAAGTCATTTCAGGTAGCAAAGAGACAAAAATAAATGTGTGGGGGTGGGAAGGAAAATCATGAAAAGCCTCCTCTAGGAGGGGGCTTTTGAGCTAAGTTTTGAAGGAAGCTAGGGATTCTGGGAGGCAGAGACAGAAGGAAGTACTTATAAAAGCTATCCCAAGAAACCAGATTAGCCTGGAGAAAAGACAAGATGTAGTGGGCGTATGATAGTCATTACAAAATATTTAAAGAGCTATCATGTGGAAAAATGATCAGATTTGCTCTGCTTGGCCCTCAAGGGCAGAAAAGGTGGGAGTGAGAGGGAGTCAGATTTTGGCTAAATAGAAGAATGAATTTTCCAATAGTTCATCTTGTCCCCAAGATAGAAAAGACTGCTTGCTCCTATTCATGGGATGGTGATTGTCTTGTTACTGGATGTCTTTAAAGAGAGATGATCACTTGTCAGGGACACAGTAGGTGGGTTTTGTGATTTGGGGAAGGAAGCTAGGTGGTGCAGTGGATTGGAGTCAAGAAGACATATCTTCATGAGTTCAAGTCCAGCCTCAGACAATTATAAGCTGTGTGACCCTGTGATGGGGTACAGGCTCTGGGAAACCCCTTGAACTCTGATTGAATCTTCCCACTTGAAGCATTTGCTTGAAGCCATAAGCCTTTTATTATGGCTAGGCCCAAATCTCATGTTACTTTTAACCCAGCCTATCCCTCCATTGTCCAGCTACTTCCCACCCTTGATCCTATCAAAATTATCTATTGCCCTTAAACTAGCCTAGCCCTCCATTTTCTGTCATCTCCAGGTAGCCTTCAGCTATTTCCCACCTTTAATCTCATTACTGGAGTCCGACCTCAGTCCCTTCAAGATCCTCCTTAGACTCCTCCTGAAGACCCTCCCCAAACCCGTCCTCTAAACCACCCCTAGATCCTGTCACAATCTTTCTGTCTATAAAATACATCTTGCCTCCATGAAGGGTCTGAGAATTCAAACTAGCACAGACTCAATCTGTGTCAGATTATTCTGGCCCATTTGTCCAATACAAGTCACACAGATACTTAGACTCCTTAAGAGTCTACTCATTATGGCAAATCTTTAGTAAACTTTGCTTTACTTTGGCTGAGAGAAGATGAGTTGAATTTATTTGGCAGGACCCGGTGTGTTGATATTTTGGGGTCTTAAATACTTTTAAACTCTAAACCTCAGCACCTGGACAAGTTACTTCACCCTGTCTGCCTCAGTTTCCTCAACTGTAAAATGAGCTAGAGAAGGAAATGGCAAACCACTCCATTATCTGTGCCAAGAAAGCCCCAAAAGAAGTCATAAAAAGTCAGAACTGAACTGTACAACAACTAGCCTAGTTAGGTTGTAGCGTTTGAACCCAGGCCTACTGACTTCTAAGTCAGTGATCTTTCTCCCCCCTCCACAGTCTTCTTTCATTTGAAGGAGATAGATGCTTTTGAAAAGAGACTATTCCAGTATAACTGTGTTCTCCTTTTCCTCCTTTTCCTTGGTATACAGGTAACAGACAAGTTGAAAGACCAAAGAGAACAGGACTCACCTCTGTAGGAGAATTTCTCTAGAACAGATCTCCTTCACTAATAGATTTTTAAGTTGATTAAAGTGGGAAGGTTGAGTCAAAATTGGATAGTAAGAGATATGAGAGGGCACAGGATGTGGGAGAGCTTGACTATCTCAGTACCATGCTCTATGGCTGTTTATAGTAACAAAGGTAGGGTATAGGTGGTCTCATCAGGAGAATAGCATGAATAAGAATTTGAAGGGCATGGATATGACAAGCCATGGTCAAAGAAAGAGGAAGAAGGGGAGAAAGAAGTAAAGGGTTTGAGAGAAAGTGAGCAGATTAGGTGGGGCCAAGTATCCAGATAAGAAGTTAGTACTTGATCTGATAGGCATGAATTTTGTTGTTGATGTTAAGTAAGAGGAAAGTGACAGGATGGATATAGAGGGACAAAGAGACCAACTGGGAAACTATCACAATAATCCATAACTGAATGAACATTGCAACATAACAATGGGGGTAGAATGGACAGGGAGAAAAATAGAGGCATTTCTAAGGAAATTTCTAAGGGCAGTCCTTTGGTGATAACAATAGTTATAGCCTGTATTTGATAGTATTTGTAAAGCACTTTACATACCTTATCTCATTTAATCCTTACTACAATTCCATAAAGTAGGTTCTATTATTATTCTCATTTTACAGATAAGGAAACTGAGGCAGGCAGAGGTTTAGTGACTTGCTTGGGGTCATACAAGCTAGTAAATATCTGAGGCAGGATTCAGACTCAAATCTTTCTCATTCCAAATCCAACACTGTCTACTGTGCCACCTAGAATTCTATTTATTGATAAAATAGATTGTAGGCCTCAAGGAGATGGAAGGATAGGTTAGAAATTGGATACTATAGCTCCAGACATAGTCCTCTCCTCCTCTCATCACCACAGTCCCTCTTCCTTCCCATCCTCCTACTCCCCCCCCCCCCACACCATCAACCCTAATTTCCAGGTCAATATAAGGGGAAGGGAAAGGACTGGGGATATCCTGTTCCTTCCTTGCTGCCCCCTCTCCCCAATATTACCCTTTGGTTTCAGGGAGAGAGAAAGGCAGCCTTTGCCAGGATTAGGGTCCAGGGATCCAGGTCATGTTGAGTGACATTCACAGAAGGCTTAAAATTCCCAAGGCTTTGTTGGTAGCAGCAGCCCAAAGCTCAACTGCCTTTCCTCCAGGATCCCTGGCCAGCACAACCTGGCACTGAGTCTCTGGTTCCAGAAGCAAGATGTTCTTTTACCTCAAGCTACCCTTCCCTCCCAACTCCACTAATTGGATCAAAATGCTGTCCTTGCCTGGCCCCATTTTGGAGCTCCCACATAGCCCAGTCACCTCCCAGGTCCTCAGGCATACCCTAAAGCACTGAGTGGACCACATCCAACTTCACATCCAGAAAACTCTTTCTGCCAAGACTTAACACTCAGATATATTCATGCAGGAGGATAAGGACAGCAAGATCAACCTGACAAAGTCCTAGTGAAGGTAGGATTTAAGAACCAATGAGTAAAGTGTCTCTGGTGGCAGCCCCTCACTCAGAAGTAAATAACACAGCCAAGGTCTCTCCTTCTGAGAAGAAGGATCCCTCTACCCCCAAGATGGAGCTGAGCCTGGTCAGACCCCTCAGGTTCCTACATCTGCCTTTGGTCTCAGTCTCCATATGAAGTCCTTCCAGAACCCCAGTAGCCCTGGTGCCATAGGGGTCCCATCTGTTTGCACCAGTGTGGTCCTGAGTCTCTGCTGCTTTTTCCTCCTATTTTTTTTTTTTTTTTGCTTTTGCTTTTTGTGGGGCAATTGGGGTTAAGTGACTTGCCCAAGGTCACACAGTTAGTGTCTGAGGCTGGATTTGAACTCAGGTTTTCCTGACTCCAGGGCTGGTGCTCTATTCACTGCACCACCTAGCCATCCCTCTTCTTCCTATTTTCAAAGGTATACCCCAGCTCCAATTGCCTTTGGATCCTTGGTCTTGGACTATGAAAATTCTAGTTCCATCTTGAGGAATTGGTTTGGACTCCCTAACTCTTGCTCATAGATTGCCCTGGGCAGTTAGATCTGCCTTGAGCCCCATCCTGGTCCATGGCATGGGGCCCTAATAGCACCAGGTTCTAGCTTCTCTATCAGGTAAGTGTTGAAGTCTTGTGGAATGCTTATAAGAACTCCAGAATTATGCCTGGAAACTCAATTTCAGCCCAACAGCTAATTGCTTGGATTGTAAGAACTAGAGCTCATAGAATTTCCAGGTCTTATAGAGGAGAGGTGCTAGGTGTGTCCCTTTTCCCTTTCCACGAAGTTGAAACTGGTAAACTCCCCTCTTACTGAGCTAGAAGGCAGGTGATACATTGGAGAGCTCTTGATTTGGAGTCAGGATCTGGGTATTTCTGTAATCTTAGATATTTCCCTTTCTGGACCCTTAGTTTTCTCTTCTACAAAACTTTGGGGGTATAATTTTAAGGTCTCTCCTCACTTGTAGAGTACTTGTACTTATTTGTAGTGGAAATAAGGGCCCTGGTTTTGGACTCAGAAGACCCAAGTTTGGATCTTAGCTCTGAGTGACCTTGAATATCCTATGATGCTGTGATGTGGAAAAGTAGAAATAATGGAATCTACCCCTAAAGGAATTCCAATAACCTGGGCTTCCAGTTCTCTAGCTATTGTCTCCAAGTAGGAGAGGACTTTATTTTCCCTGAATTTTGGAGGTGAGTGAGTAGAGGTCTTGAAGTTGCCAAATATTTCTAACTAGCACACCAGGAGCCTGGCTACCTCTGCCATCCTGATATCACTTGATATCTTACAAATAAGGATCCAACTCACCACCCAAAGGACAGAACAAACACAAGATGGAGAGAAAACTACTATTCAGGGTAGAAATCTATCATTAAGTGGAAAGAACACTGGATTTGAGGAGTCAGAGGATCTCTGTCAGATACAGGCTCTCCCACTTGGTATATGTGTGATCTTCGGCAAGTCTCTTCCTCTCTGGGACTTGGTTTCCTCATTTGTTAAATGCAGGAGTTGGACTAGGTAACCTCTGAGATTCTTTCCTGCTCTAAAATGACAATGTTATAGGAAGTGGTACTCAGGAGAAGAAAAACAATGACTCAAAAGTCTCTATTTTGATAAACTTGTGGATCCTTAAAAAACAAAACAAAACAAAACAAAACAAAACAAAAAAAACAACCTGAATGAAAAAAAAAATTTTTTTTTAAAGCAATTGGGGTTAAGTAACTTGTTCAAAGTTACACGGCTAGTCATTATTTATGTTTGGGTGCTCATTTTCTGAGGCCGGATTCGATCTTGGGTCATCCCAACTCTGAGGCCGGTGCTCTTACTCACTGCGCCACCTAGCCACCCCCTGAATGAAAATTTTGAAACCACAAACACTTCATATCCAGAACTTCAAGAACTGGCTTAGTTGTATGGCTCTATTGTAGAAACTCTACCTAAAAGATTGTTGTTGTGCCATAAAAAAAAAAATTATAAAAGGGATGTTTTCAGAGAAACCTTGGAAGACTTGTATGAAGTAATGCATTGGGAACCGAGCAAAACCAGGAGAATAAATTATAAAATAACAGGATTGTAAAGTCAAGGGGGAAAAGAAGGGAAGGCAGAAGGAAGGAAGAAAGAAAAGGAAGGAGGGAGGAAGGAGGAAAAAAAAGAAGGATAAAGGAAGGAAAGGGAAAGGAAAGGGAGGAAAGGGGAGAGAGGGGAGGGAAGGGGAAGGAAGAAGAGAGAGAAAGGGAGGGAAGGAAGGGAAGGAAAGGAAACTGAAAGAAAGGAAAACAAGGAAGGAAAGAAGGAAAAGAAGGAAGACAGGGAGGAAGGTAGGAAGGAAGGAAATGAACACTTATTAGCCATGTAATATATGCCAAATAACTTTGAAAGACTTAAGAACTCTGATCAATGTAATGACCAACCACGATTCTAGAGGAACAGTGATGAAGTGTTCAACCTACCTTCTCACAGAGACATGATGGAGTCAAGATATAGAATGAGACATATATTTTTGGAAATTTCTCAAAATTTGTTTTGCTTAACTATGTATATTTGTTACAAAAATTTTATTTGTCTTTTTTTTTTTCAATTTTTTTTAGAAAGGGAGGAAGTAATGAGAGAACAATAAATGCTAATTAAAATAAATAAATAAAAAAGAAAACACCTAAATTTCCATTGTTTCCATAATTTATACACCCCTGAAAGGAATTGTGCATAGCCCAAGAACCTGAAGGGAAACTTCATTTGACAGTCTATCCTAACCCCAGCTGTATTACACAGACCCTTCAGAAACAGTCTGCAAATACTGTGGCTCCAGCCTCTGGCAATGGAGTTTTCAAAGCTGTTAAGTGCATTTTTCTATTTCAGTCCATTTGTGATTCTGAGAGAATCCATTTGCCTGGGAGAGAGTGTTGTCTGAGATTATGTGTCTATAGATGCTGGGATAGGAAGATCCCTTAGTTGGGCATTTTGGGCATCATAGAGAGTCTTGGTTCTCCATCATCTCTGTGTGTGGACTATGGAAGTACCTTCCCTTCCCTCAGTTTCCTTATCTATGCAATGAAGGAATTTGAACTAGATGATCCCTAAAGAATACTGGATGTTTTGATATACTATAAGCCTACAAGCAGGGCAGTTAGGAGGAAAAATCACTGGGGTTGTAGTCAAAGGATCTGGGTCCAAATTTCTCCTTTGTTTTGAAATCCCTTTATGAGGTACGGACGTATTTGATTGGGTTAAGAAGGAAATTATGTGATTGCCTGTGCAGGTGGGCTTACCCTACCTTTAGGGACTGTAAAGAGCTGGAGGAAGTTTAGCAGTCTGTCAGTTTAAAAACTGGAGCCAGAAATGGCAGAAAAATCAGGTCCCTGAGAAAGAATCACTATTCAAGAAAAGAAAAAGAACGTTTTCCTTCCTTGCCTCTGCCATTTTCATTAACTGGTCACTGGAGATACTAAACTATTAGGAGACAGTATCTCTAGTTGGGAGCAAAGAGACATATCTAGGATAGATTTGGATAAGGAGAGATAGTTACCCTGAAGATAGCTTCAGGGAGCACTATCCCTTAAGATAGAGAGGAATGCTGTCTATGAATCCAAGAAAGGATTTCTAATACTAGGAATTGAGTTATTCCTTTTCCACACATGTTCCCTGTATGTGTGTCTCACTGCCATTACACTAGATTTGGGTTCACTCTTTCTGTGAATCTGCACATATTTGTGGAAAAGTGAGCCCCAGGCTTTTGAGGGGAAATGCTTTATGCCACTGGCTTTTACTATACTGGTTTAGTAAATGTCCTTGCGAAAAGCTTATTAAGTCTTGGGATTGTCATTGGGAAGCACACCAGTGGGGGCTCAGGAACTGTAGTAGCAGAAGTTAGTTACCAGCATTATTATCTCTAGAGACTGAGATAACAGCCACATTCTGGCGACCCAACCTGTGTGTATAAGTTGGGGTAGTACCCTGGGGGAAGGGGTATTACACATCTAAATTTAGATGTTCTGATCTTTGTCCTTTCAGGAGAGCACAGCAAATAGATACACTGCAATAGTATGAAACACTGTCTAAGTAAAGTTATGGATAATGTCACTCTGTCATCAGAAAATACAGTTTATATTGTCTTCAAATTGCAAGAATATATGTAGTTGTATGGTCACTCTTCCATTTTCACCTCTTCTCCCACAGGCCTACCCCCAACACCCAAACCTCCAAAATCCTAACCACCATATAATGCATAAAACTATTCCAGTTTAATTGCTCATTTTTCAAAACTTGTTCTGGTCTGTAAAGAATCATGCTAAATGGGTGGTCAGAGATATTTAAAAAATTTTTCTTTTATCACCTTGCTAAGTCATTTGTATAAAATTTTCGGCAGCTTCAACATGCTCTAACGTGGCCAATTTAATTGAGATCTTTCCATGGAGGCAATATTTATAGCTTAAAGAAACTGAAGCTTTTAGAAGAATATTTAAAATATAGTTGGTGTAGTGAATAGGGAGGTCACCTAGGAATCAGAGATGGGTTCAAGTCCAGTCCTTAGACATATTTTGATTGGGTGGGCCAATTCAAATTTCTTAATCTCTCAGTGCACCAGGCAACTCTATGAGACAATAATTCAAAGAGTAGTTTGGTTGGCTGTAATGATCATTGATAGAGAGAATTTCTTCACCCAGGACTTCCCTAAGCTAATGAAATCACAGAGGAGGCCAAAATTTTTTATTTTCTATTACACATTTTTATGTAGCATTTTATGTGGAAATACATTTTGCTTGACTTCTTACATAAAATGGATATCATATTTCTTGCCTTCTCAATGGGTACAGGAGAGGATGGGAGGAGGAAGAAAACTTGGATCTGAAGATAAACATAACATTTAAAAAATAAAAATAAATATATAGCATTATAGAATTTAGAGACGAAACTATGGAGATCATCTCCTCTAACTTGGAAACTGAGGTCCAGAGAAGGTAATTGCCTTCCCTGTGGTCTGGCAAGAGGTGAGCTGCCAAGCAAGAATTCTAAACCAGGTCTCTGAGTCCAAATTCAGTGTTCTTTCTAATTTAGTCATTGCTAAAAATGGTCTAGAATAGATAGATGGTTCTGGTCCTGAGAATAACTTAGGTAAGGAAGTCAGCTGGTACCCTCAGGCTGAAGGACTGGGTCTCACAGTTATTTGGCTATTAAGCTTAATTACCTTACCTTAATAGAAACAATAGGCCAAGTCCCTCTTATTTCCAACTCTTATTAGATCTTATTGCTTTCAAAGACTCTGAACACTTTTCTGGGGGACCTTTACAATCACTGATAGTATGGTTTAACTGGATTTGCAGTTCTGAAGTAGAGATAGCAGATGCGTGGATTTAGGAAGACATTATCTCTGTGATGGCCTAGAGGAAGAAACTCAAATGGATAAGCAGACCTCTGTGGTAGAAAGCTGAAACAGACTGCAATATGGCTCTGATGTTTTTGAAGGGTGAAACAAAGAAATTCATTCTTGATTCTGGTTTATTTTCCGTAGTGTAACTGTAGACAGTTATGTAACTGTATAGCTGCAAATATATAGAATCTTGTCTGTTATCCAATTAATATTTATTAAAGCACTATGCTAATTACTAGGGATACAAAGAAAAGCAAAAGACAGTCCCTGCCCTCAAGGAGTCCACAATATAATGGGGGAACTACATATGTGCCAAGGACAGATGTAAGTCCCTAACTCTAGATTTGAGGGAGATTGGAAAAGGCTTCTTATAGAAGGTGAGATTTCAGTTGGGACTTGAAGGTCACCAGGAGTTAGAGATAGACACATATTGAGGTATGGAGATATGGTAATGGAGGACAACCAGGAGTAGATTAGGGATCGTTGTGCTGGCCGGGAGAGATTCAGAAAGTGGGGCATGGTAAAATGGCTACCATGGGGAGGAAACATATTCTCAGGTCCACTGTCCCCTCCTCTCCCATATTGACACTGTTATGGAAGAAATATCTCCTCTCTTGAGTTCACGTAGAGGGTAACTGCTGCCCAGTACAGATTTACCACAATGACAAAATTATGGAAAAAAAGCACCTACGTCTTATTATCATATTCAAGCATAGATTCAGGCCTCCAAGAAAACCTGAATAATTATAAAGATTCTGACAAGGCTTCTTATAGCAAAAATTATATCGGAGTGATGGAAAAATAATTCATTTATTTATTGCAAAGTTGTATATTCCTTTTAGGCCAACATAGAGAAAAGAGAAACATAGATCCATAATCCCATACTTCCTTCATTGTCATAAAAACTGAACAGAGTGATAATCTTACACAAACTCTATAAGTAAATAAAACAGATTACAGATTAAACCACATTTTGAGGATTCACAAAGGGCTGATTGAGGAGGAGGAGGCTTTACATGCCACCAAGTAGTCAGAGACAATAGAGATTCTTCCCCTTCTTATCTAAGGAATGTTTAGGACTCTAAACTTTCTATGCTGTGGGGCTGGTTTTGGTCAGGCAAAGTTAATATTAGCCAAAATTTGCTGGAGGAATAAAAGAAACAACATCTTGGAACAAAGCCCTATTTGCCTAAAGCTAGTTTTGGCTCTAAAACTTAGGCCCTCTGACTCTGAATCTAAGACTATTTCCATTGGGCCATGTTGAATTTACACAAATACACTCATATACACACACCATCATGCAAAAAAAAAAAGATGGTTTTAATTTTTTCCCTGTGTAAATATCATGATATGTTGGAGTAAGCACCATTTCTAGAGTCAGAGAATCCGGGAAAAAATTCTACTGTTGCCACTTACTTAAAAACAGTGGGCAAATCACAACCTCTTAGAGCCTCAATTCTATCATCTGCCTGGGTGGATTCTAAAGTTCCTTTTTGCTTGAGATCTATGATCTTAAAACCCTACAAGTATGATTGCATGACCTGTAAAGTTTGGATTCAGTCAAAGTGCCACACTTGAGGACCCAGAGGACCATGCATGGCCTCAAGGCTGCAGGTTTCCCACCCCTGACTTATACCGTTAGCCTATCATTAAGACAAAGATGAAAGCAAATGTTGCCAGTGAGAATTTTTCTTAGAAAACAGGAGACTTGGGAGCGGAATCAAGATGGCTGAGTAGAAACAGAAAACAGGAGACATTTTCAATTTGGGTCAGTGACTGGACTCTTCAATAGATTGTAAATTCCTCTTTCTTTTGTAAAACCCTGAAGTCATTTGGAAAAAAAGAAATCCTACCCAATGAAAGAATATAGGCTATTGTTCTCAAATCTACACTTTTTAAGTTCTAAGAACATTTCATTTTTCTGTAGGCAGGAAAGACAGAAAGTTTTTAGAAGACAAACGGTACAATTAAACACCAACCATGGGCCAGTTGATGCCTATATTGGCACCAGTAGCCCTCCATCTGAACCTAACTTTCCCTTCCCTACCTCTGTACTGACTCTTAATGCCATTCCTTATGGCCCCAGTGTTCTTCCCTGACTTCACCTACTGAAAATTCTTAAATCCTTTAAAACTCATTTCAAATACCAATTCCCTCATAAGTCCCTTATTCTATTCTAATATTTTATTCTAAAATGGAGAAATATATACTAGATGATAACACAATGGAGCCAGGGTGGTTTGTGGAAGTGATTAATTGACTGAATGGGTAACAGAATAGCTTCATATTGGAGGTAAAGTGTATCTATAGTTCTGGACTGTCCAACATTTTAAATCAATTAATCTTAGATAAAATCATAAATGGCATCCTTATCCAATTTGTGTATCACACAAAGGAAGGGAGTCAACATATTGGATGACAGTCAGGATCCAGAAAAATCTCAGTAAGCTAGAACAAAGGACTGAATTTAAGATGAAGAAATTTTAGGGACAAATGCAAAATCCTACACTTGGGTTCAAAATATCAACTGCACAAAAACAGGAAGGCAGTCATGTTTGAACAAATGTTCAAGTGGAAAGATATGGAGTTTTCATTACTATGACCTCAACATGAGTCAACTATTTGACACTTTAGCAAAGAAAGAAAAAAAAACAATAAAAACGAATGGGATATTAGGCTTCATGAATAGAAACATAATCTAGAGAGTGAGCATGTTCTGATCCATCAGACCATATCTCGAGTGTTGTAGATAGTTCTGGGTGCCAAATTTTAGGAAGAATAACTGTTTTGTCTTCAACAGAAGCTGATTAGGGTGATAGAGTCCCCTGAGACTGTGCCATTTAATGATTAAAGGAACTGTGGATGTTTAACATGGAGAAAAGAAGGCAAATGGGAACAAATGATAGCTGTCTTCAAGTATCCCCAAGAGAGTCATTAGCAAGATGGTTTAAACTGATTCTCTTTGATTCCAGAGGCCAGAACTAGGATCAATGGTGGAAATTGCTGAAAGACAAACTTTTGTTTGATGTAAAGGAAAAAATTTCCTACCAGTTAAAGCTGTCCAAAAGTAGGAATGAGATGCCTCAGGGGGTAATGTATTGGACATTAGCAAAGGTTGTATGACAGGGATTATCCTCTCTATTGTATTTTATGCATTTAAAAACATTCTGAGAGGGCAGCCATTGGTTTTGCCATACTGCCAAAGGGGTCTGTTACACACACACTGAATGATGACTCTTTTTTGAGAATGTCATAGAGAGGATTTCTCATCAGGTCTGGGTGACACTAGATGACCTCTAAAGTCTATTCCAACTCTGACATTCTGTGAGCTCATAATATCTTTTTTGTATTTCTCTTATGTACTTAACATTCCAATTTGTATTGTATATTATCAGTATATTATCTTACCTACAGAACATATTTTTGCATCTCTGAATTTCTAAGACCATATATTGAACATAATGGTTCTTTAGAAATGTTTATTTAATGAATAGATTTATATATCTTCTGATCTTGTAACTCTAACTAGGGAAATTACAATCCCTCCCCCCACAAGGAAATGTAATGATTTGAAGTCTACCCTGAAGGACTTAACTACTCCATCCCCACCCCCCATTAGTTGCTCATGAGTCTTAATCTTTTAGAAAGATATACAAGAAAGACCAGTCTCCTCACACTGACCCTTAACCTACCCTAAGGCAACCATCCAGAACTTTTCAAGCTTGACTGTCAGGAAGCCCTTTTTTGTCCTCATCCTGAACTCCTAGCCTATGACCCTTCCTTATTCTCCTATTCTATTTTCCCAACTAAGGCTCCACTCCTGCATAAACAGCCTTGACTTCATGACCTGAATTTCTCATGACTCACTTGCTAAGACCCTAGAAGCCCTTCTCCTGCTGACCTTCTAATTTGCTAATCTTCAACTCCACATCACCCCCACCATCCTTTTTGTTCTTTTTTCTTTTACTCCTAGTTGCTCTCCCTGCAGAATGATGTAAAATCATGCTGATTTCATCCACTTAAAATGCATCCCTTTAGATGGGACCTCACTGTTGCTTGGCAATCCTTTTCTATTTCAATATACTTCTCTCATTTTCCACAATCACTCTAACACATCTTTTCTTCTTTCTTCAATTCTCCAACAACACTCCTACGGCCTACATTTATAAGAGATGTTTCTAGTTTCATGCAACAGTTATTGTTTTTCCATGCAGGAATGTAAATAGTTCAACTTTGATAAGCTCCTTTTGATTTCTTTTCCTTGATTACCTTCTCAAGCATCTCTTCCTTCTTGTGTCTGGATGTTAAATTTTCTATTCAACTCTGGTTTTTTCCTCAAGAATGCTTGAAAGTCCTCTATTCCACTGAATGACCATATTTTCCCCTGAAACAAGATACTCAGTTTTGCTGGGTAGGTGAGCCTTGGCTTCAATCCCAGCTCTTTTGCCCTCTGGAATATCATATTCCATGACCTTCGATCCCTCAGTGTAGAAGCTGCCAGGTCCTGGGCTATTCTGATTGTGTTTTCACAGTAATGAAATTGTTTATTCCTGGCTGCTTGTAGTATTTTCTTCTTGATCTGGGAATTCTGGAACCTGGCTTTAATATTCCTAGGAGTTTTCTTTTGGGGATCTTTTTCAGGAAGTGATTGGTGGATTCTTTCAACCTCTATTTCCCCCTCTGGGTCTAACACATCAGGGCAATTTTCCTTGAGAATTTCTTTAAGGATGATTTCTAGGTTCTTTCTTTGATCATGACTTTCAGGTAGTCTAATAATTTTTAAATTATCTCTCCCAGATCTATTTTCCAGGTCAGTGGTTTTTCCCATGAGATATTTCACATTGCCTTCTATTCTTTCATTTGTTTGGATCTGTTTAACAGCATCTTGATTTCTCATAAAGTCACTAGCTTCCATTTGCTCCAGTCTAACTCTGAAGGAATGAATCTCCTCATTGAGCTTTTGAGATTCTTTTTCCATCTGGCAAATTTGGCTTTTTAAGGCATTCTTCTCCTCATTGCCTTTCTGAGCATCTTTTGCCACTTGAGTTAGTTTATTTTTTAAAGTGTTATTTTCCTCAGTCAGGCTGTTGACTGTCATTTCATACTTTTCTTGCATCTTTATCATTTCTCTTCCCAATTTTCCCCCGACTTCTCTTATCTGCTTCTTAAGGTCCTCTATGGCCTATAGCCAGCTCGTAGTTTCATTTGGGGCTTTTGGTGTAGGAGTTCTGACCTCACAGTCCTCCTCCATGCTTTGATCCTCTTTGCCCCTAAAATAGGAGTCCAATGTTGAATTTTTCTGTTTATTTTGTTTCTTTTGCCTAGGCATGTTGCCACTTAATTACTTGATTTTGGGGCTTGTTGCCACAGTAGGACTCTGCCACCAGACAGGAGAGCTTCCATCCCAAACATGGGGTCTTCACAACTTCTGCAGGTTGGGTGGCCTCTGTAAAGCCTCCACCCGCTCTGGCAAATTGGATACCCAACCCCAAAATTTCCCCCAGACCACAATCCAGATCCAGGCAGTTTAAAGCAAGAGCGATTAACCCCCAGACTGATTGCTGGATCTCCCTACAGCTCGCAGACCAGGAGCTAGAGCCGCCACTGACACTGCAAAATGGCTTCTGTGCCGTGTTTCTTCAGCGGCTTTGCTTTTCGCCCCCAGGGGAGGAAGCCGACGTATTCCCCAAATACTGGTCCCAAAGTCCATAGGGCACTAACCTCTCACTTTGTCCTAGGCATATCTGTGCTGATAATTCTGGAATCGCCACAATTGCTGGTGTTCTGGGGTCCCTCCAGCTGGCTGCTGGCCCAGCTGCCCTAGGGCTAAAACCACAGCTGAAGAGCGTCTGGGCTCAGCTCCCACAGTGCTGCACTGTGGGTTCCCAGTGCACTGTGCTGCCTGCCCTCAGAGCACTGTGCTCGCCTCTCCCTCCAGGGCTGCTGGGTTCTTCTCAGTGGGAGGTTAGCTTCTCTGTGTAGATCTGTGGGTTCTGGGGCTCCAGAAATTGTTTAGAGTCCCCTTTTACATAGTTTGGAAGTTGTGTGGGGCAGAGAACCTTGGAAGTGCTGTTTCTACTCTGCTATCTTGGATCCGCCCCCTATCTCTTCTTTCCTAAGGTCAAACTTCTTAAGAATGAAGTCATTGCTTTATATCTCCACTTCCTCAACATCCACTCTCTTGAGCTTCATCCATTCCCATTGCTTTACCAAAACTGACATTTCTAAGGAAATAAGGGCCTACATATTGTCCAGACCCTCTTAACAGTCTTCATTTCACTTGACTTCTCTTCATTTTTTGATTCTGTTGATCATCTTTGCCTTCTGACCACTCTCCTTTCTTGGCTTCTGAAATACTAGAGTAGTGCACAATTTTCCTGAAAATACCTGAAATGCCTAATTTTCCTTCTATCTATTATCTTCAGAGTCTCTTATTCCCCTCCTATTCTTTAAAGCTGGGTACTGTCCAGTGTTCAGTTCTTGGCTCTCTTTCTGTCATTATTCTCTCTTTGTTGGTAATCTTATTCAATCCATGTATTTACATATTACATCTACCTAAGTGGTTAAAGATGGGACTTGACATGTGATATCACCAGTATAGAAAATTCCTGGGGCGGCTAGGTGGAGCAGTGAGTAGAGCGTCAGCCCTGGAGTCAGAAGGACCTGAGTTTGGTTCCGGCCTTAGACACTTAACGCACACACAAACAAAAACCTAGCCATGTGACCTTGGGCAAGTTACTTAACCCCGATTGCCCTCCACAAAAAAAAGAAAATTCCTTGGTGAGGAAACTACCAAACTACCTGTACCAATGTAGGTTGGCAGAAAATTGCCATGTTCCCTCCTCTCAAGGAGTTTACATTCTAATTGGAGAAATGACACTTAAAGGGGGTTTTATGTTCACATTAGGTTTATTCAAAGGGAAAGGCCACATAATACATAGGTAGGGAAAGGAGCAGGACATATGGGGGGGCTTGCTCTTGTCAAAATTCTTCAATAGCTCCTTATTACCAAATTATTAAATGCTTTAGTCTGGCATTCAGGACCCTTCACAATCTATCTTTAGCTATTTTCCCCCACTTTAAATAGTACTTTATTTTTCTAATTACACTTAAAGACAATTTTTAGCATTCATTTAAAAAAATTAAGTTGCAAATTTTTCTCCTTCCTTCCCTTACCCCTCCCTAAAATGGTAAGCAATTTGATATAGGTTATATATATATATATATACATATATATATATGCAATTACATAAAACATATTTCTATGTTTGTCATGTTTTAAAAGAAGAAAAAGAACAAAAGGAAAAAAAACCACAAAAAATAAATTGAAAATAGTATGCCTTTTCTTTAATTTTCCAGCCCTGCCTCATACTACTGCCTTCTGTGTATGCTAGGCTATAGGACTGATGTGGTTTTACATAAACCTTTCTATCTCCTTAATGAGCATCCTCTCTCCCCCACCATCTGCCTAGCTCTGACCAGCTTCCCGTGGGCTCTGCTTCCATTCAGCAAGCTCCTCCCACCACAGGTTCCATGTGACTATATTTAGCCTATTAGGGGATTGTAATGGAAATGCAGATTTGAAGATCTTCCCTTCCCCTAGGCCCTTTGATTGGCCTAAGAGACTTTGATCGACTTAAGTGACCCTGAGAACCTTCCTTGATTTGAAAATATACTCTGCCCCCTAATAGGCTGAATGTGGTCACATGGAGCCTGTGGTAGGAGGCTTGGTTTTCAGGAATGACCACACCTTGATGCTATGTGATTGGGCAGTGGGTCAAGAGGGTGGTTATATTGTCTGAGCCAGGAGATAACTATATAATCCCTGATTTGAGGCTTGGCTTTGGGGCTCACTTTGAGAAGAGTTGTGTGATTTGACCAGATGAGACTCTGGGCAGCCGTTGTTGAGAGCCCCCCGGCTTTGAAAACCCAGATGTTGATGCTTCCCTCTCTGGTAACTGTGATTTTGGTATTGATAATGGTTGGACAGTTTGGAAGCCTGTGTGTTTGATTTGTCTGTATACTCTGAAGTTTGGGGTGCTGACCTTTTCCCCCTGAACTAAGTAATGTATGTTTGTTTGATTAAAGTAAGCTTGTTAACTGATTTTGAGTTGCTTTCCTTTTGAAAAGCAGATCTAAGAACCTGTATTGGCAGCTACCCTGGGGATGTTGGGGTGCTTGCTGCTACAGGGATAGAGTTTATCTTCACAGCAGGGAAGCTTCCTGTGGACTCTGCTGCACCCTTCAGCAAATTCCCTCCATCAAAGGCTCCATGTGATTACATTCAGCCTATTAGGAGACAGAGTTTACTTTCAGAGCAAGGGAGGTCTTCAAATTCCACCCCCCTCCCCCCCCCCAGGTCTATTAAGGGGCAAGGAAGATCTTCAAATTCCCATTCTCATTACAGCCATGCAAAGTCTTCTCTGGAGCTATCTGGGTCCAGTGACCATATATGAATCAGGACAACTGGAGATAGTTTGGGATGCAGTGGAGGACCTTGGCCTTTTCAAGCTAAAGTCCTTGGCTAAGCAAACAAGGGCCAAAAAGTAATGGGAGGAAAATGACAAGAAGTGGGCTAAGTATGGGCTGGGATCCTTCTGACAGGGACATATGAAATTTGAGCTATTAACTTTCATATCAAGCTACATAATTTTCCTTTCTTCTTAAAATATAATCAAACTTCCTCATACCCTCTCAACATACTTAAACCATTTGAAACTGGCACAGAGGTACCCAAAGCAACTATAAAGGGATAGGAGGGACTTGGATGTTGCTCATTTGTCCCCAAACAATTATCTGACTTCCATATTTTTGATCAAACCTTTATTTATCTTTCTAAATCTTTTGAACTTATTATTCAGACTACTCAACTTTGCTTTACATTTCAACCATAACACGAGATAGCTTATACATTATTAGTCTTCACTAATATAACTTTACTGAAAGTCAATTTGTTAAACAAAAGAGGTTCTTGCCTTTAACCTCACATTTTAATAATTCACTTCCTTGTTTCACAAGCTTGTTTATCCTTCTCTAATTATTTTCACTCTGGAAGAATAAGATTCTTCAGGAATTGAATCTTACACATATGATAAATTCAAACACTTTTAACTCTTGCTTAGGCCATGGAATGACTATAAATTCAGATCAAAACAGCAAAATCTCACATATTTACATTGTGCTTATATATTTTACTGACCCCTTGCTCTGATTATAGATATTTGCTATAAAAGGAAAAAGCAAGAACATGATGATACCAGATATAATAGGATAAAACATCTACTTCATTTGAATTAGATAGATGTTTTCCAATCATGTAATATCAATTCAACCTTGGAACCAGACTCAGGAATAATCAGGTGGAAAACATTCCTTTTCAAAGGAACATAATGGGGAAACTGAACCAGTATTATACCTTAGATTCATACTGAGGTTGTCCTCCTAGCTTTTTCCCAGCCACAAATGTTTCACTTGTATTGGTTCCTTTTGGTTGTGTTCTTGTACACAAAACCTTGCTCTTTAGGTGAGCTAAAGGCTAGTTCCATTCCAAAGTGCAAGGCTTGAAACTTTTTTACTGACACAACTCTCAAGTCTGCTTCTCTCTAATCAATGAAAAGACCTTCTCTTCTATCCCTCCACACTCAAATCCTGGATTTCACACACATGCTCACTCAAAACACACATAGATATAAACATGGAAATAAATACTGATAGGGTGATAATGATGGGGTATGTCCAAAAGCTCAGAGAGTTAGAAATTCCTTTCAGAAATCAGACAATTTTTATTGGTTCCCTAGATTGTATTGAAGTTAGTCAAGACATTCTTTTTTAAGATCTTAGAGACTAAGTTTTTTTTTTCCAGTTCTGTAAAAGATAACCTAGGGGCAGATCCCTGGGTGTATGGGAAATTTGCCCATCTCTTTACCAGTATGCCTTAGAGAGAAAGGGAAACCAATAAACACCTGTAGTTATATCTCTACTGGTGTTGCAGAGAGGGAAATGACTGCATGTGTTCCCAAAACAAGGCATCCCTTGTCATGAGGGAATTCTGCCAAGTGCCTATAGCAGGCTTGACCCAAAGTCCTAGCAAGTCTTCCTAGGTGCTTATGGGACAACCCAATTACACAATGTGCAATATGCCTTGCACTGGGTAGCATTAAATGATATGGTTTAGAGATGCAGGGACCCCAGAATACTGAGGTTCAGGGCAGAGTTGTCTGAAAAGAATTTACAGACTTAAGCAGTCTTCCAGTCAAGTGGGAAAAATTTTACTGTAATGCTCTATAGTAGGCAGAGCTCTTTATGGAACTTGTAATAAAAGCTTATATAGAAAAAGTTCAATGATTGGTGAACATACAGTTTCTGTACCTTGGACACAGTCATTGTTCACTATTGGAAACCCTAAGGGGAAGCTTCTAAGGGTAGTGTTTTTGGTCCACCATGTCTGTAACAAGATAGCCTTGGGAGTTGATGTCTATAACTCAACCTCTGGATTGTATATGGTAACTGTGGGAATCAGTATATGATAGTCCTGCTGGTACAAGACAGTCCTGTTCATAGAAGGGAAATTCTACAGAGGTCAGCTTGTTATTGTAACAGGGAGAGATAGTATACCTCACTGGGGCCCATTCATGAGTTATTGCCAGAGATAGGGTCTTTGGGCTGGGGAGAGATAGGGTTCTAGGGTGGGGGTCCAAGCACCCCATCAGGACAACTAAAGTATTCATTGCTTCTGGTAATGCCTTGCATTTTCTTTCTTCAATGTTTGTGTCCACAAATTGCTTTTTTCTGGAATGCCCTTCCCTTCTATCTCTATCTTTTTGTACTTATGTCTAAATTTAAAAATGTTTTAATGATAGTTTTTATTGTTATATTACCTTCTTTCTGAATGTATCCCTCCCCTCTCTTGTATTCAGCAAGTCATCTCTTGTAACAAATGTAAATAAGCAAATAAATAATATTAAAAAAGAAAGAGAAGGAAAGCAGAATAAAAGCAATCAATGCATCAACCAAGGCTGTGTATATGCAGCATTCAAATTCAATGTTTCTCATTTCTACAGGTAAATTTTCTTATCTCTTCTTCTGAGTCTGGCTTGGTTATCACAATTGTATAGCATTCAGTAGAATTCCGTTTGTAATTGTTCTCATTAACATTTTTATTACCATTATGTCTATCAATCAATTAACATTTATTAAGAACTTACTACATGCCAGCTACTGCACTAAGTAAGGACTGGGGATACAAAAAGAGGCAAACGATAGTCCCCAATCTCAAGAACCTTAGAACTAAACAGTTAATTGGAAAGCTACTGATTCTATTTACTTCCCTTTCTGCAGCTGTAATCTTCCTGTGCTTTTTTGAATTCTTCTTATTTATTGTTTCTTACCACTCTGGAAAAGGAAATAACAAACCACTATAGTCTTTGCCTAGAAAACCTCTAATGGCATCATGAGAATCTGACACCATTCAGTGTCATCATCATGATCAACAACAGCAACAACCACCACTTAATGTTCAATTACATTCATGTGACACAATTCATTTAATCATTCCCTAATCCATAGGTAATTCTTTTCTTCCAATCCCCTGCTCTCTCAAAAGTGATACTATGAAAATTTTGGCGTATATAGGACCTGAATCTTTCTATCCCTCTTTATCCCTCTTTGCAGTATATGCTGAGCAATGCTTCCCCTCTTTATCCGCAGTTATAGGATTTGGGTTCTAAATGAACCTATGGATAAGGTATTCAAACATTCTGAGGTTTCAATATTATTCAGAATTCCATGCCACTTTGTTCAGGACCTTCTTTCTTGGCCTTAATAACATTTTGTATTTGGCCTTTATTATTATTATTATTATAAAATATTATTAGTTATTATGATTTCTCATTTTGGCAATTGACATACATCACCTACATCTCCTGCTAGATTGAATTCCTTGAGTTAGGGATTATGTTTTATCTAACTTTGTTCTGAACCCCAGCATGTAGCACAGTGCTTGGTTAATAAATATTGGTTGAATTGCATTATAAAATGTAATATACTAACTAAAAATTACAATGAGAATAGCATCTTTCTCCAGGGACTACAGGCAGGGATGTTGCTATAAATATAGAATGGTTAGAAAGGCTCCTGAGGATTTCATTTTGCTCAGTGTAAAATAAAGTTCAGTTCAAACAAACTAGGAGCACAAAAAGTATCTTTTTGGCTTTTTTCCTGAAGCCTTTTTCTAAGAAGGGCTCTTTAGGTCAATATCAAATGCACAAGGGAGCCATAGTACAGGAGAAAGACAAAGCCAGAAGTCAGAAGTGAAGAATTGCTCCTGTAGAGGACCACACCCTGTGTACTTTTGAAAAGTCCGGCCTCATTTCCAGACGTGCTTCCTAGGTTAATTCCATTCTGGTAGTTAAGCATTCCTAGCTGTGTGTTTAAAAAACATTTTGGAATGGCATATGCCGAGTTATAAAAACACTGTCATTTTCACACCAGAAAAAAAGAATTGGTAATATGCCATCATTCTAAAAATCATAAAAACTAGAACAAACAATATTCAAACTTTTAAAATTATATAGTAATCTTTTAGTTATCTGCATGGGTAAAGTTTCTTATATGTCTCTGTTTTTGCTTGGGGTCTTCATTCAGAGTTGATCCATGTGCTTATCTACTTATGACCTTTCTACATGTCTAATCTTCTCACTGAAACTGTGTTTATTTGTAGGAGGATGCACGTTGGGTTTATGGGAGAGACAATGCCATTGATGAGCTAACTATGTCATCTGGCTAATAATAAGAGATATAGTAAACCCACTGGTGGGAGCTTCTTTGTTACAGTTTCAGGAATGAGGACCAACAAAGGGACCAACTATGGTAAGGACCAACTATGAATCTGGATTAGTCACCCTGCCCCTCCCCAGGGGACCCAAGCTGTGAGTATGTATTGTGGGAGTATGCCAAAGGGGTACTACATTTTGTGCTATCACTGATCTCCTGAATGTTGTATTAATTAGGGCAAGAAGTGACTTCAATATCAGTCAAAGTAAAATATAATTTAGAAGGTAAATTTGCTCTAGGAAAATCTTAGGATGCATTCCCAAAGGTAAAGCTAGTGATGTGGTAGATAACATGCTTTCAATTATGTAGTCACCATGGCTCCCCTACCTTATAATGGACAATTGGGCACTGATTTTTTTCAAGACCTGAAAAGCGAGTGATATAAATAATATTTGTTGCAGACCAGGCTTGACTCAAGCCAGTACCCAGGATATTTAGGTTTGATAATAGGATGAAATCAAACACTCGGATAAGCTCTGATGGTTAACAACAACAAAAAAAGTTTATTTAGCTATAGTAGGGGAGGGATATTCAGTAAAGACATTCAGCTAGGACATCTTGTTAATTCAGATGACCCACCTTGGTGCTGACCATGGTGGTCCTCCAGTAAAGTGTCAGGGCCAAGCTGGAGTCTCCTCCAGGCTTTTTGTACACGGGCAATCAGGAAGCTACATAAAAAACCTGAGCTTTAGTTCCTTGAACCAATTAAATCTAAAAGACAGTTTCAATACCTTTTAAGGAAAAACTAGCCTCACATGCACTGGGTGGGAACTTGGGCTATTGCTCTCAGTACTTTATCCAATAATAAAAATTAGAAAAGCCGTGGGAGAATATTACTCAATACTAAAGTAGAGTTAAAACTAGAAGGGGGGCATTTAAGTGGTCATCTCATTCAAATTCCCCTTCTCCCCATTTTACAGCTAGAATCTTCATCCCAAAGCCCATTGATATGGGCCAGAAAGGACCTCCCCCAAAGACCATCTAATCCATTTTACAGATGGAAATTAAGACTTGAGAAACTAAGACTGAGGAAGGATAAAGTGACTTGCCCAAAGACAAGCAGTTAGGTTAAAAGGCATAATGTGAATCTAGATCCTTTGATTTCAAAGCCACATTCTTTTAGCTACACCAACATCATCTGGAAAAAGAGACTGCTACAAAGATTAGGATTTTAAAATACAGTGACAGCAGACTCCCGAATGGATGGGGTAATATGTGTAGTCAGGTTCACTTATACCTTTGAGCCTCCCGTTTTTTTCTGGAAAATATGTTTTCAAGACACAACAGCATGCCTATCCCAGAATCGATCTCAATCTGCACGGGGATGCATTGCTCTCGCGCCTATAAGAGATTAACAAATGACACCTACCCAGAAGCCTCAGCATTTTTGTACACTATTACTCTTTTGAACAGAACATTGGCTGTCCTACCTCCCACAGGGTTCCATAAATAATTCATTAGAGAAGCATGAAGGCCTTATAATAAACCCAATCTAATATAAAATACCATACAGGAGTGTTTCCTTCCACCAAGAGGACTGCAGAAAAGTGTTTTGCTGCATTGCACACCTTCTCCCTAATGTATGTTTTATCCCTCCCTTCTCTCCCAACAATGCCATTACAATTATCCCCTCCCCATTTAATTCTTGCAAAGAAATTCTTGGCCTTTCTCTCCTAGATGCCCAGGGTTCTCTCTATGGTGCTCTCAGCCTTCCCCTCCACCAGCCCCACCCCAACCCTCTTTTACAGACAGCTTTACTCTCCCAAAGTGCTTGGGAATTGTGGCCAAAAGCTCTGTATGCAGACTTTGCGGAATGGGGTCATCATAGATCTTGGAGCACGAGATTTGATTAACTCTGTTTGGGGGAGCACGTGACTTCTCCAGCTATAGAAATGGGCCAGGACACCCTGGAACAGAGAGTGTGCATTCTGGCTGAAAGGAAATGGGAAGCAGTGTGTGATTAGGGGAAAGGAAAAAAAAATCTATATTTTCCATATCTGAAACTCTCCTGTGTTTTCTTAATGAATACTAAGAGAAGCTGAGAGTGATTTTTAAGCAGTTAAAAGTGCTAACATAGTCTCTTTAGGGAGGGGAGAGTATGAATTTCATAATTTCATCAGAACTGTTAATGACTTTGGTTCCTTCCTCCTTCTGTAAAGGAAGTCAAGGGGGTTCTACATTAGCGAGCAAGTCTGACAAGAAACCCAAGATAGAAGGAGGAATGATTTGTGATTGTCAGGCTAAAAGATAGACTTTTTTTCCTCTCCCTTCCCCTCACTTAGAAAGTAATTCCAATCAGTAAAATTTCTCAAAGCACTTCAAAAGCTTTACATAATCTACTTTTCCCTGAAATATTTAAAACATTTTTATTTTTTTAAAGCAGCCTTCAGAGGGACAGCTATCAGTCATCTGCAAGGTCAAGACAGGTTTAATTCAGTGGCTCCTTACTGCCTCTTGCCTGGGATAACAAACTTCTGGGCTCTGCATTTAAGGTCTTGCACAATCTAGGTGTGCCTGCCTTTTTAGGCTTGTTTTATACTGGTCCCTTTCACACGCTAACACTATGGACTAGCAACAATTGACACTCCCCGTACTTAGCATCCTATCTCCAAATTCCATAACTTTGTACAGCTTGTCTCCCTTACACAGAATGAACTATTTCTTTATCTCTACCTCTTAGAAGCCTTAGCTTTCTTCAAAGCTTGGTTAATATATAACTTTCTAGGGAAGCCTTTCCCAATCCTCCTAATTCTTCATGAAGATTTTCCCAATCCTTCTATTTCTTATCCCTGCCTTCCCCTCCCTCCAATGTCTATTTCATTTTGCCTTTTTATCCCCAGCACCTAGAACAATGTATGGCTAATAGGCAAGAATAGAATATGGGGCCCATACACTATCACACCTTGTGGAAGCATTCATAGTAGTCTTTCTCTTGTCCTTAATGGGAATGCCTCCCCAAGGTATGCACACCTAAGTCTAGGACATGGTAGGTGCTTCAAAAAATCTTGTTGGATAGATTAGACAAACTTTATTTGGTTCTATCCTTTTTGCTCCTGATAATACATTGGAGACAAAATGGCAAGGGATTTTTGGGTTTCATCCAATCAACAGCTTAATGAGTGGTGTTAAGCATGAACTCATTCTAAACAAGAAATAGAACTCATTCTAAACAGGAAAGATCTTCAAATTACCTTTAATATAATGGTAAAGGTAATTTGAAGATCTTTCCTGTCCCTTAATAAGCCTAGGGGAATTTGGAGACCTTCCCTGCTTTGAAAATATACTATGCCTACTAATAGGCTGAATGTAATCACATGGAGCCTATGGTAGGAAGAGTTGCTGAAGGGTGAAGCAGAGCCCACAGGAAGCTGGGAGTCAGAGCTAGCTAGACTGGGAGAGAGAGAGGACACTCAGGCAAGGAGATAGATAGACTTGTGAGTAAAATATTGGTCTTGTGCTGGTTTGGGGGAAAGCTAAAGGATGGCATGGCTCTCTGCTACATTGTGGTACATTAACTTCCATGTTGCTATGATGGATTTGGTTTCCTGGTGTTGGGATTTGGTTTTCTGGTGTCTGGATAAATGTTTTGCTTCTGTCTTCTATATTTTGTGATCGAGCACCATGAGGGAATATTTATAGTTACAGTTGGTTCTATAAATATTATACTGGCACTACAGGTATCTATAGCAACAGACAAGAATTGTGTCGAGGGAGAGAATGGGAAGAAGGGAAGGGAAGAGAATAAGCATTTATTAAGCACCTACTATATGCTAGACATTGTGCTAAGGACTTAAAAATATTCTCATTTGATCCTCACTATAATTTTCCCCAATTTACAGTGGAGGATACTGAAGCAAACAGAGGAGACTTTCCCAGGGTTATATCCCAGTTAAGAGTCTGACTAACTCTAGACCCAGTTCTCTATCCACTATGCCACCTAATTGCCTCTGGGGTAGGAAGGATGCCAAGCATTGTGTTTTGAGTAAAAGAAGTCTCCCAGAGACATTCTTGACTGTGTTATTAAAGGACTGACTTGTGCGGATTTAGAAAAGGAAGTGGTGATCACTAATTACATAGTAATCTCATAGACTTGCACATAGTAAATACTTAATAAATTCTTGTTGACTTGACTCAATTAAATAGAAGCTCTGAGGCTACTTCCCAAACTTTTGTTCTTATAGATTGAATGCCCAGAACAAGGCTGTTACATTTTTTTTTTTCATAATCTAGGGTGAGCCCTAAGGGGGCTGGGTATCTCTTATTTTGCTATGATTCATAAGGAGGCAACAGGCAGCACAGTGAATAGAGCACTGGGCCTGGAGTCAGGAAGACCTGAGTTCAAATCCAGCCCCAGATGCTTTCTAGCTGTGTGACCCTGGTCAAGTCACAACCTCTGATTGCCTAACAAAATGGATCCACTACATTCATTGGAGAAGTAAATGGCAAACGACTCCAGTATCTTTGCCAAGAAAACAACAAATGGGGTCATGAAGGGTTGAATATGACTGAAATAACTCAGCAACAGCAATTTGTAAACCCCCCCGGTATGCTTCCTTCGCTGATTATTAGTAATATCAATTAGTCATAAAATCTAATAGCTTTTATGCCCTAACTCTAAGGCATATATAATTTTTAAAAAACCAAAACGTTTGGTACAAAACATTCCTCCCAAACATCTGTGACCTACTGAAGGCAGGGTTAAGATTAAGGAGCACATGTCACTAAGACAGTAACTCACAGTTCCTGAAAGTACTTTTGCTGGAATTTTCAAGATATTCTCGTGTGTGTGTGTGTGTGTGTGTGTGTGTGTGTGTGTGTGTGTTAACCATCCTGCTGGACTCTTTTCAGAGCCTTGAATCTGTACTCATTCTGTTGTTAGCTCCCAAAGCTCACCCAAAGATGAGTGTTATCAACTGTCCTAGACGTGCAAAGATGCTGCTAGGATGCTTGATGAAAAGTCCAGTGCCTCCATCGTTTGAAAGTTCAGAAGTTCCTCCTCTGGCTTAAATCTAGGGCTGAAATTCTTTCCTCCCTACTCAGTGGTTTCTTCTCAGGGATTAAGATGGAATATCCACCCTGGTTCATTACTTGCTTGGATCCTGATGCCAACTAGCTGCATGGTTTTCTGTAGGCCCCAGAGGGCAAGACTGAATGAATCCCTCAGCCAATCTGAACAGATTTCTTGTAACACTCAGTGAGCTTGTCAAGGCCCTGTTCCCTAGTGACCAACTGAGCTGCATCCTTACCCAATATATGTTTTGGGGAATAGCATTTTATTGTTGAAGGTGGGGTGGGGTGACATGACTGATTTATTCAATCAATCCTCAGACCTTACAAAGATTAAATTAATTGACTTTTTTGGACAGGGTTACTAGGCTGGTGAGTCGAGAAATGCATTAATCATGACTTTAGCAAGACATTTGAAAAAGTCACACAAGGATATTCTCCATGTTAAATTTAATGCAAGGCTCAGCAGAACACCCTATCTAAGAACATTTGGTCTGTAAGAGGACAATAGCATTAGCTCTCTGTGGTGCATAACCAAGTGGCTACATACTCCCTTGGAACTCCAAGACAGGGAATTATACTAGAGAGAACTGCCATGCTTATTGTCTATTTTCTCTCAAATTGCTACTTGGTTTTATAGTATAATTGAAAAAGTACTGGTCTAGTCTCATCCTGGGTCTTGGGGCAACTAGTGATACAATGGATAGAGTGCCAGGCCTGGAGTCAAAAAGACTCATCTTCATGAATTCAAGTCTGGCTTCAGACACTTCCTAGTTGTGTGACCCCAGGCAAATCACTTTTTGCCTCAGTTTCTTTATCTGTAAAATGAACTGGAGAAGGAAAAGGCAAACCACTCCAGTATCTTTGCCAAGAAAACTCCAAACAGGGTCACAGAGAGTCAGACACAACTGAACAACAAAACAAATTCTTTGAATCCAGAAAAAAATATCCTCATTTTATTCCTACAATCCTTAATTATTGATAGGGACCTGTGTCTCAGGTCTTATGACATTTCTTGATCTTCAGTCCCTTTACCATCCTGGTTGTTCTCTGGATTTACTTTAGTTTGTCATTGTCCTTCCTCAAATAAGGAACCCAGAAGAAAACAGGATACTCTAGATATGGTCTGATTAAAGTACAATGAGACTTATCTCCCTTATTCAGGCCACTTTGACTTAATGCAACCCAAGAAACATTACATTTCTTCTTTGCTATGTGACATTACTGTTTTATATTGAGTGAGACTGATGCACACTAAAATCACCCAAATCTTTTTCATTGGAGCTATTGTTTAACCAGACCTTTCTCTTTGGGTATTTATGTAATTGATTCCTTGAGTCTAAATATAAGGCTCTACATTTATCATTATTTCATTATTCTGTATATAATACAATATTATTACATATTATTAAATTTTGAGGGGTTACATACTATTTTGATCTAGACTATTGAAATGTTTTTGGATTCTGATTGCTATCCACCTTGTTAGCTAACTCTGTAAGTTTTATATCACAGCACAGGTTTAATAGGCATGATATTTAAACCTTCATCCAAATCATTGATAAAAAACATCAAACAGCAATGAACCAAGACAGATCCTTGGGGTTCTCTATTAGAGGACATTGCCTCAGATTGAAGTTGATTTATTAAGATTCTATGGTTAGAGTCATTCATTCATTTCTGAATTCAGCTAAGTGTACAACCTCCTAAACCATATATGATCAACTTGTCCATGTGGATAGCATGAAAGGATTTGTCAAATGCCTTGCTAAAATCTAGACTACCAGATATATATTGTTCCTCTCATCCTCTATTATAGTATATCTGTCAAAACAAAACAGTTGAACTCGATGAAGCCATGCTGTGTGCTAGAGATAACTACTTTCTTTTTTGAAAAAACATCTCTTTTTTTTTATCTTTTTTTGTATTGCCTCAGTTTCCCATTGTATCCCTCCCCTTTTTATCCAAGAAAGCAGTTTCTTATAACAAAGAATAAGAAACCAGAAAGAAAAAAGAAATTCAGTGATATTAAACATCTCAAAAATCTGACATTATCTCTCAGTATTGCACATCTATAGTCCCCAACCTCTGTAAAGAAGAGAGGGTTATACCTTTTTATATCTCTTCTTTGAGGCTTAGCTTGTTCATGTTTGTGAATGCATTCGTCTGTGCTTTATTTTTTTCCTGCTTTTGCATTCTTCACATATTGGGAGATACAGGGTTTGCCGGCCTGGGGTCCTGTCCTGATTAACCTCTTAAATTACTTGAATGACGTCAGATGGGTTTCAGTCCCCTTTACTTTTAGGCCTAGTGTAGAAACACATACTTCCCAAACTACCCCATCCCCTTTAATTCACTTTTCTCATTTCCATTCTTTGGGCTAGGATCTTCCAGTTTTTGTAGAAAATCTCTGCAGCCTTGGGGGGGGGGGGGGGCTGTAATCTAGGGCCGGGCACTTTTCAAAAGGAAGCACACTTATAGCCACCTTTCCCCTAACATACTCCCTGTTCTCCCTCCTCCCTCCCTGATCCTACCTGATCCCTTTCCGCCCACCCCCCAAACCTCCTCGATATGGTTAGTCAGGGTCACTATTGTTGCTTATTGTCAGACAAGGGGAAAGTAGCTGGAGAGGGGAAACTAAATCTTCAAAAGGGGAAGGGGTTGGCAGTTCTTCTCAATGGAGCCCAGACACAAGCTTGTGAGTTATCTTGTTTCCCTATTGTGGAAGTGTGGAATTTGGTAGGGGAGGGGTGCTAAGTGAGGACTCTGAGAATTGGAGTTCTTTGTCATTGTTCAAATGAATTTTACCTTGTTGAAGTACTTTCCTTTTTGTCCTATGGATTCCACTGTAATTGTTCTAGATCAGTAACATAATTCCCTATAAATTTTTTGGGGGGGAGTTAGAAAATAGTGAGTAATCTATGAGCTTGTTGGTTATGTGATTCAACTCCCACTTCCCCTTTTAAATGATCACAATTAATCTCTTCAATAATCAATTAATATTATTAATAATAATTTAATAATAATAACACTTTCCAGAATTTTTCTGAGAGCTACTACAGTGCTTAGCATCTAAAACAAGTTTATTGAATAAATTAGTGAATCTTCTTTTCTACTGTGATAGATGGAATAGGGTGAATATTATGCTTCTCTTGCCCCAATAACTTTGGAGTAGGGGAATGTTCCCTCTGAAATAAACATTACTTTATAAAGGCTAATCTGGTTGTCAAATAGTTAATGGAAATTAACTGGAAAGGGGGTGCTGGGAACCCCCTAAAATGAGGGAACATAATAGGGTCTTGAGTCAATGCCAAAGATGAGAGACATTCCCCACCAGAGAACCCTGGGGGAGAGGTGAAATTTAACACATCTTGGACAGGGAGGGGACAAAGTATTCATTCTTATATATGGGGCCTTGTCTGAAATAAATTGAGCCCCTCAAATTTGCTGGGACTCTCTGGAGAGGTTTTCTGCCTGTGACTTTAAATTTTAGATTCCCTAGATTTAGAAATTCTAGAAAAATTGGCAAAAACAAAAATTTTGTTTAAGCTATAATTGTACAGATAAGTATTTTTCTTGATATGTATTCCCTCACAAGTCAGTCCCATTGATGTAATTTTGCAAACTTTTCACTTGCTGATTGCTTGAATGTTTAAAAACTGATAACTTCTATTTTACTTAATCCTGTACAAGTACTGATATGAAGATGAATGTGAGAAATCTGGAATCACTAGATTGCTACTGCCTAGTAGAAATAAATGTTCAGACCAAGCTTTTTTCAGACAGAGACTGCTTGTCTTTTTTTGGTGAGATTCAAATGTCTACAACTTCTTAGGGTGAGAATGCTTGTGCCTAAAATTCACAAATAGTTGACGGTCTTCACTACTTCTCTAAATGAGCCTGCTTGTCTTCTTGGCCTGTTGTGTGAGTTTGCATTTCCATATAAATTACTCTTCCAATAGCAGAGATCCATGGGGAAAATTTGGGGGGCTTTTAGAAATAAGGGTCAGAGGAAGTTTTCCTGGACTTCTATGGAGATCCCCTATGGTAAATCTAGATATCCCTAGAGAATTTTAGTATACCCTATATAGGAAGGGACACCTTTTATCCCTAGATGGATGGTCTTATGTAGTATGGGGGGTTATCATGGAAGAGTTTCCACTGAGAACACAGGGTAGAAACCTGGGACTTTCTAGCACCAGCACAGGTAGTGTTCCCATTTATAGTTTAGAGTCTTTGTAAGTTGAGAAATCAAGGTCAATCAGCACTGGTAGAATGAGTTTCCTCACTGGGAACTCCATATCCCAGTGAAATCACAAGCCTGATACAAGACAGGGAAAAAAAAGCCCAAGGTAGTATTGGCTAAGGGAGCTGGAGCTCTGAGTTCAAATCTCATCTGTGCTATTTGTATGACTTTAAGCAAGTCACCTTATTGTTCTGTGTCTTAATTTTCTCATCTTTAAAATGAAGGAGTTGAGCTACATGATCTATCAAATTCCTTTCAGCTCTAAAATCTTTCATTTTATAATCTTGCTGTAATTTAAATGGCAAGATCAATAAAAAAAAAGCAACAAAAAATAGAAATCATACTTCTTTGGAAAGAAGCCTTGTTAAATGACAGCATAGGACATTGGCTGCTGCACTTTAGAAATGTTCCTCCAATTTGGCCATTCTCTCAAATATTGTTAAAATCCTCCCAGAAGTAAACCGCCATCTAGATTATGCCTTTCTTACGAGTCCTTGGATGATGAATGCAGAGAATGCATGAAAAGCAAATCTCCTTAATTAGAATAAGCCACAGTAGAAATAAAATAGACAAACATTGTAATTACATAAAAGTTTTGCTGCATGAAAACCATTCATTGAATTAAAGTCGGTGCAGTTAGTTTATCTCTCCCTAAGAGACTGGGTAGGTTGGTATCATTAAGAGTTATTAATGCTAGCAGCATAAATGTATTTAACTAAGTTACATTGTAGTCATTTTTTTCCTTTAAATGTAGTTGAGCAGTTGAATTTTCTGTTCACTGTCAACATTAACAAATATCAGTCTCCTTGATAGCAGCTAATGAAGAGCCAAAAACTGTAGCTAAAGCCACAAATTGGTTATCAGGGAACGGGGGGACCTCTGTGAGCTCTCTAACGTTAGAGAACTGCAGAATCTCTGACGCATAAAGGAGGCCATATATTCCAATCTGTATCTGAACAATAATCCTCTTTAAACATACCCAAGAAGTGGTCTTCCAGGGTTTGCTTGAAGACCTCCAGTGAAGGATGCACTACCTACTGGGGCAGCCCATTACATATTTGTGAAGGTCTCATTTTCAGGAAATGAAATTTCCAACCATTGATCCCCTTAGAGTATCAGAAAGTTTTAGAGTGTAGAAAGTTTGCATAGTAGAAAGTTCAATGGGCTTGAAAGCAGGGTTGAATCCCATTTTCCACCCTCACTAGCTGAAGGACCATAGCTGAGGCAACCTCTCTGAACTTCAATTTTCTCATCTGTAAAATAGGTCAATAATACCTACCTTGCAGAACTGTGACATTCAAATGAGATAATGTATGTGTTTTGCATACCTTGAAGTGTGATATCAATATAGTTTATAATTAGTGGCCCGAGATCCACCATCTGGGGACAAGAAAGAAAAGTCCAATAGCTTCCACATAAGTATTATTGCCCTAAGACTCCAACCCTGTCATTTAGAAAGATAACTCATAAATTAGATTGTAGGGCAGTGGATTAACACAATTTCTCTGTCAAAATTAAGCTCTTCATTCTTTTCTCTTAATTTCCCTACTCACTGCCATCCCAGTCTATGTGGGAAGAACCTACTCCCTCTGTAAGGGCTCAATATCTCACTCTCATCTGACTCCATCTGTATACTTTGTTATGGATTACATTATGGTGTCTCCAAGGTCTAATTCTTCATCTCTCTATTTACAGTAGCAAGTATATGGCTACTTTTTGGGGGAACACAATGCAATGTGAATAGGTTTTGAAGTCATAGGAGTCCAGGGTTTGAACCTGGCTCCAGCATTCACTAACAAAATGATCTTGGACCAATCTTTTTATTTTTGAGTCTCAGTTTCCTAGTCTGTAGATTGAGAAGAATAATATTAGCACTGCCAGCTTCATAGAATGGGATATCTTAGAGAGGAGGGACTGTTACTTTCCCTTTTATGTCCAGCACTTAGCACAACATTTTGCACATATAGCTAGGTACCTATTAGGGTGAATAATGAATCCCTTCAAGTGGTTGCATTATATAAATTTTCACTGCATATTTTCATTGACCTGGAACAAATGACTATATTGTAGTAAGCACTTAGAAAATGACCTTTCTCATTGATTCATTCACTGTGTTGTAGAGATTGGTTATATATGTAGATTGATTAAAGTTTCATTAAGCAATTACTATGTACCAGACACTATGCTAAGCTCTGAGGCTACAAATACAAATAAACAAAACATCTCTGCCCTCATGGAGCTTACATTCTAACCTCATATGACAACACATAAAGTGGTACTGGAAAGGATGAGGACAGGGAAAAGTAAAGGTGTGCTAGTAGATGTTTAAAAACTAAGTTGTGGGGGAAAAATGTAACTATAACACACTTTTAAGTTTAATTATCATTATTAACACCTTCTTCATCACTTTCTTAAAGCCAGATAACTAATAAAACAATAAGTCAAGCCCTTCTGACTTGTAAATGCTAACATTGAAAATTTAACTATCAACTCTCCCAAGTTGGTTAGAGCTGACTCTAGCATATTCTTAAGAGAAAGAGTATGTTGAGGAGACAGGATTTAGCCTGAACCACTGAAATATCAAAAGTTCACCTCTGAGGTTGGGGGTGGGGAGGAGCATGAGGAAAGAAGGGAAGGGCTTTGTAAGCCCTTTGAGCTTTCTGAGTGCGATTTCCCAAATGACACTAGGGAAGAGATTTTTGGAGAATACAAAAAATAGTCCTTGATCTTATGGACCTAACAATCTAGTAAGAGAGATAAGAAACATACTCCAATAATTCCATTGAAGCCCTACTTTTTTTTTTTAATGAGTCCTGTAATTTCATTGATGGAAAGCTCTCCTGGGGAGGAGTTTCTTTTTACCAATTTAGGACGAGTACTTGTTCTGCTATTTGTTGTCTTAGAGACTGTCCCAGAGGCACTGAGAGGTTCAGTGACTTGCCCAGAGTTACATAGCCAAAATGTGTCAGAGGTGAGTCCTGAATTTATGTTTTCTTGCTCTGAGATCAACTCTTTACCCATTTCTCCACCACTGGCTCTCCCACTGATTTCTCATTGATTCTCCAGGTTCTCCAAGGTTATATTAAGGGAGTAGAAGCAATGGAAGGTCTTGATAAATGGGTTATAGGATAATCCGTGTGTTGGTCATGGCATCCATTAAGAACCACCTACCAAATAGGTTGAAGAAGTCATTCTACCAATCAAGTTACAGATTATGGAAATATTGAAATAAAATACTAGGTAAGTATTAAAGAAAAGAGGAAAACAATATTCTCTGGGAGGAGAGAGCTTGAAGAGGTTACTTCCAACTTGGGGGAAGAAGAGGAAGCAAGAAATGCTTCATGGAAGACATCAATTATTTCTTTCAGGGAGTAAATATGCCACAATAAAGATAATCATTAACTATCCTCATATACCTTAAGGAGGGTTGATTAACAAGCTATGATCATGAAGCCCAGGCCAGGGGTTAGATTCCCAAGCAGGCCATTTACCTTTATCTTGCTATTGTTCCTGACCCTAACCTCAGCCAGCCTTTGGTCACATAGAGTGATTAGATAAGAGAAGTAGCGTATCAGTGAACATTCATTCACACTATTAGAAAAACAACTGACTAAAGGCACATAGTCTATTGGTGGTGGAAAAAAAAAGACATTATCTTTATTTATAAAGGACAATGGTTATTGTTGCTCAGGGAAAAACATATACCCATCAGAGTATTGCCTTACCCATATTAGGTTCTCAATACATGTCTGTTGAATGTTGAATGAAGTGATGCCATCTTCCAAAAAGAAATTCTGGTCGAAGAACTCCCAAGCACAGGTTTTCATCAAGTCTTACAAGCTTTCCCTTTGTCTTGGCAAAGAACTGGAAACTGATTTTTCATTTCCCCTAAAGTAACAATCCACTCTATTGTCTTCTTCCACATATAAGGAAAGCAGCCAAAGGGTGTGGTTATCAGAGGTAAGATATTCAATAATAACTCATGCTGGTTATTTTAGTTTTCATTATAGTGATAAACAATGGCCAACTTTAAAATGTACCCCCTTTTTTGGCAAGCACTAGATTAAATACTATATTGAAATCTGATGGTGTGGGAATTCTGCCCTTTCTCATTATACTCTGTCGATCAGTTTTCTTTAGAAATGCTAGATATTCATTTTTCAGTCTCTCAAGGAGATGTAGGCATAATGAGATATAACTAGTACCTATAAAGAATGAAACAAGATTGGTGCTGACTCTGTTTTCTGCAACCCTGGCTTGTGATGTGGATGAAAACAATTCACTCTCAACAGCTTCCTAGACCATTCAATTCAACCCTTTCCCAGTCCAATGCTCAACACAGTGCCTGGCACTTTTAAGTGCTTAAATGTTTATTGAGTGATTGACTGACTGACTCCTAATCTACATTTCTTATTACTCAAGAAAAAAAATACACACATATGCAAAATAGAATGTTTTCAAATATATTACTTGGTGGAATGAAGTTGTTATACTTAGCTCCCATCCATCCTCAATGCATTGCTCATTTATGAAGTAGAAACCAAAATTTTAGGAAAGAAGGGAAGAAGTATCTAAATTAGCAGATAAGTAGTGCAATGAATGGAGCACCAGGTCTGGAGTCAGGAAGACTCATCTTCCTGAGTTCAAATTTGGCTTCAGATACTGACTAGCTGTGTGACCCTGAGCAAGTCACTTAACCCTGTTGACCTCAGTTTCCTCATTTGTAAAATGAACTGGAGAAGGAAATGGCAAACCACTCCAGTATTTCTGCCAAGAAAATCCCAATTGAGATCATGAATAGTTAGACACAACAACAAATTTAAGTGAGGAGACAGTCGAGGATGTGCATAGATCAGGGCATTTATGATGCACATAGACATGTCCTGAGTTGAGAAAGTAGGTTCCCAGATCAGGAAACAGATGTGCCTGGGAAACTACCCCCTAACTCTGCAAATGTTATATGTTCAAAACTTTGCTATTACAGTCAACCAAAAACAAACAGGTTGCCAAATATTTCATGAATTAATAGAATTTGACAAATAGTCAAACAATGAACAGAATAGAATACCTCCTTTATTCAAGCCATTGTGATCAGTACTGAGGTGAGGAGGGATGACAGGGAAGTAGATAAAGGTATTTAAGACATGATCCTGATCCTCAATGATTTTTCACCATGGCTGGAGGGAAAGGGCATGTTATGAAGAGTTGCCTGTTAACTGGTACTTCCATACATATACATTGTGATGCTTAGTTATAATGGTGACCTTAAAGCAATGAATGACCTTGGCATCTTTGATGTCTGACCAAGCTCTAAGTGCTACACAGAGCCTGCTTCTGCTACCTTCATGGCCATTGCAACAAATTGTTCTCATTCACCCATTCCTCAGGGGAAGTCTTTACATCCTTTTTTTTTTTTAAATTAATTTATTAGTTTAGTTTCAGTTAACAAGATTCAATTCCATAGTTCCTTGATTTTCAAATTTCCTTTTACTTCCCTCCCCCCTCCCCCCACAACAGCATATAGTCCAGTATAGGATTTGCAAATACATTCATATTAGACATTATTCTAATTACAAAGGCGTATTGTACTAGGTGGGATGAAAGATGGTAATGAAGAAATAAAACCAAACAATGAAAAGAAAAAGATCATTTAGTTTGCTTCCATCAGGATTCAGGCTCAGTTCTTTCTAGTTATATCTCTGGATGGCGCATTTCTCTCTTTCTTGAGTCATTCGGGATTGACTTATATCACTGCATTGCTGAAAAGAATCCAGTCTGTCATAGTTGGTCATCACAGATATGATATGTCTGTGATTGTATACAAATTTCTTCTGATTCTACTCTTCTTGCTCAGCATCATTTTGTATAAGTCTCTCCAGGTAATTATGAAATCCGTCACCTCCTCGTTTCTTATAGCACAATAATATTCCATTACATTCATATACCACAACTTGTTTAGCCATTCCCCAATTGATGGGCACCCCTTTGGTTTCCAATTCTTTGCAACCACAAAAAGGGCTGCTATAAATATTTTTGTACATATGGGTCTTCCTCCCACTTCTATGATCTCTTTGGGATATAACCCTAGAAGTGGTATTGTTGGGTCAAAGGGTATGAAATTATTTATAATCCTTTGGGCATAATTCCAGATTGCTCTCCAGAATGGTTGGATAAGTTCACAACTCCACCATCAATGTATTAGTGTTCCAATTTGTCCACATCCTCTCCAGCATTTGTCACTTTCTTATTTTGTCATCTTAGCCAATCTGACTGGAGGGATGTGGTATCTCAGAGTTGTTTTGATTTGCATTTCTCTAATTAATAGTGATTTAGAGCATTTCTTCATATGCTTATAGATATCTTTAATTTCTTTCTCTGAAAACTACCTATTCATATCCTTTGACCATTTCTCAATTGGGGAATGACTTGTATTCATATAGATTTGGCTCAATTCTCTATAAATTTTAGAAATGAGTCCTTTATCAAAGACACAAGTTGTAAAAATTCTTTCCCAATTTCCCACCTCCCTCTTGATCTTGGTTACATTGGCTTTGTTTGTACAGAAGCTTTTCAATTTAATGTAATCAAAATTATCCATTTTGCATTTTATAATGCTCTCTAATTCTTGTTTGGTCCTAAAGTCTTCCCCTCTCCACAAATCTTTCAGGTAAACTATTCCTTGCTTTCCCAAATTGCTTACAGTATCATCCTTTACACCTAGATCATGCACCCATTTAGACTTGATTTTGGTATATGGTGTTAGATAATGATCTATGCCCAGTTTCTGCCATACTGTATTCCAGTTTTCCCAGCAGTTTTTGTCAAATAGTGCATTCTTATCCAAGTCTTTACATTCTTGGAGTAGATATCCCCCTAACTCATTTCTGGGTTTCAGGCCTGTCAGTTACCCTCAGCTTGTTTTAGCCCATCTGCAAAGACAGTTTTACTGAGGTGTGGCCTCTGTGCATTGCTACAGCTCCTTGGAGTCACAGGTGACAGGTAAACACCAAAGGTGGAAAAGCAGCCCTGAAAAGGGCTCAGCAAGCCTTCACATCAAAGGTGCTAGTCCTCCCTAAACACCAATGGGAAAATTATGTAATTAAAATGGATAAAAATAAAGATATAAAGAAATTGGGGGGAAAATCTACATCTTGAATATACAAGAAGAAGAATAAATGGGAGTGAATGGAAGAATCCCCAAATTTTGAGGGAGACTTAGAAGGAATAACTGAAAAATGGTTATTACATTTTATACATGAAAATTCATTATTTAAATATAAATAAATACAAAGTAAATTTAATTAGTTTTTATTGAAGCTTAATATTATTCATAATAAATCATTTAAATTTTTTTGGCCCCCAGTATTTCATCTTCATGTAATTTAGTCAGGTCCATTTCCTCTTTTTGACCTCATTTTCCTAAGTACTACTTTGTCATGTAGAATAATAAGGTGGGAGAGTCCAAATATGGTAGCTCTACCATTCATGACATGAATGTTTCTAAAGAAATGCCAAATGATCTGTTCTGTTTTTATGATTTGTTGTTCCCATTTTAATGACACATATTTTTAGAACAAGCTCTCTACACAGAGCTGTAACAAGCATGTGGCAACTAGGACTTTGCCCCAAGGCATTAACATCTTGGATGAAGCATGTTTTCTCCTCCTGGTGAGCACTGCTGTCTAATCATAGCCTTCTGTTGGCCTGCTGCACAGTGATGCTGCTACCTTCAGTCTACCAACCCAAATGTCCTGTTGCTGGGGTATCCCTTTCTCAAGGTGTGTCTACCAAAATCTGGCCCTCTCTCTCCACCACTAATGGAATTTGCCAGGGCACAAGAATTCCTAAACATGGTTCTGTTTCATCAAGCTCACTTTCTTTTCAGTTGTGTTTTGCTATTGTAAAGAGAGACTAGACTTATGAGTATGCACAGAGTATTTAGTTAATGTAATTCCTCACATGAACTTGGGAATGTGCACTGATATTTCATAACTTGTTCTAGTCTGCTAACCATGTGGTGAGGAGGAGCCTTTTTTTTGTTGGGGAGAAGTCAAGGTACCATGTCCACCTTCTCCACTTACTCCCATTATCCCTCTTCAGCCTCCTTTTGAATGTCCTCTCTCCCCATTAAACTGTAAGCTCCTTGAGGGCAGGGCTTGTCACTCTTTTTATGTATATGTGTATCCCCAGCTCTTAACCCAGTGCCTGGCAATAGTAGGTGCTTAATAAATGTTTATTGACTATTGAACTTGCTCTCCTCAGAGACTCTGTTGGTTGAGGATAGTACACCTTCCTAGCTGTTACCTATTTCTGTTTTTGCTATATCTTTACAGTAAATCTCCTTGTAAAAGGTAATTAAGGTTAATTAGTTAAAGAGAACTGGGGCACCAATCACGAGATGCTATCAGTGAGGGCAACACTCCAGAGTAGTTGCTTGAGCTGATGACATTAGAGACCAGGTACTCCAACTCCTCCACAGGTATCCCCCCTTTGATAGGGTTGGCCTTGCTCTGAGGCTGTGAGGACTCAGAATCACTACACAATGTTGTGGGTTGCTACTGCTGATATCTTCAATCCAAACAATGCTACTCTCTCTACTGTAGGGATAGATGTAAATTGCTCCCTATACAGTCCTTCCTCCATCATGCAATTCTTATTCATTGAGAATTGACCCAAAATGTAAGAAATATTGTTCTGCTTTTTATTTTTTTGTTTTTTAAATATTCTGTGCACCTCAGCAGAGCCCTCTCATTCTTACCACATGCTTCATTTTCTGATCATGTATTACCCCGAAGCTATTCCTCACTCCTTGTTCCAAAGTCATTTTTGGAAATTTGTTGCAGCTTCCTTACACCCACCATCCAAGCTTCTATTATACTTTGGGTCACCCACAATTTTCAATTTTTGCAGACTGTGGTGTGCCAAAATTTGCAAGTCATATAGCATCACCAGGAGAATATCTGTATTAAAAAAAATGATTCTTTGTACTGGACTGCAATTTAGGATGGTTACAAGCAATGCAATCAAATGACTTTGCTTAATATTAGTTGTTTTAATAGCTATAGTGTAAATGAAATTTTTCAAAAATTAAAATAAGTGTCACAAAATATAGGAACTGGAAATAATTTGACCAAGTTTAGAATAGAATTCAATATTCTAGGCAAATGCCTGGTCATTCAAAACACACTATTCTTTGTTCCTTAAACTGGATAACATTTAATTCATAATATAAGTAGCACAGACAAGTGAATGGATGTGTGCTTCTGACACAGGAAATTATGGGCTAAATGTATCAGAGCAATGATCATGTACGGAGGCTCTTAGGGTATTGTTTTATTTCTATTTTTAAAAACTAAATGGCATCCCTATCTATTATTGCCATTAACTTTCAAAATTTAACAACCAGTTTTTAGCAATAATTATTACTATATTTAAAGGAAACTGACATGGTAGATGCAATTTTGTTATTCACAAAGTTGCAGGTTTCCTATAAATAAAGGAAGGTGGCAATTATCACAAGAACATTTGTTACATTTTGCATGGGGATGAATAGAGAACACGAGTGGCATTTGTTTCTTAAAACTTAGAATGCGAAAGTAGTCAATTATCATTCCAGCTTCCATATTTAACAACCGTGTTCTTCATTAAAGATCAGCTGAATTGCTCTTGCATTCTAAACTGAAATTAACCGAGAGCGGGAAAGATGAGCTGAATATCTTTCTGTAGGAGACATCCTTTATGGAAACATTTCTTGGATCTGGACCACAGTTTCTTGGGGATGGAGGATGATTTTAAGGCCCATTTTCCAAATGAATTGCCATCTTCAAGGGTAGAAAGTGTAACCCCAGTGATGTAATCATGGATCCCTCAAAACATTGAAATGTTACCCCAGAAACTGAAATGTTTATTCCTTTTCATATAAAACAATATTGTTAGGGTGCACAGTCAGTAAGTTTGGAACAAGATTTGCATAAACCAGAATTAATTCAACATGTGTTTCAAATGTTGGCCGAAATTTTTGATAGATGAAAGTTTTGGTTGAAATTATTTTTAAGATTGGGACAGCCAGATGGTGCAACGGATAGAGCACTGGCCCTAGAGTCAGGAGGACCTGAATTCAAATCTAAAGTCAGACATAAACTATGTGACCTTGAGCAAGTCACTTAACCTGTTTCCCTTAGTTTTTCATCTGTAAAATGAGCTGGAAAAGGAAAATGGCAAACCATTCTAGTCTCTTTGTTAAGAAAACCCCAGGGGCGGCTAGGTGGCACAGTGAATAGAGCGCCGCCCTGGAGTCAGAAGGACCTGAGTTCCGAGCCAGCCTCCGACACTTAATCCACACAAACAAAAAAACCTAGCCGTGTAACCTTGGGCAAGTTACTTAACCCCAATTGCCCTAAAGGGGAGGCTAGGTGGCGCAGTGAGTAAAAGTGCCGGCCTCGGAGTTTGGATGACCCGAGATCAGATCCGGCCTCAGAAAATGAACACCCATGCATAAATAATGACTAGCCGTATAACCTTGAACAACTTACTTAACCCCAATTGCTTTAAAAAAAAACCAAACAAAAAAAAAAAACCCAAAAGGGGTCACAGAGAACTGGACACAACTGCAACAACTCAACAACAACAAATTTCAAGATTATTCTCTGTTTCTCTCTGCCTCAAATTTATTTGACTATTGACTATAGTAGTCTAAGCTAGAAGTTCCATAGAGGTCACGTATTGTGCTAGAATATCTATCAGGGAAGGAGGTCACTAGATTGTAGAACTAGAATTAGAAGGGACCCCAGAAGTTATTTAGTCCAAATCCTCCCTCCCTCAGTTTTACAGATGGAGAAACTGAGTCTCGAGCAGATGAAGTCTGCACAAAAGTCACACAAGTTGTAAGTATCAGAGTTGGCTTTTGAACCCAAGTTTTCTGACTTCAGATTCAGTGGTCTTTCTGCTATACCACACTGACTCTCAGGATTGAAGACCTTAAATTTTCAAGGAGAGCAAAAGTCACTAGATGGCCCAAATACCAGATGAGAATTCAGGATCAATTAGAGATCTAACCAAGTTTGCAAATCTTCCAAGAAAAAGTTAGCTGGGTTATTGCCAACACAGCATATGTATTTCTTCTTAATATTAACTGCCTACAAGAACTATACCTGTACGTTACATCTGTATTAGACCTTAACTAGTTCATTTTCTTCTCTATTATCATATTTTATGATAACCCAGTAGCAAAGGAAGTTGGCATTCCTCCTGCATAAATCATGGGCTATTAATCATAGAGAATAGTTTAAAATATTGAGAATGAGAGTCGAATTTCTGCTACTGGGAGAAATGATACTTAAGAGATCCCACTTGGATCTGGGACTCCCATTTAATAAGTTTCCAAGTCATTTTTCTTGAGAAAAGAGACTTGAGTCCAAGGAACAATTTATAGAAATAACATATGAAAATTGTTTTGGGAGACTGGATGCTTTTCATGAGTTATTTAGTCAGTATTACCCTATTATTTCAAAGTCAAAATTTCCTCTAAAGATAGAGTTGATTCTGCAAACCACCCGTCACCAATCAGATAGGGACTTACTCACACAGTTCAGACTTGCAATGGTAATCCTGTTCAATCTCTACCTGAAATTCCTTATAACATCACCAATATGTGGTCACCCAGCCTTCACTTAAAGAGAAAGAAAACTATGTGAAAGCATATAGTATTTCATTTTTAAATAGCTGTGATAGGAAAAATTACAAAGGATAAATTCTGCAGTTTCCTACTTGGGGAAATTTCAGGGATCAGCACACCTGGAATTCAATAAATGTGCCTCACCCTGGGAAATCTACTTTCCTTAAAGTGATGTCTCTGTGACAAACAAGTAGTCTCATAGGTTGCTGATTATCAAACACAATGACCCACGGTGGCAATAAACTCACCTCACAATAATAAGATGACTCACTGGGCAAGGATTATCACTTCCTAATAAAAAAAAAAATTATTGAATACCTGCTATGTACAAGGCATTGGGAATAAAGAACCAAAACAAAACCTACTCCTGCTTTTCAAGAAGCTTACATTCTTTTGGAGGTAAGACAATATGAATCAATCAATGAGCATTTATTAAGCAACTACTAAGTGTTAGTTATACTGCTGAACACTGGAGATACAAATGGGTATGCTGGAGCCAGCTCAACATAGTTTGGGAGAGCCAATTATAAGTTTTCAGAGTGAGCATTTACAGCAGAGAAACTGGCAAATATCACAGATCAGGGCTGTTTTATCATTGTTGTTTGTGTTGTTTTTAATTATCTAGACTTAAATAAAATGATGAGGAAAATGTTAATGGTGTAGATTAAACTTAAAAGTGTGTCATGCATACATTCCCCCAATCCTCAGAGGTCTGATTATTAAACATTTACCAGCAAACTGCTTGATACAAATATGAAAGTGAGATAACCTCTGCTTTCAAGGAGGTTAAATTCTATTAGTGTTCATGTAAACAATTAAGTAAGCTCAAAGTAACTTGAGAAGGAAGAAAGCATTAATAACTGGGGGAGTGAGGAAGTCTTCACAGAGGAGACAGCATATAAGCTGATCTTTGAAGGAAGCTAAGGGTTCTAAGAGGTTTTTTTGTAGTTATGATGGACAGTCAATGTTAAAGGTAGAGAGATAGGAGATGGGATATTGAGTTGTTCAGTTTGACTGAAAAGTAGAGTATATGTAAGGGAAATACCAGAAGAATGGTAATAAATTTTCAGAAAACCAATGAAGTATACTGAAGTCCCTCATCTTCAAATCTTTTCTAGACTTATTTCTCCACGGACCAACTAAACTGGAATTCTATATAGATTCTGTGTACATAACAAGCCATCTTTCATGTCTATTACTTTAACTACCCATTCATTATTGCTAGAATGCTCTTCCAATGCAACTCTACCTCATAGAATTCTTTCTTTCTTTCAGGACTTAATTCAAGCACCATCTTCTACATGAAGATTTTCTTGATTCCCCTCCCCAGTTTCTAATGCTCTTCCTCCCTAAACTACCTCATCTTTATTTTGTATACACTTATTCGTTTATATATCTCACATACATGTACATATTGCATATACATACACATACATGTTTCCCCCAACAATGTAAACTCTTTCAGAACAGGGATGTATTTTTCTTTTTATATCTAATGCCCAATATTGCTGAGCATATAATGAATGCTTAATAATTGTTTTTAAATTTTCATTAATAACGTGTTGAATAAGTGTTCTGAATTTTCACAAAAAAGAAATTTTGGTGAATTCATTAAGTTTGGTGAATTTTATTTCAATTCTTGGCAAAATTTTAGCATTTTATTAAAGAGGTGGTTGTTGAGAACCTAGAAAGGCAAGTAGTGATTACTGCCAACCAGTATGAATTCATCAGAAGAGCTAGAGTAGTCTTCTCTTTATGACAGTCCTACTAGACTGGTCATCCACAAAGTTCTGTCCTAATGTTTCATTGTGGTATGGAAGTGACATTGAGTTCTTAATGGTTAAGCCAGCAAACCGAAAGCTTTGGCAGTTTTTGCCCTATTGGGAGGGTTCCGAGAATAATCCCTGTAATAAATTATTGTTTTCTTCTCATTATTTGTCCTTTGTTCTCAAAGGGGACTAATGCTATCATAAGGGTGATATCTTGGATTAATCTGGAAAGGCTGTCATTTTAGGTCACAAAGCAGCAAGGTGGCCCAATTGATAGAGCAGTGGTCTTGGAGTGAGAAAGATCTGAATTCAAATTTGGTCTCAGACACTTACCAGCTATACCACCTTGGACAAGTCACAACCTCTGTCTCAGTCTTTTCAACTTATAAAATGGGGTAATAATAGTCCTGCTTTATAAGGTTGTTGGGAAGATCAAATGAGATTATTTGTAAAGTTCTTAGCAAATTATGTGAGATTTATTAGGCACCATATAAATGCTTCTTCCTTTCTTCTTTATTTATTCTTTTGTTATAGTAACCCCAACCCTTGCTTTGGAAAGTCACGTATGTTTTGTTAAATGAAATTCAGTAAGTTAACTGTTTTACTGTCCACTTGGTAAAAGATTCTTAAAGTTGCTACCTTTTTAAAGATGGGGTTTAATTGAACCCTCAATCCCCTTCCTGGAGCAGTATTCTTTTTTTTAAATTTAAATTTTAATTTTTTTAAAGCAATTGAGGTTAAGTAACTTGCTCAAGGTTACATGGCCAGTTATTATTTATGTGAGGGTGCTCATTTTCTGAGGCTGGATCCGATCCCGGGTCATCCAGACTCCGGGGCTGGCGCTCTCACTCACTGTGCTCTCTAGCCGCCCCCTGGAACAGTATTCTTAAATATTGTCCTCTCTTACTGATAACAGATGGTAGACAATGCAGGAGTAATTCTCGTAAGGGTTGGTGAAGAATGCTGACATAAAATTTAAAAAGAATGGAATGTTGGTAACAATCTGTAGCATATGAAGCCCTCCTGGATTTCTCTTTCTAACTATCTAGGACCATCTGTGCTGAGGGCTGTCAACCTGAATTTCTATTTGAGGAAAGAATTTTTTAAAAAGGTAGGACTCTGATATAGATAAATATAGATGAAGAGGAAGGGGAGTTCATATCTCCTTTAAAAAGGAGATATAAAAAAATTTGTAAATGTCTTGAATGGTGTGAAGAGGGTGAACTTAAGCCCTTTACAAAATCCTGAAACCCAGACCAGGGAATATCCTCTTAACAACTGAAAAGACAGTTTTAAGACAGATAAAATAAAGTATTACTTGGAAATTTTATTAGTGAATTCATGCAATGCATTATTTCAGGAGACAATAAATTGGAAATGTAACTATTTCAATACTTTAAAAACCTGAGATTTTTTTTCTGTGTCTAAAAATTCACCACCTTTTGTGCAACCTAATGATGAACTCTTAAATTAGAATGATCTTCAAACTATAGACACAGTACATCAGCAGATTCATACTCAAAATCTTCTAAATTTGAGTTGATGTGTATCTTTCCAACGTATATTATGTGGGTATGTATACATATGTACACAATATGTTGTTGTTCAGTAGTTTCAGTTGTGTCCTACTCTTTGTGACCCCATTTGACATTTTCATGGCAAAGATCCTGGAATAGTTTGCCATTTCCTTCTCCAGATCATTTTACAGATGAGGAAACTGAGGCAAATATAATTAAGTGATCTGACCAGGGTCACACAGCTAGTAAGTGTCTGAGCCCATATTTGAACTTAGGTTTTCCTGAATCCAGGCAAGGAGATATACCTTAAACTGAGGGAAGAAGCATGGTAGAGAAAACGTGGTAAATCACCTGAGCAGGTGGAAGATAAAGATAATGCTTTCTGAATCACAAAACTGGCAGAAGCAAAATATAAAATATAGTGGTGTCAGAGTTCAAATTCTCAGAAACCTGTCAGAAGCTTGATTAAAAGTGAGTCCATCTGACAAATTGATGAAATCATAGAGAAAATATATAATGGTAAATGAGGTAAGTGATAGGACAAATTTCTACTCCAAAACTAATACTGACCATCATGGGGAAACTGATTAATGAAGTGGGAATAATGGGAACCTTGAGCAAAACCTTGGAGTTCTTAATAGCCAACTTTGAGAATCCTGAATGAATATAGTCAGTGTTAGATTTTGGGAAAGCACATGCAAAAATAAATAATACAGAGAAAAGCTAGATAGATTTCATAATATAAAAGTAAAGATGTCTCAGGAGGGATGGTACCATTGATGTGATTAATAAAAAAAATCAACAATCATTTATTAAGAACCTATTATACTAACCACTGCATTAGGTACTGGAAATACAAAGACAATAGTGAGAGAGTGCCTTAAAGGGAATATGTTTGTTTGGGAGAGACAGCATGTACATATATAATCATGAATGATTCCATTTAGAAAGAAAAGGGATGGCATACAAAAATATTAATAGGACAGGGATCTCTTAAATTGGATTTTAAAATGGACATGTACAGAAAACAGAATCAGAAACAAATTAAGGAAGAACATGAAGCATGGCAAGAACATTTTACCACCATGGATTCAAGATTTTCAATCCATAAATTTTGCTTTCACAATTCTCATTTCCCCTTTCAACCATTTAGAAATATTCTGCTGTCATTATAATGTTTCTTGGGAATCCACAGCATTTTCTATTTTATTAATTACTGATTAATCTTCCTTTTACTCTCAATATTTATTCATACAAGTCTTGAGCTTGGTTGAATATGATTTGGAAGTCATATTATTTTCTCTTATTAATATCTTCCTGGTTGATTTATCTGTTTATGCTCAACGTCTTTAAGTGAGTTTTGTTCCTCTTTTATAAATCCAGTCCTTTCCCCCCCTCACATATTACCCTATTACTCACTTTGATTTCTTCCCCTTTGATAGTGGTTTTCCTGAGTGATGGGCCTCAAAGCTACCTCAACCTCCTCCCATGCTGGGGAATTCACATTTCACTAACCTCAGTCTCTTTTCTCTTCTTTCCTTTCTTTTTCTTTTTCTTTCTCTTTCCTCTTCTTCCTCCTCCTCCTCTTCTTCCTTTTTCTGTCAAGTGACTTGCCCAAGGTCACACAGCTAGTAAATGTTTGAGGTCAGATTTTAGTTCATGTCTTCCTGACTCCAGGGCTGGCACTCTATCCACTGTTGCCCCTACCTGTTTTTTTTTTTTTCTTTTAGTCTCCTTTCCAAGTGATTTTTTGGGGGAATAGAAGTGTCTGCAATTGGATACTGGGCTCTTTTTGTCAGCTTAGTGAAATGCCATACATATATGTCCTGTTTCACTTTTTTTCTGTTTTTTAGTTCTCTGGCTAAGCTCTGTTGATGTGCAGAGTGTTCCCACTGCAAGGAGTACAGTTGCTTTATCAACCAAGACAAGCCTTTTGGGTGAAGGGGTTAGTAAGAGTTGAGTTCTATTGTAAGCCTGTGGGTCGGTTTATACAGCCTTGCCCTGGTTTGGTGACTGCATGGGAAAGAGAAGGTGCTGAATGAACACTAGGGATTACATGACCTTTTCTGCTATTCATCGGTTTGTAGGATTTTTACCTCATTTGGGTTCTTACTATCCTAGATTGTGGAGGCAACTGAAATTGCTTTATCTCTTTACACATAATTTCCATTTTGGAGATGTTTGAGATATAGTATGGATTGGAGAAAATGTCTGGACTGCCATCTTATTGGTCATGTGACCTAGAAGTCTTGGTAAGTCCCTTAATCTCTTATAGCCTCAGTTTCTTCATCTGTAAAAATGGAGACAATAACAGCACCTTCTTCACAGGGCTATTGTGAAGATCAATTGAGGCACACATGTCAAGTGCTTTACAAACCTGATCATACTACGTAAATTCTAGCTATTAGGATCATTGTTAGAAAAGTAAAAAGCTTTATTGATGTCCTCCCTTTGTATATTAAAATGTTTGTATTTGTTGATGATTATACTTGGAGTAAAAATGAAAGGAAACAATGATTACTTGGATTTAACATGGGTCCACTAGGAAAAAGTCATACCAAACTGGATTCTTTCCTCTTCTTTTAATGAGGTTATAAGACAGAGATCAGGTGAATTGTATAGACATGGGGAGCTAGGTGGTGCAGTGAATAGAGCACCAGCCCTGGAGTCAGGACAACCTGAGTTCAAATCCGGCCTCAGACACTTAACACTTACTAGGCATATGACCTAGAGCAAATCATTTAACTCTAATGGCTCTTCCTTTCCCCCTCCAAAAAAAAGCAAAAAAAAAAGTACAGACACAGTACTTCTGGACCTGTGCTCTTTAGATTACAAATGATTAGTCAAATGGTTTGTATTTGTGTAAAAATAGCCTTTGATGACAATTTTGTACCTCAAAAATGTGACTGTGGTCATATGGATGTTCTAACATATTGTTAGTTCAATTTGTATGAAGGGGAACAGAAATCTTAATAATTCATCTGTGTCGAGGCCCCCTCATATAATAAAGCAATGTAGAGAAACTACAGACAGTCCAACAGGCCGATTGTAGTAATCCTTTATTTGACTATCCATGTAGAGCATGCTATAGTTAGGTAATATGGTGTATTGGGTAGAATTCTGGATAAAGAATAAGGAAGATCTGGATTCAGATCTTGCCTCTGACACATTAGCTATGATCACAGCTCAATTTCCTCATCTGTATAAAGCAGAGATTCTAAAGGTGTGCTGTGCTTACCTCACAGGGTTATTTTGAGGATTAAATAAAAGAATATATTTCACAAATTTTAAAGGACTATAGAAGTATTATTTGTTATTTATATATTAGAAGTAAACATTATATTTTTATTTAATACTCAGTAAAAAAGAGAAGTCAAAATGGTCTTTACGTTATGGAAGAAACAATGGAACTTTGAGAGGAAGCATGGAGGAGCTGAAGGAGAGTTAGCCTTGACATCCGAGCAGCCTGGGTTCAAGGTCTCCTCAAATACTTTGACTGTGAGATCCTGAGCAAGTCCTGTAAGCTCTTAGTGCCCCCTGGCAATTTTCTAATCATATAAAATGCCCAATAATTGCTGAAGGGCATTGGTAGAAAGACTTTCTTCACTGGGAGTTCCTTACATGTTGAAATCATGGGTCTGGACCCCACCCCAAAAAAGGAATATCAGGAAAAAAAAAACTCCTTGAATATAATGATCAGAAGGGCAAGGATCATGGTTTACTTGACTGTTGCATTTCCCAGGGCAGTTAACATAAAATAGGTACACACTGATGGCATGCTGTTGATTGATCTGTGACATTAGTATTTGTACGTCATCTTTTCTGGAATGATGGTTGAAATAAGGCTAGAGGAGTGATTGCAGCTTACACTGACTTACACTCCCCTCCAAAGTACAGTTATCCCTTCCACTTCTCAGGGTTTAGGGGCCTGGCCCCCCCATGTTCTAGGAAATCCATATAAAATTGTTTTTGACCTCCCCTTTATACTAGAGAAGTCTGAATTATTTTATGGTATTAAAAAAGTAAAAAAATGTTATACAATACTGTACATATATTTTATGCATTTCTGAATTTCTAAACTTTTTCTGTTTTGCCTGCTGGCCTTCTTGTGTCATCTATGGCTTACACAAAACTCCCTCAAAACCCTCATATAATTTCTTATGCTGAGCCACAATAAATCAAAATTGCATTGGGGAAAGTTGTGATGTGATAACTGTATGCAATTTTGTTTCTGGATGTCTCCCTGATCCATTGTCTCAGATCCTTCAAGAAAAAGTACAAATGTTGTAGAGGTGCTTTATTAAATTGACTTTATAATGTTTTTTCCTGTCTACATTCCTGTTTGAGAGACTAGAGAAAAGGCAATTGTTACATTCCCCTGCTCTTCTCCCAAGTCAGAAAAAAAAAGGCAAACAAAAAACAAAAACTAACTCAGAATATTTTAGTTATGGATCATTCTACCACAAGAGGTAGAATCTGGGAGAAAACTATTAGTGGTTATTGACATTAGAGTAGGAGCTCCTTGAGAACTCACCTTTCTTTGTATCTCCAGTGTTTAGTAGATAAATATTTAATTGACTTGACCTGATCTGACTCATTCTTTCAGCTCTTCCAGTCTAGGTTTAAACCTCTGAATTCCCTTCTTTCTTAGAGTAGCTTTTGAGCAAAGGATGGAAATCATGTTTGTGGGATGGTTTTGCAAAGTGTGTGTATGAGCATTCTTACAAAGTTCTCAAACTTCTCTTTCATTTCTGATCTTGTTTCATATCCCCAAAGAGTTCAGCTAATTCACAAACTCCCAAGAAGTTTAAAAGAATGGAGAATAACTCAAGATAGAGTCAAATTATCATTAGCAAACTCAAGCCAGAATACCAATGGCAGAGTCCAAGACAAAAAGCTCATATATTATAATCTATTCTCTCATGTGGTAAAGCTTGTAAATGGGATCTTCCATCTAGAGAATCCTTTTATATGAAGGCTGGGAATAATCATTTCTTCCAAAGGATTTTTTTTCCCCTTGCTAACTAACCTGCCTTACCTGCTGAACCCTCACTGGAATTCCCATAGAAGAAGTCAGTCCTATACTTGACATGCTATAACATTTGCCAGTTAGCACGTGGAGAAGTAGAGGAAGGGCTGCCCAAAAATTCAGCAGAAAATATATAATAGAAGAGAAAAAGAAAAAAAAAGACCGTGGCATTCCATTTCTTCCCAAACTCACCTGGCACTAGCTGCCTTCAGATGCTATAGACCCCAGTTTGGACAGCTTCCTTATTTAACATCCCAACTCAAAATCCTTCTTGTATTACCACTCATTTGATCTTTGAAAAGAAAAGTGATTGCTCATTTCATTTCCTGCCTCTTAGTGATTTGTTTTTTCAGAAAAGAAAATCACTCTGCCCTTTTGGTCATAGGTAAGGCCAAGCACAAGTATGACAGGCAATGACTTTTCAAACAGAATTGATCAAATATCTTTATTTCCACAGGATGAAAAGGATCTTATAAATGCAAAAATCTGAAATTTTATATCTGTAGGTTTTTAATTCTCCCTTTCCATTTGCTCGATTCAATGCAAAATTTGTTCACATTATTACAGTATCTTTCATGCTGAAGATCTTAAAAAAAAATCTTATTAAAAAAAAAGATCTTATTTAAAGTGCTGAAGAGCTATTTGGAATGAACTGCTCTGCTGATGTAAAAAGTGTCTTTGCTGACTTCTGCTTAACTTTCCTTCATTTCAGCACTCAACTTTTCATAAGCAAAATGTCTTTTAGAATTGAATTGTTCTCCCCAAGAGGCCAAAATTAGTTATAATAATCAAGGAGATCTTTATTTTGCCAGCTATTGACTAGGTATGATTTTTTTTTTTGCTTTTGTGGAGGGCAATTGGGGTTAAGTAACTTGCCCAAGGTCACACGGCTAGGTTTTTGTTTGTGTGTGCGTTAAGTGTCTGAGGCCGGATCCGAACTCAGGTCCTTCTGACTCCAGGGCTGATGTTCTACTCACTGCGCCACCTAGCCGCCCTAGGTATGATTTTAAAACAATTTCTTTTTTTTTTTTTTAAGCCATTTCATAATTCTAGGTACATGAGTAGAATGGCTGAGGACAATGTGGCTTCACTGGTAAGAGTGTTCAGTTTGAGTCAGAGAACTTGGGTTCAAATTCTGTCTGTCACTCACTACTTGCATGATTTCAGGCAAATCCCTTAAACTCCCTGGGTCTTAGTTGCCTCACCTGTAAAATGAAGGGCTGAAACTTTAAGTCTCTCCCATATCTAAAACCTTGATCATGTAAAACAACTGAATAAATAGGAAATATCAGTAGAATTTTTATCCCTTCTAGCTCTAAAATCTTGATTACAGAAAACAATTGAATAAATGAGAAAATCAGTAGATTATTTTTTGTCTCATCCAGGTCTAAAACTCTGCTAAAAAAAAAAAAACTGAATAAATGGGAAAATCAGTAGATTGTCTTTTTTAACTTAAACTCTGATTATGAAAACAATTGAATAAATGGATAAATCAGGAGATTGTTTATCTCTCCTAGCTTTAAGACTGATTATGACATCAAATGAATAAATGGGAAAATCAGTTAAAAAAAAAACAAGGATAACTGCCTTACTTTTTAGTGAATACCATTAATACTATAATGTAGAAACATGTAAAGGGGTAGCAAATTAATACATTGCTTTGATTACAAGTCATTGCAATTTCACAGACTCTAATTATATGTCATGAAATACACCTCCTACAAAGTATACTGGTAAAGATAACCCTATAGATTATACCGTAGATTAGTTTATTTAAAACCAGTGGTGTGTTCCAACTTGCTTGTTGTCAATGTACCATATAACACACAGAGAGATGCCAAAAATGCCAACACTTCTCATAGAAATGGCTGTCCGCCCCTACTCAGAAAACCAATTCATGCCTATAGCCTTCCCAATTACTATTCCATTCCAGAGTTTCCTTCTTGGCCAAAGCTGACTAAGAAGATGGTAGTGGGCCAAGCCTGGCAACACCTGGAGACCCTTTTCAGTGAGGCTGAAGAATGGAAAGTGGGAATAGCAAACATGCTGGGTATTCTAAAAGACCACACAGGGATGCTGATCAAACCTGATTTTCCACCTGCCTTTAATACTGCCAGCTATGAACTATTGGCATCTGTCGCCAACACCTGGAAGGGTAAGGAAAGCATACTTACTATGCTCCCAAAACACCATGATTTTTCTATTGGGTAGAGGCAGAAACCATCACTAAGGTCCCATCCTGATGCCTCAGGGTTGGTATGGAGAAGCTCCAGGGTTCTCATAGTCTGTGCCAGCAAAATGAATAATCAGGAGAGACATAAGGAGTTTAAATTCTAATAGGGGAAGATAACACATATAGAGGATTGACATCAAGAAAAATAAAAGTAAAAGTGGGAGAATAGTGCCAAGGCAAGGGTTCAATGGCAGGAAGATGGTAAGAGGATCTGAATGGGCAACTGGAAGGGAATGGAATATGAAGGTGAAGCATCATCTAGAATCAAGGGCCAGCCAATAGATATGGTGGGCAAAGAAGGCTAGTTTGCATTCATTCAATCACCAATTCATTCAAACCCAATCTAGGTTATGTCCTAGAGTAGAAACTCCAAAGATGAAGGGATTAATTTCCTCAGAGACTGGTGCATGGATTTTGGAGGTCCATGAGGCAGAGGTCCAGATCTTACATGGAGGGAGGAAGTAGATTCTCATTCCATCAGGTCAGCAAGACAGTTGTAAGCAGGTGGCAAGATGATCTAGGTTGGATAGATGGAACATAAAGTTAAGCTACCCAGGAAATCTCCCTTCTCTTAGTGGTAAGATGAATTCCAGGAACTTGCTGCCTCATGATTTCCCCCTTCTCTATGTGGGAGGCTGAGTTTAGGCATTCTTAAAATTTCTTTAGATGTTGAAGGTTCAGGAACTCCCACTTCTGGCATCTTGGTTTTTCTGTCTGTGGCTGCCATGTGATCGACAGCATGTTAACGTGCCATTGGTTCTACAGGCCTATGTCCAAGTACCAAACTCCAGGAAGTCTTCTGGGACCATGTGGGTGAGAGAACCTGCATCTTCTGTGAACTTCTGCCCCAAGACAGCCATTAGCTTCTCGGGGTGAGGATAATGAAGGGAAAGGTTCCATCCCTTCAAATCTGGCTGGATCTTAGCATCTTAGCTCACCTGTTTACAAAGCATCTTACATCTCAAAAAGCCTGACCATACAGCTGACTCCCTTCCTTACAGACTGTGTGACAGCACAGTGTGTGGCTCCTCCTCTCACAATCCAAAAGTCTGAGCCAATCAATTTATCCCCAGTTGTTTTACACAGAATGTGAAAAAGAGCATGGGATTACAGGCTCGCAAAGTCAAAGCTGAAAAGAACATCGGAGGCTATCAAGTCTTTATTGAAGAGTTGAGAAAACTGAGCTCTAGAGACACAAAGTGACTTGCCCAGTGTCATTAGCTGGATTGGAACCCAAGTCCTCAAACTCCATGTTCAGTGCTTGTTTTTGGTACCTGCCTTCCTCCTCAAATAAGCCTGCCCTTTGGAAGCCAAAAATCACCAAACAACTATCATTATCACTCATCTTCTCCTACTTCTCTGTTCTCCTTCTATTTCTCATCTTCCCATCCCTTAAACGTGGATATCTCCCTAGGCTTTGCCATTAGCCTCTAATCTGACTTTGTCATATTCACTACTTTAAGCTTATTTATTCTTATATACTGGCATCATAGGCTTGGACTTGAAATCAATAATAATAATATTTATATGATACTTCCAAATTTGCAAGATGCATTATGTCATGTGATCCTTCCGACACAGTGCATGCTATTATCATTCCCCTTTCACAGATTAGGAACCTGAGGCTGACAGAGGTTATGTGACTTGTCCTGGGTCACACAACTCGTCAAGTGACTGAGGCAAGGTTCAGACTTGGGACTTCCTGACTCCAAGGCTAGCTTTCTTCCCACTATGCTACTTACCTGTCTCTATTCCAGCTTTGGCATTTATAAGCTAGGTGACTCTGGGTAAGTCACTTATGTGAACTTCATTCAAGATGGGTTTCCTCATCTTTAAAACAGGGTTAAGTATATTGGATTATTGCTCTCATGGGAATGTAATGAGTGCTCTGAAAGCCTTAAAGCATATGTGAGGTCATTTTTATTTACCTCCTACCCTTATAGTGAACTCCCAAATTGATACCTGCAATTCTAAATCCTCATCTCTGCTCAAGTTCTGCGCTTCTACCTGCCTTTGGGAAATGGCTTCTTAACCTAAATGCTATAAACATTTTTTTCAATATTTTGATAACTGAATTTCAACATAATTCATTTCCTTGGCAGTCCCACATATTTTATTTTATTCATATGCAAACACGATGCTGAGAAGGTGTTCATAGAGTGCCCTAGACAGCCCAAGGGGTACATGACACAAAAAATGATTGAGAATCCCTAATTTAATGACTTCACCATCACTTGAAACTCAACATGTCAAAATCCAGACTCATCTTGGCTTCCACATGCTTAGTTCTGTTCTGAAAAACCACCCTTCTTCCAGTATCCACAGTGAGAAACTATGAGATCATCTTTGATTTTCCTTGGGAACCCCATTCAAGCAGATGGGATGGAAAAGAGGTGAGGTTGCCATTACAGATCTGTGGTAAACCAGGCTGAAGAGCAAGAAATTGGTTTTCAAAGTCAGAAAGTCATACTTATGCTCACCAGGAGAAATAAGTAGGTAGGTGGAAACTTTCTCCTTCTCTGAACTTAAAAATAAAAAGAGATGGAAGAAGAAAGATCTTGAATTTAACAAAAGGAAGGGAGAAAATGCATGAACATTTATGTCTGGCCTTGCAAAAACATGCAAAAAGAAAAATTTTTAAAAAGATATGGTAGAAATTTAAGTAGAAGTTTCTACAAGCCACAAGAGCACTGTTATTCAGACTAATTACATAACAGAGAAGGCTGATAGTGTACAAAGATGCCAAAAACTCGAACATGAGTCAAAGTATTTAGATGCTTTACTTAAAAAGGCAGGGCCTAGGATTCCTACTATCCAGCACTTGCCAGGGCTAGAGAGCTTTTTTTTCCTCGAGGGCAGGGACTGTTTCATTGTTTTGTTTTATTTTTTTCTTTTTATATCCTCAATGCTTTTCACAGCAGATGCTTACTGTTTGTTGAATTGAATCAAAATATTTATTGGATATAGACTGTATGCTATAGCTGGGCTAGGAATTGTAGGATATACAAAGAGGTCATTGTATGTACAGGAGCAAGGCCTCTGCCTGCAAAGGGTTAGCAGTGGGAGGGGTACCACCATTACTGGAGCAGAGGGCATGAGTGAGCCAGTCTTAGTTCTTGCCCCTCTTAGAAGGCTCTGTTTGGTCCCTGCCTTTTTTTACCCAGGACATGATGCTGTAGGTGGGAGCAATATCTACTGGGCTCTGTGTTGCCATGACAACCCAGAAGCCTTCCTTCTCTTCCACCCAGGACCCAGGTTGGAGAGAACAGCTATGGATACCAGGCCATATGCACTCCTTCACTGGTCACAGATGCTCCAGCCCTAGACCCCTTCAGGGATTGTATTTGAAGACTGCCTCTACCTACCCATCTTGCTTCATCAAACCATCTTTTCAGGCCACCATAACTGTAGAATATCCAGCTAAACAGTACAGTGGATGAGGTTCTGGGCCTGGAGTAAGGAAGATGAGAATTCAAATTTGACTCAGACACATTAGCTGTGTGACCCTGAGCAAGTCACTCTGTTTACTCTGGTTTTCTGAACTATAAAATGAGGATAATAATAGCACCTACATCTCAGGATTGTTGTTGTTGTTGTTTGTCTTTCATTCGTGAAGAGGACCATGACATCAGAGAAATGATGCCATGACATGCAAGTAAATTGGATTTAAGTGAGGCAGGGCTGTGCAAAGTCACCAGCCTCACTTTCTCCTCTAGAATCATCTGGGTCCAGTGACAAGATATGGATTAGGATTACTGGAGATGGCCCAGGATGCAGTGGGGACCTTGGCCTTTTAAAGCTAAGATCTTTAACAGGTCTCAGTTTGACTGAGGCAACACCCATTCAGTGATTAAGGCTAAATAAGAAATGTGGCAGAGAATGGCCTTTTTGCCTAGTTTAAAAAAATGATCTGTAGGGGAAGACCCTCTGGCCAAAACAGAAACGACTGACTGGTTCAAAATGAATGTAAATAACTTCCCAGGATCATTGTGAGAATCAAGCAAGATAAAATTTGCAAAGCACTTTGGATAGTGTCTGGCAGATAGTAGGTACTTATATAAATGCTTATTGTTCCCTTTCCCAGACCTTCAGACCACAGTCCTCTCAATGCCAGGACACTTGGAAATTCAGATACCAGACAGATCAGAATTCACATGTGCACTCTACATATAGGCTGTCTCCTCCTTCCTCTTAGCATGATACAAAGGAGTTGGTGCTAAAAGTGAGTGGGTTGACTCCAGGGACCTGATGGTCAGGCATCTCTCCAGACCAATGCCCAACCAGAGCTCCTTGTTTCTTTCATTCCCTGACTCCATCCCAGCTCCATGCCACTCTCTCTCCTATTCCCTTCACTAGTTTCTGTGATACCTGTATGACAGACTCCTCTGTGGCATTTAAAGCTCTTATAATCTGGCCCCTTTCACCTCATCTAGTCTTCTTCCACAGTATTCCCCTCCACACACTGCAGTTCGGGCAGATCAGGTGATGTGCTATTTCTCCCTCTTGATTATTCATCTCTCCTCTCTGTCTTTCTATTTTTTGAAATGGAAATCTCTCTTTTTTTCAACTCTGCCTCTTGGAATCTCTGCTTCTTTTAAAATTCACCTCAAATATCACCTCTGCCATAAATCTTTCCACTGAAAGTTGCCCTATATCTACTCTGTATGAATATTATATGTAATAATAATGACAAACATTTATATAATACTTACTATGTGCTAAGCACTTTGCAAATATGATCTCATTTTTATCCTCACAACAACCCTGGGAGGGAGATGCTATTATCATCCCAATATTACAGATGAAGAAACTGAGGCAAATGATGGTTAAGTGACTTGTTCAGGGTCACACAGCTAGGGAGTATCTGAGGCCGGATCTGAACTCAGGTGGTACAGTGGATAAAACACTGAGCTTGGAATCAGAAAGACTCATCTTCGTGAGTTCAAATCTGACCTCAGATGCTTACTAGCTGTGACCCTGGCCAAATCACTTAAACTCCATTTTCCTCAGTTTCCTCATCTGTAAAATGAACTGGAGAAGGAAATGGGATCATAAAACCTCAAATGGGATCACAAATAAAATAACCCAACAACAATACCTTTCTGATTCCAGGCCCAACACTCTGTCTGCTGTGCTACCTTATCTTTTTGTTGTGTTCCTTTTCCCCTAACCTCCATCATATCCAAGATTATCTTATATCTTTTTTTTTCTTTATGGAGGGCAATTGGGGTTAAGTAACTTGCCCAAGGTCACATGGCTAGGTTTTTTATTTGTGTTTGCATTAAGTGTCTGAGGCCGGATCCGAACCCAGGTCCTTTTGACTCCAGGGCCGGCACTCTACTCACTGTGCCACCTAGCCACCCTATCTTATATCTTTCTACTCTGTATGTATCTTGTATGTACTTATTAATAATAATTATTATATTTACTATTTTCAAATCTACATATAAAATATATTTATATTTATTGTATATCTATTTGTATAATATACTTAATAGTAACAGAATTATTATAATAATGTGATATAATAGAAACATCAGTTAAGTAAATAATATATGTGTTGTGTTCCTTTCTTTACTCCCTATATCCAAGGTCAACACTCTCTATGTATCTTATGTGAATTTACAATGTACATGTGGCCATTGCTATTAGAGTGGAAACTCAGTAAATACAAGAATCATTTTGAAGTTTTTCTTTGTGACCCCAGGGTTTAGCCCAGTACCTGGCACAGAGGGCACACTTAAACACTTCAACTGATAGATGAGACAGAACTCTATCTTCTCCTAAGTATGTCTCTGTAACCCCTGGGAAGGCGAGGTGGTTGGGTGAGTAGTCAATGAAAATAAACATAGCAGACCTTAGGACCTGTCTTCACATGTGACTGAAAAGACATGGGCTTTGCTGCAGAAAAGAGCTCCAGTTGATAGAGTGATGGACAAAGATGCCAACAGCAATAAAAGGAAATACTGTGTCTAGATAGCACAGCCACTTGAAAGGAAACAGTAGAGCATGCTGAAGGAAGGAGACGGTCGTGTTACATTGCACATGAAAACAGGAAGAAGAAGGATCTGTTTTCAGTGTGAGACACCACAAGCCTATGGATTTCCATCCAAGTCTGGCAAATACATGAGAAAGGGGTACAGAAATGCTAGAGAACATTCCAGGAGCCAAAGAATGAGTAGAAATGAAAGACTCAAGAGTCATATATGCACTGGCAACATTCCCTCTAATGGGAAAAGAAAAATGGACAGCAGAACAACATGGGGGGAAAGAATGGGTAGTTGCAAAAAAGGTTAGGGTGGGCGGCTAGGTGGCGCAGTGAGTAAGAGCGCCGGCCTCGGAGTTGGGATGACCCGAGATCGAATCCGGCCTCAGAAAATGAGCACCCACACACAAATAATGACTAGCCGTGTAACCTTGAGCAAGTTACTTAACCCCAATTGCTTAAAAAAAAAAAAAAGGTTAGGGATAAGAACCATGGCATTTTGGTACAATGAACTCCTCGAAGGGGAAAAGCTCTCAGGCAATTCAGTTGGACACCTTCTCAACTCATAGTTTAAGAGTTTCCACATGTATAGCCTATATCAGATTGCATGCCATCTTGGGGAAGGGCAAGGGGAAGGAGAGGAAAAATTAGAATGCAAAATCTTGCAAAACTGAGTGTTGAGACAGAATCCATAAAATGACACAAAGAAGCTAACCTCCCACTAAGGACAGCCTGGCAGGCCAGCAGCAAGAGTCCAGCAAAGTGCTCTGGGAGCCAAGCCCAGCCCCAGGTGAGCTGGAGGTTTTAGCCCCAGGGTAGGCCTGACCAACCACTGGCTGGAGGGACTTCAGATCACCAGCAATTGTGGTGGTTTCCAGAATTATCAACATATAGATGCTAAGAACAAAGTGAGAGGTAAGTGCAGTGTGGACTTTGGGATCTAGTAGTTGGGAGTGAGGTTGACCTTTGCCCCCAGGGCAAGAAGCCACTGAGGAGTGGTGGCCCTGCAGCCACATGGCAGCTTCGGCTCCTGGCCTGCAGAGTGTAGGGAACTAAGCGTCCAGTCTGAGGGGTAATTGCTCTTGCTTTAACCTGCTTGGATCTGGATTGTGGTCTAGGGTGGAGGCCCTAGGGTATGAGACCAGCTTGCCAGAGTGTGTGGAGGCTTCAGAGAGGGCACCCAATAAATACCTTTGGCAGCTGAGAAAACCCCAGTGTTTGGGATGGAAGCTTCCCAGTCTGGTGGCAGAGTCCTACTGTGGCAAAAAGCCCAGGGGTCAAGTTACTGACTGGAGACATGAGAAGGCAAAGGAAGCAAAATAAACAGAGCACCTCAACTTTACACTCCTATTTTGTCGACAAAAAAAGATGAAAGCATGGAATAGGAGGAAGACAATGAAGTCAGAACTCCTGCACCAAAAGTTTCCAAGAAAAATATGAGCTGGTTACAGGCCATAGAGGACCTTAAGAAGCAAACAAGGGAAGTGGAGGAAAAATTGGGAAGAGAAATGAGAATGATGCAAGAAAATTATGAAATGAGAGTCAACAGCCTGACTGAGGAAAATAATACCTTAAAATATAGACTAACTTAGATGGCAAAAGAGGCTCAAAAAGGCAATGAGGAGAAGAATGCCTTAAAAAGCTGAATTTGCCAGATGAAAAAAGAATCTCAAAAGCTCACTGAGGAGAATCATTCCTTCAGAATTAGATTGGAGCAAATGGAACCTAGTGACTTCATGAGAAATCAAGATAGTATTAAACAGATCCAAACAAATGAAAAAAATAGAAGGCAATGTGAAATGTTTCATTGGGAAAACCACTGACCTGGAAAATAAATCCAGGAGAGATCATTTAAAAATGATTGGACTACCGGAAAGCCATGATCAAAGAACCTATAAATCACCCTTCAAGAAATTCTCAAGGAAAACTGCCCTAATATTTTAGAACCAGAGGGCAAAATAGAGGTTGAAAGAATCCACCTATCACCTCCTGAAAAGATCCCAAAAAGAAAACCCCTAGGAATATTATAGCCAGGTTCTGAAATTTCTGAGAATATTATAAGCAGCTAGGAAGAAACAATTTGAATATTGTGGAAACACAATCAGGATAATACAGGATCTGGCAGTTTCTACACTGAGGAATTGAAGGGCTTGGAATATGATATTGCAGAGGTCAAAGGAGCTGGGATTAAACCAAAAATTACCTACCCAGCAAAATTGAGTATCATGTTTCAGGGGAAAACATTATCATTCAGTGGAATAGAGGACTTTCAAGTGTTCTTGATGAAAAAACCAGAGTTGAATAGAAAAATTGACATTCAGATACAAGAAGCAAGAGAAGCATGAGAAGGTAAACAGAGAAAGGAAACCATAAGGAAAGTTGAACTATTTACATTCCTACATGGAAAAGTGCTAATTGTAACTGATGAAACTTTTCTCTTTATGAAAATAGTTGAAGGGAATAGAAATATATATATATATGTATATATATATACATATATATGTATATATATATACATATATACACACATATGTATATGTGTTTATATATGTCTATATAGGAGAATATATGGGCATATGAATATGTATATGTGAATGTGTGTATATATATTTACTGGTATACATAGATAGAGGGCACAGGACCAATTTAATAGGAAGGGATGGTACTTAAAAGGTGAAATTAAGAGGTGAGAGGAATATAATGAGAGGAAATGGGGAGAGACAGAATGGGGTAAACTATCCCATATAGAAGAGGCAAGGGAAAATGGTTGCAATGGAGGGGAAGAACAGGAAGGCAAAAAGGTAAAACCTTATTCTCATTGAATTTGGCTCAGGGAGGGAATGACATACACACTAAATAGGGTATCTCACCCTACAGGAGAGTAGGGAGGAAGGGGATGAGAGGGCAGATGATGGAAGGGAGGGCAGGTTAGTGGGGAGGGAAGTTGGAAACATCTACTTTTGAAAAGGGACAGGATCAAAGTAGAGAATAGAACAAGTGGGCGGTGGCATAGGAGGGAGGGAAATATAGTCAGTCTTTTCCAATGTATCTACCATGGTAATGTTTTGCATAGGTACACATGTACAACCTATACTGAATTGTTTATCTTCCCAGTAAGGGTGGGTGACAAGGGAAGAAGGGAATGAATCTGGAATTCAAAGTTTTAAAATCAAATGTTAAATATATATATATATATATATAAATACTATTTTACATGTAATTGGGAAATAAGATATACAGGCACTGGGGCATAGAGATCCACCATGCCCTACTGGAAAAGTCGAAGGGGGTGTGGGAGAAGATATGGGAGAGAACAGATTGGAGGAGGGGATATCCTGTGGTGACGCTATTTTGGGGTGGGAGGTAGGGGAAAAACTGAGGGAAAAATTTTGTAACTCAAAATCTGGCGGAAATGAATGATGTAAACTAGTAGTTAATAAAGCATTTGAAAAAAAAAACAATTGAATGTTGAAAACTAAAAATAAACAAATTACTTTTTTTTTTTAGAAAAAAAGTTTCCTAGAGCAGTAGTGTCAAATTTAAATAGAAAAAAGACCCTAACTGGTACATAAGGTCTGTGGGACATATATTGATTTAGAAAAATCACAGTTAATTTTATTTGTGTTCTATTATATTTTTATTGAGTTTGTTAAATATTTCCTAATTACATTTTAATTGGGATTGGGGCACACTCAGAATGTTGCAGGCCGGGACCTTGTGGCTGCTTTTACACTTCAGTCATAGAGCACTGATAAAAAAGTAATTTGTCCAGGGTCATATGACCTATTTGTTATTTATAATACAATATTCTTAAGTGCATTTTCAGAATTCCCTCGTCAAACATGGCTCTCAGAAAGGCAGATTTTGTAAAAACTGCATGAAGGTAAATGAAGATTTCTGCTACATTTTTTGCATTAACATTTATGAAATGGTGTAATCAAAGAACTTTATTGTCGAATTTTCTTTTCTTTGATACATGTTTGCTCATGGACAATGGGAAAAATCAGTAGCTGTAATTTTTAGGTTATCTAAGAGGCTAAAACCATGCCATGAAAAGCACATGTATTGTATATGAAAATAAGAGCTAGGATTGAAGCAGAGGTAATCAGTGCACATATCAGACAATCCATTTTCAGCTAAATGGTATTCCTAAAACTGTCCTCTACTCAGTAAACTTCATTGACCTCTTATTACCTCTAGAATATAATATAAACTTGCCTCTTTTGACAGTTAAGGTCCTTCCAAATCTGGTTTTGACCCATCCTTCCTGGTTTATATCACAGTATTCCCCATTACAAGCTCCATTTTCAGTCAAATCAATCTGTTCACTTTTCCTTCCACATGGTATTGAGTGTCCTTCCCTCTCCCCCTCCCCCATACCTGCCACACACACTCTCCTCACCTCTATGTCTTAGAAGCTCTAACTTCCAAAAAACTTAGTACAAGTGTTTCCTGTTAGAGATCTATCCTGATCTCACCCCAACCAGTTGTTGATGCCATCCCATCCAGAAAATCACTATGAATTTACTTTGTGTTTCTTTAGCTGTGTACGTATTATCTCCCTCAACCTCCATGACCCTAATAAAAAACCTAAGCTCCATGAGGTCTAAAGCTGTTTTGTTTCTGACTTTGTATACTTAGCTCTTAGCATAGTTTCTGATCCATCAACTTTTGATTTTACCTTGACCTTTGATTTCACTGAGAAATCCCACTGAACAAACTCCCTCTGCTAAATGTCCATCTGCCATTGCTCCACAACTTAGTCATAGAGGGATGCATGGGGGTACTGAGAAATAAGGGGTCTTGGCTAGGGGTCACATAGACACTATATATCAGAGACAGGATGTGACTCAGGTCTTCCTGATTCTGGGTCAGATCTGTGGCTACTGTGGCTCCCTTCTTTGCTAAGCACATTGATAGTAGGTGGTAGAAAATTCGACTCCTTCTCCTACTAATTATTTGAACTCAGATAATGTCTCTAAGCTTCAATTTCTTTGTCTGCTAAAAAGGAATAATAATACCTGTTGGGCTCACACATAGGGATGTTTTGAGAACAAAATTATATAAGATATATGAACAGTGTAAAGTACTGTACAAATATGAATTCTTACTATTATGATTCTTAATACATTTATATGTATGTGTGTATATATATGTATGTATGTATATATGTGTATATGTATACATATATATATATACACACACATATATATATTCAAGAAAATTAGTGAAAAAGGGGGGCTTAAAAATTTATTTCCTCTGGTGGTTGTCCCATATGATGGATATAGGACTGGCTATGGAGTCAGGGAAATGAGTTCAAGTAGTGCCTTTGATATATAATAGCCCTGGGACTATGGGAAAGGTGCCAAACCTTTTAGTGTCTCAGCCAACTCCTTAAGACACTACATTTGAAAGAGCTTCAACTCCAGGAGTCAGAGGATCTGGGTTCAGGAACTTATTTCCTCTCTGACTTTGGGCAAGTCATGTAACTTCTTCAGGTCTCTGTGTCCTCATCTGTAAAATGATTGAGTCACACAAGTGGTCTCTGAGGCTCCCTTCATCTTGAGTCTATAGACAATGTGCTCCTCTGGTGGAGGTAGTTTTAATTCTGGGAATTCCACATACTGAAGGACTCACAGGTATGGATCAAGAAACAAGAGCAAAAAGAAATTGTCTTCTGAAAGTATCACTTTAAATCATACTCAATGTAACAGAGTAAGAACTGGAAGGAATCTCAGAGGCCATTTAGTATAATTCCCCCAATTAACAGATAAGAAAACTGAGGCCCAGACATATGAAATCACTTTCCTAAGACCCTCTAGGGAGCTTATGTGGGATTTGTGCCCAAGTCCTATTATTCTAGAACCAATTTATCTCCCACTATATCCCAATGCTCCTTTTGCATTCTTTGGAAAGCATTATCCTTTGTCTAAAATGTGATCTTGAAAATTAGAATTTGGAGCCACTGTCTCCTTCACTGTGAGATTGGGCAAGTGATTTGATCTCTGAATGTGTTACTCTTCCAATCCATAAAGCAGAGTTAATAATACTCTTCCTACCTTGCAAAGGTGTTTTCAGGATTGATTAATTAGTAAAGGTTTATAAAAACACTTTGACATTCTCAGATGAAAGATGCTGAAGAAGCATAAAGTGTCATTATAAGTTTAACAATTGGTAAACCTAGCATTAAGATAATAACACTTTGCACTTTTGCAAAGATCAAAGAACTTTGCCAACAAATATCATTATCCCCATTTTTTCTTAACAGGGAAACTGAGGCATAAAGTGGGTAAGAGGGAAGCCTTTCCCCTCTAGAAATATTATATATAAATTACAAAGGCAGAAATAGAATAAAATTGACACTTGTTTCAATTTTCTTAATGAGGGAGCATGACATGAAGGCTAGAGTGTTGGACCTGGAGTCAGGAAAATTTGGGTTCAAATGCCATCTCTGGCTCTTGCTAGTTAGTGTGTGACCTTGGGTAAGTCACTTATCCTCTCTAAGTCTCATGTCTCTCATCTATATAATGAGTAAGTAGAACTAGATGGATTTGAAAGTCCCTTCTACTTTGAATTCTCTGATCTCTAATCCTATATATGAAATAACGAGGCACCATCAATGCACCAATTAGCTAAGCCAGAAATATTGCAAGCTGGTTTACTTGCTGCCAAGGATCATTCCTAAGAGCTTTTGCCAGGGGTACTCTGCCCTCTTCCTCCCCTCTGAACAAAAGCAAAAACAAAAAATTAATGGCTAAATATCTTTGCCTTGGTGTTATCAGGTAAATATGAACATTAACTGGAGCCCCAAACAGGAGAAATCACAAAATAACCAGACTGAGGGACTTGTATAGAAGAGAAGAGAGGTAGTTTAGCAGGGACCTTTTCTTTCTTTGTTTCTTTGTTCCTTCCTTCCTTCTTTCCTTCTTTCCTTCCTTCTTTTCTTTCTTTCTCCCTTCCTTCCTTCCTTCTTTCCTTCCTCCTTCTTTCCTTCCTTCTTTCTCCCTTTCTTTCTTCCTTCCTTCCTTCCTTCCTTCCTTTCTCTCTCTCTCTCTCTCTCTCTCTCTCTCTCTCTCTCTCTCTCTCTCTCTCTCTCTCTCTCTTTCTCTTTCTCTCTTTCTTTTGTCTCTCTTCTCTTTCTCTTTCCTTCTTTTTTTGTAATGGTTGTCATGGTGAGGGGGAGGTTGTAAAATCTTTTGTGTCTAAGAATCTCAGATTCTTTTTAGCCAAGAGTGAACTATTCCTTTCACTAATTTTCTGATTTAGTAAGTCAACCACTTGTTGACTTACTAAATAGAACTGGACCTGGGTTGGTTGTCCCAGTTTGGGAATTCTAAGAAGGCATCTTCCTCCATATATAGTACTAGTTTGAGAGACTTAAGACCTCATGCAGACAATGTAGTAGAGTGGGGAGAAAAAAAATAAAAACAAAACAAACCCCAAACTCAGAAGCTCTGGGGTCAGGTGACCAGGGTCCAAATCCTACCTTCCATGTGTGACCTTAGGCAAATTAGTTTATCTGGATGTGAGTGAGTGGCTGGGCTAGCTGGCATCTGGCCGTCCAAATTTTAATCTATGACCAGGTGAATTCATATTACTGGTTTGGGTGCAAGAGTGCTTGCCATGTGCAGAGTCTTTGCCACAAAATTGAACAAATTTAGCATGTGTTGGACTCTGTTAAAGACAATTTGTTCTTGTAAGGACACCATTATAATATTGTTTCCTTTCTAACAGATAATCATGTTTTTTCTATATGAAACAATATTATTGTTCTAAGGATGATTGTAGGGAGACTCAAGAAGTTGTGATTTTGGTTAAAAAAATAAGGTATGGAAGCAGCAACAGCCATTAGCAAAAAAAAATTTAATTCAATGAGTATTTATTAGACATATTTCTGAATTATAAGATCATAGATGCATACTGTAGTGGAAGAAACCTTAGGTTTAGAAGCAGAAGACCTGGGTTCAAATTCTGTGAGATCTTGAGCAAATCACATCTGTGTGCCTCAATTTTCTCATCTGTATAATGGGACAAGGGAAGTTTAGATTAAATGACTAGCCCAAGGTAGAATATGGTGATGCTGGGATAGAATCCAGGAATCTGAGGGTTTGAGGGAGTCTTGGAGGTCGTCTAATTAATAGCAGGTAACATTTACAGAGTATTAAAGTGCCTGGCATATAGTAAACACTGAATAAATGATTATTTCCTCCCTTCTTCTCTTTCCTTTCTCCATCCCTCCCTTCTTTTCTTCTTTCCCTCCTTTTTTCTTTTCCTTCCTTCCTTCCTTCATCTTCCCTTGTTTCCATTTTCCCTCCCTCTTCTTCCCCCCTTTTCCCCTTCTTTCTTTACCTCCTTCCTTCTGTCTTCCTCCTTCCTTTTTTTTTGGAAGGGAATTTAGGAGTCATTTAGTACAACAATTCCCCAGCATGTAAGAATCTCCTCTATGATATTCTCAACAAAGAGAATTTTTTAAATTTAAAATTTTTAAATTTTCTGTACAGGAAGCTTGCTTTCATTTTCATTCCTCAGACCTCCAGACTGGTCTCCCTTTTGTCCAATCTATCTTACACATAGCTACCAAAATAATATTCCTAAGGTACAGGTACAACTATGTCATTTCACTGCTCGATAACCCTTCCATGGTTCCTTTTCCTTTTAGGATAAATACAAACTCTCAGTCCTCCACAATCTGGCTCCAGCTAAGTCTTGCCATAGTTGTTTCATAATTTTCCCTTACCACACTCTTTTCTGGTCCAACAAATCTGCTATGTGTCCCTTGAACTTCTTCCTTTCTTCTGGTCTTTACCCAAGCTATCCTTCCACCCCTTGGTCCTTTAGAACCACCACCTTCCTTCCAAGCTCATTTTAGGTACAACCGTTTCATGTAGACTTTATTAGTGTTCTCTGCCTGCTCAGATTACTTTTTACCTTTCTATACATGTTGTATCATCCAACAGCATGTAAACTCTTTGACTCCAGGGCCTGTTTCCCTTTCCCCTCTGTATCCCTAGTATACATAGTAGGCATTTAATAAATGCTTATTGGATTAGATTGAATTTGTCACAAACCAATTTCTTCCATTTTCAAACAGCTCCAAAGATGACCTCATTTTCCCATTTGTTCAATTGAAATCCACTTTCTTGTAATTTCCATCTATGGTCTTAGTTCTACCCTTTAGAGTCAAACAGTCTAAGTCTACTCCTTCTCCATTAGGACAGCCCTTGGAAGATCTGGGGACAGTGACCACATTTTTCCTTATGGCCATCCAAACATTCCAAACTAACTCAACACTTCGTATTTCCCTCAACTAGTCCTCAAATGACATAGTCCCCTCACCTTGGTGATCTCAAAATGTTGTACACAAAATGGAATTCAAAATGGACCATGTTTCTGAGGGCCATTAAACCTAGAATAAAATTTGTTAGTACCATGATTTGCAATATTGTCATTTAAATCCTGCTTTTCTCCAAGGGGTTAAAGATGCTTTCTAAACTTCCAAGTTATTTGATAGGTATAAGTCCTTAAAACCCCTTTCAAGGAAGGATATCTGCAGCTTGATATACAAAAAGATACCATTCCTCTTGTTCAAATACCCTCCTTTTATGCCCTACTTAGGAAGGGGCAGCACATTTCTGCATAATTAGCATATCTTGGCCCTAAGCCTTGAGCCTTATAATGCTATTCAAGTGATTATGACTCTCTGAGAAGTGCTATAATCCTTTTGAAATGCAATGTTTAGTTTTTCTTGGTGCTCTTAGGAAAAGGAATGTATAAACTAAAAATGGGATCAGAATTTCCTGCTGCTAACCCAACTTGGGGCTTGTATATGTTCAATCATGTTCACGGCTCTCAGGACAGTTTGTGGTGTTTCCCTAATTGAACTGTTCTGTGTAGTTCATATGGCTGTTCAATTCCTCTTCATTCTGTCTTTTTTTTTGAAATGGATTCTGAGCAATTAAATCATCACTTCGAGAAGCTGAATTTATTTTTTCTCTAAAATATTGTATATGAGAGTGACACATATTTGTTTCCATGTTCTGAGGGTGTGGACATGTCTTAAAGAGAGTACTTCATACCTCACAGTCAAAGGCAGTACATAATTGATATAAATCAAGACAGATTAATTATATTTGCTTCTGGGAGACTTTGCTTCTGCATGTGCCTATGTCATAGTGAGAAAAAATTTACATGATATTAATCAAGTTGAGATTCTTATCTTTTAAGTGTTCTGAATTTTTTCAGATACCTTAGCTGAAGCAAGATAGGCTTTTGGGTGGTGGATTTGGGCAGGTATAGTTTTGTTGTGTGGGTTGTTGGGTTTTTTATTTTGTACTCTGGTTTGTACTATGGCATTTAATGTATTAAGAGGATATGGAGCAACCCTAGCATCTAGGCGGTGAAGCAGATAAAATTTTAGGCCTAGAGTCAGGAAATGTCTGAGTTCAAATCCAGCCTCAGATGCTTACTAACTGTGAGACCTTGGGCCAGTCATTTAGCCTTGTTTGTCTCAGTTTCCTCATCTGTAAAATAAGCTGGAGAAGAAAATGGCAATCCACTCTGGGATCTTTGCCAAGAAAACCCCAAATGGGGTCATGGAGAGTCAGTCATAACTGAAATGACTAAACAACATCAAGAATGACCCTGGGGGAGGCTAGGTGGCGCAGTGAGTAAGAGCGCAGGCCTCAGAGTTGGGATGACCCGAGATCGAATCTGGCCTCAGAAAATGAGCACACACACACAAATAATGACTGGCTGTGTAACCTTGAGCAAGTTACTTAACCCCAATTGCTTAAAAAAAAAAAAAAAGAATGACCCTGGCATCTAGGTGGCAAAGTGGATAGAACACTGAGCCCAGAGTCAGGAAAAGCCTGAGTTCAAATACTGCATCAAATGCTTACTAGCTGTATGACCTTAGGCAAGTCACTTAACTGCTATCTTCTTCACTTTCTTCAGCTGTAAAATGGGATTAATAATAGTACCTAGCTCATAGAGCTACTGTGAAGATCAAAGAAAAAAACATTTGTGAAGCATTTAGCACTGAGACTGTCACACAGTAGGTACTTAATAGAGGCTTGCTTACTTCTCCCACCCCCATAAGTGAAGTGTGCCACCTCAAGAAGTAGGGGGATTCCTGGCACCTCATCCATCACTAGCGGTCTTCAATGGAGGCTAAATATAACCCCTTTGTTGGGAATCTTAGGTCTGGACATAGAAGGGACCCCAGAAACCAACCCTCCAGTTTTACAAATGAGGGAATTTTGGTGCCTTGGGAAAAGTTGATTTGATAGTATAAGAGGCCGACTTTGAATTCAGGGCCTCAGACTGTTCTTGACACTACCATGTCCATAGTTATAATCCTGAGACACCATTTAATTTGGCAATCAATTTCAAGTGACATCCACCATTTTGAACTATCTTTTATCATTCATAAAGTCATAATATAGAACTGGAAGGGACTTTAGAAATGATCCCATTCAAATCCCTCTTTTTAACAACTGAGAAAAATAAAGTCTAGGGAGGTTATTTTTAAAAAAATTAAGTTGTATTTTTTTTTCAAATATCAAGTATTTCTTTCTTTCTCTTGCCCCTCCCTCCAAAAAAAAAAAAAAAGAAAACCCAACACCAGAACGTTAACCTCTAGAGCTGTTTAAAAAGATTCAGCTAAGGTCAAATATATAGGAAATATCAGAACTGGGATTTGAATGCCAAGTCCTCTGATTGTATAGAGACAAGATCTTTCATTGTGCTATACTGCCTCCTGTCATAATACAGATTCCTCCTTGGACATTGGTTGAACTCAATGACTTTCTGAAGTCTCTTCCACCTTTGAGGTCCTTTGATTCTGTAATAAAATTTCTTACCCAGTTAACCCCACAAAAGGACTTCTTGGATGAACTATTTAAACTAATGTTACTAATTTAAACTAACAGGGACAATTCTTAAACCATGGAAACATTAATTTTATTGATACCTTTTGTATTTGCATCATCTTCATTTTAAAATATATCAACCTCTCTCCCACACCCTGCAGGCCATTCTTTGTTATAAAAAATAACAGGATAGGAAAAAAGAAATCATTCACCAAACTAATGTTAGTTTGATTGTACATGTAATGTTCAACACTCATAATTCCCTCTTACAATGGAAGAAGGGAGGGCATTTTCTAATCTCTTATTTGGAGACAAGCCCAAAATATTTATTAATAATGAAAGTTTTCCAAGACAGAAGCAGATACTATACATCAGTCATTTTGTGATTGATTTTGTGTGTCCATTTTGATGTCTGGTTTCTACTCAATGAATTAAGTCATCTATGTGGCTCACCCAGCTCATTAATTACTTACAATGCTTCAGGGATCTGTAATCACATTGACTGGAGAAGGAAATGGCAAACCATTCTGTATCTTTGCCAAGAAAACCCCAAATGGGGTCATGGAGAATCAGACACAACGGAAACAATTGAACAACAAAAATCTCATTGACGTGAGTGTGAGCATTAGTAATACAGACTAGAACCCCACCATACCTTAAAAGATGGCCCCTTACTTGTTCTACTTGAAGAACTTAGCTTCACCTCATTAGGAGCCTACTTAAATCTTTCCTCAGAATCCTACTACCTGAGTGACCTTGGGCAAGTACCTTAGCCCAGTATGCCTCAGATTTCTCATCTATAAAATGGCGACAATAATAACACCTACTTTCCAGGGTTGTTTTAAATATCAAATGAGATAATGTATCTAAAGTATAAAGATAGTACACAAGATAATATATGTAAAATGCTATGGTGAACGGAAAAGATAGAAAGAAAAAGATAGTCATTTAAAATGTTATGGTGAATGGAACACTGGAAGACCTGAATCTAAATCCTGCCTCAGTCACAAGCTGAGTTAAGTGACAAGTCACTTAACCTCTGTTTGCTTCATTTTCCTCATCTGCAAAATGGGGATAATAGCACCTACCTTTCAGGGTTTTTAATGGTCAAGTAAGATAACATCTGCAAAGTGCTTTGCAAATCTTAGAGTACCATCTATATAAATAGTGATAATTATTATTTACATATAAAGTGACTAACTGACTAACACAAATAGGCCTCTGAGGTCCCTTTCAGGTTTAGGTTTATGATGATGTGATATAGCTAGTTAGATTGGTCCTTACTTAGATGGTGGACACAATGCTGGTCCTCATGCCCATATCTAAAACTAAAGCCTTCCCCCTTTGAGAGAGCCTACTGATATAACTTGGTAGAGAGGAAAGAGTAGACTGAGCTTTTTAGTTTCTGATGCCCCTTAATATTTCTGTAATCTGAAGCAAGGCTTCAGTTCCCTCATCTGGAATATGAGGGTGTGGGATACTCTACGGTCCTTTCCTTCTCCAACTCCCCTCCATCATTGCTCATAATACTCAAGTATTATGAGGGACCAATGCTGAATCTATTCATCAAGTGGGTAAACAACAAAAAAAAGATAAAAACTTTTTTTTTCCTTTTTAGAGGGCAATTGGGGTTGTTACATGGCTACTAAATGTGTCAAGTGTCTGAGGCCATATTTGAACTCAGGTCCTCCTGCTTCTAGGACCAGTGTTCTATTCAGTGTGCCACCTAGCTGCCCCAATAAAAACATTTAAAGTTTGATTGTTCCCATCATACTGAGACATTTTTATGCCTCTCTATACAGTATGTTTTTCCACTAAGTTAAAACATTACTGGCCATTGGAGTTGTGTTTTGAACCTGGGTTCAAGTCCTGACTTTGTGATTTATGACTTTGGATAAAGCCCATAAGCACTCCAAGCCTCAGCTTCTTCCTCCATAAAATGAGGAGACTGTGCCAGAAGACTTCTTCCATCCCTCTAGCTCTAAATTTCTGTCTCTATGATACATAAGTAGTGGGTAATTGGCAGAACTCTGTGTGGAAGAAGATTCCTCAGCTTTTTCTCTCCATACTCCTGTTTATTCTACAATGTGTTTAATTTACACTAAATTCTGACTATCTGTGGCAGTCAGATAAATAAGGGAACAACATGATTCTGGTGAGACTAAGGCCATGAGGTCAATCCTTGGAGTCAAGACACCTCTCCTTTATTCCATCACCTTGGATGACACCCCTAACCTTGTGCATTGGGGCTTCAAGCTTGTGCTAGTGTTACAAGAGGGCCTGGGGAGAGAGTGAAGATGGATCTTCTCCCACATCTTCCAATCCTACAAATCATGCCCTTCCAACAAAGGTCAGTGGTGTTGTCCTCCTCCATGGCAATTCCCATCTTTTGACAGATTCTAGACCTTTCTGACCCTAGTAGAAATGCCTTCCAAGATTGAGCGTCTCCCTCAGAGAATCGTTACTATTTACACCAACAACATTCTTTTCCTTCAGCTCTCCCTTTTTCTCCGTGACATCCTGGGCAGAGTGTTAATGTCACATTCATTTCCTGGCTGTCCTGTAAGCTTTTTCATTTCACTCTGTGATGACGCCTTCTTTTCTGGCTGGTACCCCAATCTGATTGTAAAGCACTTAGCACAGTGTCTGGCACATAGTAAATGCAGTATAAATGTTAGCTATTATTGTTGTTAATTAAATCAAATAAAAATCAAAGCAGAAAGGCAGTGTGTTATATCAAATTGACCACTGGCCTTAGAGTCAGAAAGAGCTGGGGTTACCTCAGACACTTACTAGGCAAGTCAACTAGTCTGTGCCTCTAGGCTGCTCTCTAAGTTAAATACTAGTCCCATGTGGCACAGTCAATAGAATACTGGCCCTGGAGTCAGCAGAACATCAGTTTAAATCTGGCCTCAGACACTTACTGCCTGTGTGACCCTGGGCAAGCCCAAATTGCATTAACAAAAAGAGAGAGAAGTTACTGTTATGCATCTGTGAGGAGGGTTTCTAGCACAGAATTCCCCACACCGGATCCATTTTGACTCTCTCTCCAGGCCCTCTTGTGTCAATGTCCTACACCTGCCTCACTTAAATCCAATTCACTTGCAAGTCAAGATATCACCCTGCTGATACCATGGGTCCTCTGAGAATGAAAGACAAAGGACAACAACAGCCTCTTGACAGGAAGGCAATGAACTGAAAATGCAGAAAGAGATGTAAATTTTTGTCTGTGGAGATGGACGGAGCTCAGCTTTCAGAGGACCTGGATTCAAATTCTACCTCTGTTACTTGTAGACTATGTGACCTTGGGTAAGTCACATAAGTTTCACATGTTTCAGTTTACTCCTTTGTAAAATGAGAAGGTTAGACTTGCAGTTCATTCCTATGACAATTCAGAACAGCAGAGGCTACAAAGCATTACTTGAAAAGTGGATTGGTTTGTTTTTAACATCCCGGCTTTACATTTGGAAAAGAACTTTGAGGTCATTCAGGCTTACCCTCTCCCATTTCACAGATGAGGAAACTGAGGCCCAGAGACTGCCTTTGTCAGCAACGCAGCCAAGGTTCAACTCAGGTCCTCTGGTTCTGAGCTCTTCCTGCTGTATCACAATGCGTCCAAAAGGACTTGAGTCTCTCTGACTCCTTATCCACCACAAACTACCAGACACACCTTCAATATTGGCAAAGCTGAATGCTTTCTGGGAAGGGATTTTGGCATGTAAAAATCCTTAAGGCCATCTGAATAAACCATGCAAGATGATCTATCTTTTTTTTTTTTTAAGAATAAATGTCTGAGATTCATTAGGAAATTTTTTCTAGAGAAACAGATTTTGCCTTTAGCATTTTTTTTTTTAGTCAGAAGCCTGTTGTATAAGAAGGAATTTATGAGTAATTCCCCCAGGTATTACATTGCAGACCTGGGCTTTTCTTCATGTGGGACTTTGGCTAGTGCCTTGCCTCTCCTTTCAATGCATGCTCTGGGCTTGACAAGATCCAGGCTAACAATGAATCCCATGTTCTCTTATTGTCTGGGGTCTCTGTCCTCCTTCGTCTCTATTAGGGGTGTGCTATAGTCAACTCCAGAACTGATGGTTAAATTTTCAGGGTGAGCATTTTCAGAAATTGCCACAAAACAGAGCTTCCTTTAATATTTTATAGACTGTCTAGAGTTAAGAAAGTGTTAGTAATGCAAATTAAACTTCACAGTATGTGTATATATTTCTCCTTTTTCCCTGTCCCACTCAGTTGTTAAATACTTGCCAGCATGTTATTATACGGCATTGAGCTCAACCAGAGTGTAATAGAAAGCTCAGAATTAAAGTAATCATAGGCAGGAGGCCTGGTAACGGGAAACTAATAATGGTATAATAAAATTGATATTTATATAGTGCTTTTCATTCATTATCTCATTTGAACCTCATGATATTTTTGCTCTTTACCCAGTTTCTGTGGAGTGGAGTGGCAATCTCTCCATGGCTTCATTTGTTCAACAGGAGAGAGAGTAATTAGGGCAGCTTCAGACTTCCTAATGCTGCTATGGAGTCATTTCAGTTGTGTCTGACTCTCCATGACTCAATTTTGGGATTTTCTTGGCAAAGATACTGGAGTGGTTTGCCATTGCCTTCTTCAGCTCTTTTTTATAGAAGAGAAACTGAGGCAACAGGGTTAAGTGACTTGCCCAAGGTCACACAGCTAGCTAGTAAGTGTCAGACTGTATTTGAACTTAGATGTTCCTGACTTCAGGGCTGGCTCTCTATCCACTGCATCACCTTGTTGCCCCAAGTGAGAATATTGTATTTTCATTTCCTTCCCAACCCAGAAGCACATGTAGGATTTGAAATGAATAGGTGTCTTCATGTGCTAGGGACCTAAAACAAAGCAAGGACATGGGGCAAGTAGACACCTCTAATCTGAGAAATCCTAAATCTAAAAAAGAAGGCACTTTACTCCAATGGAAAACAACAAAATCCACATTATTCATACATTCTTAGATACTTGCCCACTTTCTGTTGAGAGATTCCATTGCAATATCCATAAAATCTCTGTGATCAATATTACTAGAAAAACTTCCCTTGGTTAAAATGGGAAAAGCTATAACAAAAATTTGTTTTTAAGGCTCATGTACTATCTATCCATTTTGAACTTGGCATTGTAGGAGATCTGTCCCTAGGATGGGCACCATACTTTACCTCTGGTTGAATATAAACAATGCTAAATAAGTAGCAAATAAATTATTCCTCAACTATGGAGCTCTCATAGTCAGAAAATCATGTTCTTCATGTAAGAGCTGATCAGAAATGAAAGTACAGCCCAATATAGGTGTATTTCTTGAAAGTCCCCACTAGAATATGATTCAACTCAATTCAGTTCAATTCCACAAATATTTCTTAAGCTGAGGCTTAAGTCGATAGAGGGCTGGCCTTAGGCCAGGAAGATCTGGTTCAAGTGCTACTTCAGATGTATGTATTGGTTTTGTGACCCTGGGCAAGTCACTTAAATTCTTGGTGCCCTAGCTGACTCTTCAGGATGGTAAAGTTGCAGAGAAGATGCCAAGCTAACATTGGTAGAGAGAATTTCCTTCTCTGAGAGTTTTATCAAGGAAATAACAGGTTTAGTCCCTATTCCTGAGACATAGTAAGGCACTATGCTAAATGCTAAAGATACAAAGAAAAATTAATTAAATAGTCTCTGCCCTCAAGAAGCTTATGTTTTACTAAGAGGATACAGTATCTATATGAGTAAGTACAGCATGTGTACACATTGCAGGGATGATGAAAGGATCTCTTGTTTAGTTAGACTAAACAACCCTCATAGAACTGAACATGTTGACCCCTTGCTGAGAGACATGTTTCCAGTGGGGAGGATTCTGTGACTCTCTATTGGTTCCCAGGGAAGGGATTTCATCAATGATGATTGGCTACTGAGTGACAAAGCAGATAGACTCTGGTGTCCAGCAACCTCACCCTTGGTAATCTATAAATATGAGGCACCACCCTGAAGTCCACTTGAAGATCCTTCTTTGGTGGAATTTTTTTCTAGTGCATTCTCTCCTTTGAACTTGAAGACCCTGGTGGACAGGGAGAAGGAGAAAGAGACTCAGTGGATTAAGAAAGGACTAGTCTAGAAGGTGGCATTAATTAATACTTTGAGGGAAGTTAGGGATTTTATGAGAAGACAAGGGGGAGCATTAGAGTGAAAACTCTTTCAGGGAACAGAATTATTATTTTTTTGTTTTTTCAGTCTTAACCAAGAGCCTTTCACATAGTAGTTTCTCAATAAACATTTTATGAAATAAATTGACTTGAATTGAAAGATTAAAACTGTAAAAATTTGTTTTTTTGAAAAGCCACAAGGGCAGATTGATTGTTCATTGCCTATAATCCCAGATACCAGTTTGGGAGTTCTGAGCTACAATGGGGCTAAAGCTGATTGGATATCTGCAGTAAATTAGACATAGCTATGGAGAGCCCTCGTGAGGAAAGAGCCATCGGTTTGCCTAAACAGGGGCAAATTGACCCAGTTCAGAAATCAAGCAAGTGAAAACTCTAGCACCAATCAGTAGTAGGTTGCACTGATGAGTAATCTCTACATTTATAGCCTGGGAGAAAAAAAAAATTTTTTTAAAAGCCACAGATTTTTGTATTACTAATTTGGTATTAAAGTATTGGTATTTGGTATTGACAAAGGTGTCAAAGACCATTCTCTCTGATGTTCTAAAGACAGTGTGGCTTTAGGGATAGGGCGCTACACTGGGAATTCAACCTGTGATGCCTATTGGTATTTATCATAACCTCTCTAAGCCTCTTTTACTCATTTGAAAATTTACAATATTAACACTTATATTACCTATCACACATCTAGTAGTGAAACTCACATGAAGTCCCTTTGCAGACTTCAAAGCATTATAAAAATGTAAGCTATTATTAAAATTTTATCCTATATATAGGAAAATTTGAATTTGCAAGATGACCTTGCTGAAAACAGCCCCTTTTCTACTACTGCTGCCATGGAATAGTTTCATTTCAAATGTAGGTCAGAGGAAAATCATGCTTCTTTTGCCTTCTTTGAAATCATTATTTCTTTTCCTTTTTTTCTCCGGTGTTATTTCTGCTTTCCTTGATGGTTAATGTTCCATGGTATTTGAAGGAAGTTAGCTTTCTGGCCTAGATAAGCAAATCGCTATCTATGATTATGCCATGTCATTGAAGCTTTTTTCTTTTCGAGATCAGCATCTGTAAATGACTTTGAAGAATCAATCACTAACAAATAGCCTCAAAAGAAGCCATAGCCTAGTAAGGTTGGACAAATATTTAACTAGAATCTTTCTTATTATTGTGATACTTCCCTGTGCTATAGTTTTTAGAGCAGGTGAGGGTCTCGGAGACCATCAAATTCAACCACATCATTTTACAGATGGAGAAATGGAGGCCCAAAGAAACAAAGTGACTTGCCCAAGGCCACAAAGGGAACAAGTTGCAGAAGTGGGATCTGAACTCAGTTCTCCAAAACCAACATTGTTGTCACTTTACTCTCAGCAATATTACATTTTGATTTTAGGAAGCTTAATCCTTTGTGAGGAGGGTTACTAAATATATTCAATGCATGGTAGGTATTTTCTAATGATTAGATCTGACACAAGAATCAGTACTTATTGTTTAGTTGAAACAATCCTATTTGCATTTTATTATGTTTAGTTGTGGGCTTAATGGGGAGGAGGAAAGGAGCAGGGAAAGAAGATCATGATCTGAAGTGTGGAATATGACCAGCAATCTTTTTTTGTATTTAGTATTTTTATTTATTTTTATTTTTTATTTTATTATTTTTAATTTTAATTTTTCACTGTTTATTATGCATTCCACATCTAACTAGCTACTATATTGGACACAGAACAATTCAAAGACAAAGACCCAGCTAGACCTAGCCTAGGTAGAGGGACAAAACTCATGCCTGTGAAACAAAAACACACAGTTATCACATGTGTTTATAGACTCTGGAGGTCTCTATCCCAATTCCATGTGTACTGGAACATATACTGAGTTCCCTGAGGGTATCAAGCTAAGACTAGAACTCAGTTTCTCCAATGCTAAATCCAGTATGTTGTTTTTATCATTAAGTAGGATGTGAGAGAAATGATTATTAATAACCAAGGATTTGGGAAGATTCCAATTTCCCTCTTTTTCTTTTATCCTCATTTCAAGACCTCAGTCTCTGAAGGTTGAGCTAACTTTCTCTTCCAGCCTGACCTCACACAGGTGGGGAAGCCAATGTGCTCTATGGCAGGTTTGCCGTGGGGATAAATTCTTTGAATAGATTGTCCAATTCTAGGGCTAACATACAAGTAAATGACATAGTCAAAGTTCATTTGAATAGGCTCAGCCCCTCATTGGGATATTCATTCTCTTATTAATTGTTAACTAAACAAAGTTGATTGCCACTCTTGGGGAGACCCCTCCTCCAATGGGCATATAAGCTATACTGTAAGCCCACTGCCATGATAATCTTTGATCTAAGAGAGAGATGGCATTTTACTAATAAGCTGGCATTTTTAATAAAATTTTTAAATTACCCCAAAATTATGTTTCTCAAACTTTCTAAATGTCACAGACATATTGGTAAATTATGTGATACCAACTGGAAGAACTTTAGGAAAACAAAAGGATCAATGAAGGCTCTTGTGATCATCAAAAATTTCTGCCATTAAACAGCTATACACTTTCCTGAACCTTTCCTTCATCATCTAGAAAACCAAGGGGTTGAAATAAATTCTTTCTAAGGTCTCTTCTGACTCTAATATTCTTTAGTTCCACCTCTGTCTCTCTAATGAGAAGATGTCTATTGTTGGATTTTCTATGTGTTTGGTGTCCCCACTTTGTCTGGGAAGATTTGCATGAATGTACAAGTTATAACTCAAACCATGTTTGTCTAAGTCAAACCAAATCATGCATGGCTAATTACTGCCAGATTAGAGCACCCTGCCCATGATTCTATTAAGTCATTCAAGGAGCTAAATTATCTAGATTAGTGGTGCCACGAGTCTGTTTTATTCTTTTCTTATTAAAAATGAAATTGGGTTGACTGCTAGTCCAGTTGGTCCCCCAGCAATCAGCTGTTCAAATATCTAAACAAAGAAATGAACCATCAAGTAGTTCATTCCCCAGTAGCTAAGAGGGTACCTCTTTTCAATTCTTAATTTCATATACTCAGTTAATCTTGGGTGACCATGGGGTTCATTCAATTATGTATTGTTTCTTCTCTTGTACCTTGGTGAATATCTCTTAGGAATCACAAAAGGCCTGTGTTTTTTTGCTTTTATTTTAATTCTCCCTTTTTCTACCAAGTATAGTCTAACCCACTATTGAATACAGTGGAATAAAAGTACTGCCACATATGTAGCTTTATTAAATGTTTCCCCTGGTTCTCACATGCTGTGTTATTTAACAATCTGCCTCAGAGTATTTTCAGAATCTTATCCAATGATCAGGGTTTTCCCATCAGCATCCTCATCAACAGCATGTGTCATTGCTATTACAAGATCAATGTAAAGGGACCCAATCTTCTCATTAAATTAGAAGCATTTAGAAATCAAAAGCATTTGCTTTCAGTGACCATTTATCTGCTAGACCCTCAAATGAAGCAGGATTTACTACCAAGGATCCTGCTGTTGCTTTCTTTTCATTCATATCTAGGGGGGTGGGGAGGTGGGGATGGGGAATGATGTCTGAAAGCCAAACAACATACTGTTTTTGAAATTAAAAAAAAAAGGAGGGTAAGCAAAGGAGAGAATCCTGGACAAATAGGAGGATTAGGCTGGGAAGAGCAGGCCTCATCTGCTTCCCAAATGGGGAACTCTCCTTGTTGTCTACATGAAAAGAGAGTAGTCAACAGGAGTCTCTTGGCTCAGGAATAGAAAATCTTTATTTCAGTTGTTAGCAGTAACAACAAACCATGAAGGGAAGAGAGTCACACTTTAGGTGTCTGTGTGAGCTGTTCATTTCAAATGACTTTTCCAGTTTCCTGAGATTATTTGTGCCTAGCATATAAGGTTATGAAGTCTTTGGTACTCTTTCCCCTTTTAAATTGTGTGTGTGTCTGTAAGAAACAGAGAGAGACAAAAACAAAGAAATACAGAGAAGTACAGAGAAACACACACACACACACACACACAGAATCAGAGAGAGGGAGAGACACACAGAAGGAAGAAAATAATGATTGATTTGGATCTTCAGGAATTGCATTATTACTGATCTTCTAGGACAAGTTCTGTGCTTTGGTTTCAGTTTTCATAGTTTTTTTGTTCTCTCTAAGGATTTTATTCAGGTAATCCTTGGGTTAAAGATCTTTAGTTTGAAGAAAAGGAAGCATTGAATCATTCTAATATTTCATTTCTTTCTTTCTTGTGGATTATCATGTTTGACCCTTGGTTGTCTCTTTTGCCAGACTGGTCTTAGCTCATGCAGAAAATAATAAAAGAGGGGTGATGATCTTTCCTTAAGTGGTCACAAAGGAAATGATTTCATTAGAAATCATCCATGTAGTTTGCTAATATGGAACTTTTTCAAATATTTCTTTTCCTTTGTTAAAAAAAAATCCCAAGCCTTAAGATTTGTTTTTGGTTGTAATTCATTTATTTTCTCTGTCTCTCTCTGTTTTGCTCTTTCTCTCACTCTATTTCTCTCTCTCTCCTATCTTTCTCCTCTCTCTCTCTCTCTCTCTCTCTCTCTCTCTCTCTCTCTCTCTCTCTCTCTCTCTCTCCCTCCCTCCCTCCCTCCTTTCTCTTCTCTCTTTCTCTGTCCATCTGTCTATATGCTTTTATTTATTACCATTACTTTTTATTTATTATCACTATTTCAATTTGGTTTCAATTAACTTGGTTCAATGAAACAACTATAGTTCATGTTTAAGGAATTGTTGGAATTAGACAATGGATAAATGAAACTGTTTAACAGAGCACTGTGTGCCTATCCATCAATGTCACTGAATCATAGAGTGAGATTGAAAGAATAGATCTAAGTCCTAAGTACAATGTGATGATAACTAGCTAACAATGAATTGAGGAAATGTTAATTTTGGAGTTGACTACATTGCCCCTGTAACATATCAGACTTAGAAAAAGAGGACATTAAAGTGTGGGGAAAATAGCAACTAGTGTAGAAATATGGTAACTGTTATGGAAATGATGACTGCCATCCCAGTCTCAGGGAACTTGTCAGTTCCAGTGATTAGAAATGTGGTGCTAATTAGAGCAAGGTCACAGATCTGATCTCCATGCAGGTCAGCTATACTCTATGGTCAGGAATGATAACCCCAATGTGAACTGCTCCTAACCCCAGGCAGCTAACTGGTCTACAAATCAAGTCATCAGTCATAAGGAGGATCAGCAGTGAGATAATTGAGTGTAAACTAAAAAGAGGTCCCCATTGTATACTCTTTTATCAATGCCTCAGTACTGGTATCTTTGGAGCCCACCCCAACCCCTGAAAAAATCTTAGGATCTCTATTATCATGAGGGCTGGAAAAGAATCTTCCCCCAAACCAAGGTTAACGATGTTAGTCTCCTTCTAAGAACTTCCATGGCTATTCATTGGCTTCAGAATAAAGCACAAAACTCTTCAGCTTGGCATTTAAAGTCCTGCATAATCTGCTTCCAGTCTTCCTTTCCAGGGTTATTGTACATTATTCCTCTTTACAAATTCTTACATTCCAGCCAAACTATCCTAATTGTTTTCTGCATTCTATTTCCAGCCTTCATGCACTTCTCCTTAGTTCATCTCTTAGAATCCCTACTTTCTCTTAAGGCCCAGCCAATGTGCCTCCTTTGGGAAACCTTTCTTCATCCCACTAGTTTTCAGGGCTCACTCTCTTCTCAATATGTTTATCTATTTAAAAGCTGCATTTCCAATCTCATTTTCACTTTGTCTTTGCATATAATAATCAGGTAATAAAATTTTTTTTGGACTGGATTGCATTTGGGAAATTTCATTTTTTATCTCATTTTAGCTAGTATATTTTTACATCGCCCTTTATTAATATATCCCCAACCTCTCCCTTACATAGAGAGTTTTTCTTTGTGCCAAAATTTTTTTAAAGTAAAAAATAAAAATCAGTTCAGCCAAACCAATGACCTAATGATTAGGTCCTAGTCCATATCTTTGGTTCAATTATATTTGAATATACATACACTATTCCATGCCCACAGTTCCCATCACTCTCTTAATTTTAAACAATCAACACAACAATTAATCCTGGATTTGTAGCTTTTGTGGATTTCTGAGGTATAAATGTTCACACTGAAAATTAGGGGAGATTTCATAACAAATTCCACTATTATAAACTATCCTTTCCCCTCACGTATATACACACAACCATCATTGTAATATGAATATTCTCTTGTTGATGCTATATTGTTGCAAATGATGGACCAATGTCTCCAAAGAAACAGAATTGTGGATGACTCAAAGAACAATAGAGAGGCACCTTGCAAGTATAAATTGAATGCATAGCATTACCAGCAACAAGAGGAAAGGATGATGGATGGTCATTACATCAATAGCCATTTATTAGGCACCAGTTATGTGATAGACACTGTGCTAAGTGCTGGGGATACAAAGAGAGGAAACAATGCCTGCCCTCAGGGAGCTCATAGTCTAGATAGTGGGGGAGACAACATTCAAAGAACTAGGCACAGTCAAGGTATGTATGGGGTAAATTAGAGGTAGTCAAGGTATGTATGGGGTAAATTAGAGGTAGTCTTCGAGGTGAGATTCTAGCATTAAGGGAGATAGGGAAGGCTTCTTACAGAAGTCAGGATTTTATTTGAGGCAAAAGCCAGGTAAGGCAGAAAATGAAAATAAAGAGGAGAAATGTTCAGGCATGGGGGGTGGGGGTGGGAACAGTTTGTGAAAATGTATGGATTTGGATAAAATAAAGGTCTGGACTAGAATTTATTATGTAAAAAAAAGCAGGAGCAGTAATCATGATTTCAGACCAAGTCCAAGTTAAAACAGATTTAATCGAAAGAGAAAAATATGAAAATGATCCTATGTGTAAGTAATATTATTTAATATTGTTTCGGACCATTTGAAATAATTGGACAGTATAAAATACCTGAGAGTATACAGACACAGGAACTATATGAATGTAAACATAAAATACTTTTTATACAAATAAAGTCAGATCTAAATAATTGAAGTAATATTTATTGTTCATGGGCAGGTAAAGTCAATATGATTAAAAAATGACAATTTTATCTAATGAATCTATTCAATTTCATCCCAATTAAATTACTAAAAAATTATCTTACTGAGCTAGAAAAAATAAAAACAAAGTTCATATAGAAGAACAAAAGGTCAGGGACTTCAAAGAAACCAGGGAAAAAGGATGTAAGGGAAGCAGATTCAGCAGTATCAGACCTTAAACTATATTAGAAGGTTACAGCCTTATTAAAGTATAAAACAGATAATTTTGATTATTTTAAATGAAAATTTTCTTGTATAAATAAAACCTATGTGGTCAAGAATGGAAGGAACACAGAAAATTGGGAAAAAGCTTTCATAAACAATCTCTCAGATAGGATGTGATTGGGTTGGAACATTGCTGTGGTGTAGGAAATCATGGATTATTTAGGAAAACGTGGGAAGAACTGAACTTATGAAGGAAGAAGCTATCCACCTTCAGAGAAGCAGATGACAAGTGGAAATAAGTATAGTGTAGTTTTACATATATGAGAATATATGTCTATGTGTATATAGGTGTGTTTATAGATATCTGTAGGTATCTATATATACATATGTGTATATATGTGTGTGTACACATATATGTACACACATAATTCATGCTCTTAGGGTGGAGTTGGGGGAGGGAGGGGAAAAATAAAGTAAAAAGTACACAGCAGAGAACAAAAGAATTTACAAGAAGGAAAGGAAAAGCTGGGCAGTGTTGAAAACACTGTAATATTTATTATATAGATTATCTTGAAAATATTGAATCATCTCATATTCTGCTGTGTACATGACAATGTTTTTTTTCTTTATTCATTTTGTATTTTAGTTTAAAATAAATAATAAATATACCAAAAAATAAAAGGAAAATGTATGGAATTGAGAGATAAAATAGTTAATGTAAGAACAGCAAGGATCACAGAATAAACATACAAAGGGGATGTAAGATATAAGAAGACTAAAAAGATAGGAAGGGGTCTAGTCATGAAAGACTTTAAAAGCCAGCCTGGGGATTTCAGATTTGACATGGGAGGGAAAATTTAACAATTGCCTCTCCAGAGTTGTTGTAGCTGGCTTCACACATCTCTGTGTGAACACATCTCTGTTTCCAGGCTCTCTATGGAGAATATAGACAAGCTTCACAGAAAGTGAAAAGATGTTTGTGTATTGAGCCACACCAGTGAAGGGAGAGCCTGAATTCATGAGTCATCAAAGAATTAAGATTTCTGGAGAACTAAAAGCTAAATCTCGTCCTTCTTTAAACATGCCCCCAGGGCCTTTCCCAGAATATTTGGCTGAAGTGACCAAGTTTGGTCTTCTACACCCTTCTTTTCCTGACCTTCAGTCTCTGGTCTCTAACCCATCCCCAATCACCCTGTGTTTTTCTGCTGCCCCAATCCTACTGAAGCAATCCAAATTGATTTGGTGACTTAATCTTTACAAAGGCATTAGTGACAACATATTCTCATTAGATACATATACAGAGTATATTCATATAATCCTAAATCTCAAAAAAAAAATCTGTTTTCATTTAATCTCATAATACCTTCTTTAAGTGTTAAAGTATGAATTGTTGTATTATGTAATCATTCTATTATGCCTAAGTATTACAGTTACATTTGGTTAAGTTTTAGTTTCTTTAGTTTTTTTTTTTTATGAATGAATAAATGAAATAGTATCATTAAACACTTAGTATGGTCTTCCAAGAATCATGCTTAATGCTGAGGAGAAAAATAATCTTCCCTGCCCTCGAGGAATTTATAATTTAATAGAGGGAGACAACACTTACAAGAAGGAGGGGTACTTGGATTCTGAAAGTTCCAGGGGTGGTGAGCAAATCATAGGGAAGCAGATTGAGATAATTCTTTCTAGGAACAAAATATCATTCATAATTACTCAATAGATGTTTGTGTTTAGTACATTTAAAAATGTAGTAAAATTTCCCAGGTCCACACCCTAATGAAATATCCTGACCATACTTATGTTCCTCTAGAAGAGTTTCATTTTAGAAAAAACCTGAGTAGAGGCTAATTCTTAAACAAAAGGAGAGAATTTCTAAGGGTAGAATTTCATCAAGGGTGTACTAACTCCACCTAGTTCCAACCAGTTCTTGAAAGTTGATTGTTAAATTTTCTGTGTGAACATTTTATACATTTGAGATTAGCAAACTTCAGATCAGAACTTGATTTACTGTTTTGGTAACTGTCTAGAATTATGAAAGTTTTAGATAAAATACTATTAATGGAGATGAAACTTCTAAAGATGTATTATGTGCAGGGGTGGATAGCTGGCGCAGTGAGTAGAACTCGGTCCCTGGAGTCAGAAGGACCTGAGTTCAGATCCAGCCTCAGACACTTAACACATACAAACAAAAACCTATCTGTGTGACCTTGGGCAAGTTACTTAACCCCAATTGCCCTCTGGAGCAGCAAGCACCCCAATATCCCCAGGGTGACTGCCAACACAGGTTCTTAGATCTGCTTTTCAAAAGGAAAGCAACTCAAAATGGGTTAACAAGCTTACTTTAATCAAACAAACATATATTACCTAGTTCAGGGTAACAAGGTCAGCACACGGAACTTCAGAGTTACAGAACTTACAGATCAAACAGACAGGCTTCCAAACTGTCCAACCATTATATCAATACCAAATCACAGTTACCAGAGAGGGAAGCATCAACATCTGGGTTTTCAAGGGCTTCCCAGAGTCTTATCTGGTCAAATCACACAATACTATTCAAAGTGAGCCCCAAAGCAAAGCCTCCCATCAGGGTTTATATAGCCTTCTCCTGGCTCAGAGAAAGTAACAATACTCTTGACCCACAGCCCAATCACACAGCATCAAGGTGTGGTCATTCCTGAAAGCCAAGCCTCCTACCACAGCCTCCATGTGACCACATTCAGCCTAATAAGGAGGCAGAGTATAACTTTCAAATTAAAGAAGGTTCTCAGAGTCACTTAAGTCAATCAAAGTCTCTTAAGCCAATCAAAGGGCCTAGGGGCAGGGAAGATCTTCAAATCTGCATTTCCAATACA